>JARQOD010000004.1:251586428-251661583 GCA_033576555.1 Oophaga sylvatica | reverse complement strand
TTTATTTCCTCTCTGCTGACATCCCCACTATCATCATAGGCGACTTCAACCTCCTATTGACAACTTCCCTCTCAGCTGTCACTAAATTCTATCTCTTATTCCTCCTTCGGCCTCGCTCAGTGGTCTTCTGCAGCCACTCACAAAGATGGACATGCACTTGACCTCTCTTCACCCACCTCTGTTCACTATTAACCACTTTAACTCACCGCTCCCTCTTTCTGACCACAACCTACTTACATTCTCTTCCTCTCCTTCAAAGTTCCACAATCCCCACTCACAAACTTGCACACCCTGCAGAAATTCTTAAACACCTTTTCCCTCTTACAGACATAAGTTCCTTACCCAATGGGACTCTGCTGCGCTTTATGTAACCACAATAGCTGTAGCTCTCGAATCGTCACCCCTTTCACATACCAAAGCTCGCATAATCAAACAGACATTCCTGGCACACCAGCCTGACCAAAGAACAGAGGTGGGCTTCCGGGTTGCTGAGCGGAGATGGAATTGATCATACTCCAACGAGCCTATTTCCATCTTTTATATCTTCCTGTTTCACAACCTGAACAGCTATTTAACCTTTCAATTCTCTCCTCTGTCCCCCAGCACATTCTACCTCTCCATTCATCTCAGCTGAAGACTTTGGCCTCATTCGTCAGCAGAAGATTGATTAATGTCATGGAAGCTTTGATCTCAACCCTTCTTCCTATTACTCAGCCCTCCTCTTCCAAAACCAACTTCTCCACATTACAGAAAGATTAACTTTCTGCTTTACTCTCAAGATCACATCTCACCACCTGTGCACTTGACCTGATCCCATCCCACTTCATCATACCCTCACCACAGTCTTCATCCAACCTAACCCATCTCTTCAACCTATCACTAAAAAATTGGTGTTTTCCACTCATGTTTCAACTGGCTCTATCACTCCATCCTCAAAAGCCTCTCTTGATCCATCCTCTGTATTTAGCTTTGACCCTATCACTTTCCCCTAGCCTCATAACTACTGGAACAAAACGCCATTTCAAACTGTCCCCCACCTCTTTCTGCTCACTCTTCAGACCACTTACAGTCTGGCTTCCGACCACATCACTCCACTGAAGCTGCCCTGACTAAAGTCACCAATGACCTAATAACCACCAAAAGCGCAACACTACTCTGTCCTCCTCCTTCTGGACCTGTCCTCTGCCTTTGGACACAGTGGACCATTCCCTATTACTACAAACCCTCTATCTCTGAGCATCACAGGCTTGGCCCTATCTTGGATCTTGTCATACCTAACCGACGGACATTCAGTGTCTCCATTCACATACCACCTCCTCACCTCGCCCCAATCTGTCGGAGTCCTGCAAGGTTCGGCCCTAGGGCCATGCTCTTCTCCATTTACACCTTCGGCCTGGGGACCGCCCATGAATCTCATGGCTTGCAGTATCACACGATTGTGATGAGCGAGATAATCATTGCTCAGGTTTGCACAAGCACGCTCGGGTGATCTCTGAGTATTTGGAAGTGCTCGGAGATTTAGTTTCTGTTGTGCAGCTGCCATGATTTATGGCTGCTGGCAGACTGAATTACATGTGGGGAATGCCTGTTGTTAAGGAATCCTCACATGTATTCAGGCTGTAAAAATAGCCTCAAATCTGCAGCTGCGGCAACAGAAACTAAAACTCCGAGAACTTCCAAATACTCGGAGATCACCCAATCGTGTTTGGGGAAAAAACCCGAGCAATAAGTATACTCGCTCATCACTACACACAGATCTACCTCCCGGGGACAAATATCACCTCTCTCCTAACCAGAATCCTACAATGTCTGTCCACTAAAAATATTTTATTTACCAGTATATACATTTTATAGTGTACCAGTATATACATTCTATAGTGTATCAGTATATACATTCCATAGTCTAGCAGTATATTCATTTTATAGTATAGCATTTATATAATGTTATAGTGTAGCAGTATATACGCTCAACTCACTTCTATTGTGTTCATTCGACAATGTGGGTTATGAATTAATCGTAATGACTGAGAATGATGTAAATGGGAAATGTTCCACAATCTATGGAGATAAAGCAGTCCTATCTATGAAACAACACTATACAGGGGCTAGATGTCTCTGTATTGTAAGGAATTTATTAACTCCTTTGGAGTTTAATTATTTTCTGAAACTAAGAGATGCCATATTTTAAATTTAAATGCACCACTTCAGCATTTTTTATAAATGTTACCGTTGAGGTAGTGCCACTAATCTAAGTTCTCTGCACCTAAGCTCATACTTAACGGCTATTGTCTTCATTGTTATCGCACCGCTCCAGTAGGTCTCCAGCAGTTTTGTGACTTGCCGGATTGCTCTAGTGTTTGCTGGGCGATTCGGAAATTCACAACTCGATGTAAGTCTATGAGAGCCAGAACGAGGCCAGGACGAGGCCAGAACGAGGCCAGAACGAGGGTCTCATAGGCTTCCATTGAGAGCTTGTGAAGTTGCAGTCACAAGATGGTGGCGTGGGACTGCAGCGGTGCCAGGAAGAGCTGAAGATGATGACTGGTCAGGAACTTACATTGCTGGTACCATTCCAGGGCTAAAATAAAAAAATACTGGGAGTGGTGCTTTAAGCTCCATTCGTACAATGTGCACTAATACTTCATTCTACATAAAAACCTGACTGCAGAGATATATTAAGCACAAAAGACCTGCAAATGTTTAAAGCAAATCTGTCACCAGATTTTTATCACCTAATCTGAAAGATAGCATTATGAGGAGGCAGATCCCGATTCCAGTGTGTCACTTATGGGCTGGGCTGCTTGTTGTAGTTTTGATAAATCATTGTTTTATCATCAGGAGATTTTCACTAGAGGACTTGTTGTCTCGTGCCACATAGTCCTCAATATTCATGAGCTTTGTATCTGCCAATCAGTGGTGTTTGTGGGGTTACACAGAGCTCAGCGTTAAGAGAACTGTTAGATCTGCAGCTGAAAAAAACTATGATTTGATCCATACTACAGCAAGCAGTGCAGTAAGTGACACATTGCAGGAATCATGGTCTCTGGCCCATAATTTGCAGATCTCAGATGGGGAATCAAAATCTCATGACGTATTCCTTTTAAAGAAAGTAGCTGTTGGCTTTCCTGACATGTTTGTTCTAGTAAATCCTTGAATTCCCCATAACATAAAAATTGTGGAGCATCTTTCCTTACAGTGCTGCATTGTGCTGTCCCCCTGTTGTTCATCCTGGAAACAAATGAATATATGCCATCTGTCAATAGGCAGTGAACCTACAGGGTGTCACACTGACAGTACAGATTGGACAATGTCATGAATTTTAATCATATATACATTTCATAGTCACTCATATGTTGGCATGAGTCATTGCTATCGATAAAAAAGAAGAAAGCCAAGGATGAAAAAAAGATGCAAGACTGCAATTGCGTGCAAGTTGTGTATGGCAGTAGCATCATATGCGTATTACTGCTACAACATGTTGGATTGAATCATTTTAGTTGGTGGAAATTTGATAGAATTAGGACAGCCTCAGACATACAGCAGATAGTCAGCCATTACAGTAGTACACCTAGTCAGTATGTTTGGAGACCCAGCTGTGATATACTAAAAGAAAACCTGATATCCTCAGTTCTATCGATGAAATGCTTACAAGAATAGCTGTTTAATACAGAGCAGTAATTTCATCATAGACATAATCATGGTCACAGCTCTCGCAATCAGGCATCATGGAAGGTCCGGATCCCGATCCTGAAAAAAAACCCATTTGTGACTAGTATCCCCATATGTGGCAAACTGCAAGGAAATATATATTATTACATAGTGCCCATTCTCCAGTCTGGTAGGCAAGAAAAGAAGGAGACTTACCTCTATGGCAT
This sequence comes from Oophaga sylvatica, assembly GCA_033576555.1. Taxonomy (NCBI): domain Eukaryota; kingdom Metazoa; phylum Chordata; class Amphibia; order Anura; family Dendrobatidae; genus Oophaga; species Oophaga sylvatica. Next base: position 251,657,708 of record JARQOD010000004.1, on the reverse strand, counting down.
CAATATGGCATCATAGAGCATATGGGATAGGGTTGTCTGATGTTACTATTTATCTCGGAAGACTCTCTTCCTGTAGCTATAATGATTGCCTGAAGCACAATTCTCTCATTCTCAGATAAGACCCCACTAGAGGTGTCCACTGTTCCCATTTAGCACTCATTTACCCTCATCCGAACGTGGATGTTTATTGCTGAGAAATGGCTATTGCTCCCCATGGACAGTTTTCTTCATAATTCAAAAAGTTATGAAACACCCAATGTTTGGAGATTGGAGAATATTGTGCTATAGCATTGTAACTTTGCATTGTTTATGCTCACTTCCACATTTTGGATCTTACTATTATATTGCACTATTATTTTTGAGTTATACAGTAATATAATTTTTTAAAAAGTAAAGAGGTTGTCCACTACATTATAATTGATGACCTATCCTTAGAATAGGCCATCAATGTCTGATCAGTCGGTCTCCGACACCCCCCTCCCATCAGCTGTTCTCGGTGTCCGTGGCGGAGGTCGGAAATACTCAATTGCGGAGCTTCTCCGTCTTCTGATAGTGGCAGCAGTTAGGTACTGCAAATCTGCCTCTTTGATTTGAATAGAAGGCGGATCTGCAGTACCCAGTTGCGGCCACTATCAGAAGACGGAGCAGCTCTGTAACTCAGCATTTTTGGCTGGCCACCACCAATACCGAGAACAGCTGATTGGTGGGGGTGCCAGGTGTCGGACCCTGACCGATCAGACATAGATGATTATCTGAAAGATTGGACAACCTCTTTAACTAATCTTGAAAATAGTGCTTTATTTTTGTAATAATCTTGGACATGATCCTGAACCTGCACAACCTGATTAGTTTAGTTTTGTTATGACGCAATATCAGAAATCAATGAATTCTGGAGAAGTGGAATCCCTGATTTAAAATCTCCAATTCCTATATTGCAAATAATCACATCAAGCTCAGACAATGAATAAGCAGGGAGTCCTGTGAGAACTTAAAGGGTTATCCAGCCTAAACAAATTAGCAGCTGACATGGGATAGGTAATATCTGATAGATGGGTGTGAGTATGACCACTGAGATCCCTCAAAGAATAGAGTACTTGTGTCTACCTTTTTTAATTATTTCTCACCTACCCACAAGACTATGATCAGGAGTTGATTGGAGCACATTTACCCATGACACTAACTCTATGACACCATACCTTTCAACTTTTGAAGAACAGAGAGTGGAACAAATAATGCAGAGTGCTCAGCCCGCCATGGTAAATTTTAGCCATGCCCGTGGCCACACTCCAATCCACGCTCATTTACTATTTCTTTCCACTCTGCCAAGAGGAGATGTCAGAGGGGCGGTGGCAGTGAGAGAAATTCAGTAAATGCTCAAGACTGCAGGGCATAGATCCAAATCTGAGACTGTCCGCTCTATTCAGGATGTTTTGGATTAGAGATAAGCGGATCGATTCATGGGGCTATGATCGAGTGGGCAGGTCAGTGGTTCCTGGAGATGGATGGGATACCTAAACTTTTTGATTAGACAGGGCTGGCATGACGTCATCTGTGCGTCCTGCTCATCCCTAGTTGGGACCTGTGGATTCATTTTTTGTTCATTCATTCATTCACAGTCGGAGCCGCCAGAACTTTCTAATCTTTATTTAAGCTTCACTATGTGACATCTGGCTTCTTTGTGTGTAAATTTGAAGCTGCAGATGCAGTGTCCAAACCTCCAAGGAGCTCACTTGGACAAAATGGCCATGCATAGAATAGAAGGACAGCATCCAAACTTGTGCACTGTATTTGGCAGAATAATAGAAGATGTATTTACTTCACCCAAGTTTGGATGCTGTCCTTCTAGTCTGTCTTACTTCTTTGTGTCTGTAAGGCCTTGTTCACACATAGCGGAAATAATGTGTCTTTTGTTTTCTGTCCCTTCAAACTATGCAATCTTCTTTGAATATTGAATTTTTTACTCCTTTTTACCCCTTATTTGATGAGTTTTTTGTGCAGATGTGGAGTTGCGTTTTTAATGTGTTTTTTTATAGTCCGAAAACCTTTGATTCTGCACTTAAAAAAGTGACTGCGTTTTTTACATGCGTTTTTTTCTAGGCTCCACATAGAAGCTCTAGAGAAAAAAAGCACCAAGACCACACAGTTCACCGACATCTTTAGATGCACAGTGGGAGCAGTGTTCCTAAAATAACATACACTTTCAGTTACATTGCAGCAGAATATCTGTGCAAAAAAAGGCAACAGAATATAGCATTTATGCTACATGTGAACACGGCCTAAATGTTCAAGCAAAGTGGATATGATTTCATGAAAAAAAATTCCGCCCTTGGTGTGTCTAAAGACACTGCTGAACTGTGAGGTTTTGGCATTTCTTTCTCTATAAGCTTCTATGTGGGGCCTGAAAAAAAACGCAAGGAAAAAAAATAAAAATCGCTGTTGCATTTTTAAATGCAGAATTAAAGTTTTTCTGCACTATTAGAAAGGCATTAGAAACACGGAATCAAATCTGCAGCAAAAACGCATCAAATATGGAGGAAAATACAGTAAAGAAAAGCAGCAAACATGCAATAATCAGAGAAGATTTTAATTGCACTGTGTGGTATGGAAACCTGCAGAATAAAAGCAGCATTTACTCTGCATGTAAACACAGCCACAGCGTTACGTTTTTTAAAACATTTTTATGGATTTAATAGAGAAAAAAAATCAATCACAGCATTTTTTTACGTCATTCACCGTTCCAGTAAATAATCTGATTGCTAAGATGTGCCAGTTGTTACGATTATAGAGTCACCAAATATGTCCATGTTATTTACTTATTTGTGATATTTATTATTTTTTCTAAAAAGCGCATTAAACATGACATTATTGTAATTGTTTCTTTTTATTTTTATTATTATTATTATTATATATTTATATAGCGCCATTTATTCCATGGCGCTTTACATATGAAAAGGGGAAAAATATAGACAGATACAATAAACATGTGCTAGACAAGGGACGCATAAGTACAGAAGGAGAGAGGACCCTGCCCGCGAGGGCTCACAGTCTACAGGGATGGGTGAGAATACACTAGGAGAGGGTAGAGCTGGTTGTGCGATGGTTCAGTACACTGAGGATCATTGCAGGTTGTAGGCTTGTCGGAACAGGTGGGTCTTCAGGTTTTTCTTGAAGGTCTCCGTTGTTGGTGAAAGTCTGATGTTTTGCGGCAGAGAGTTCCAGAGTATGGGAAGCCCGGGAGAAGTCTTGTATGCGGTTGTGGGAAGAAGAGATGAGGGGGGAGTCGAGAAGGAGATCTTGAGAGGATCGAAGGTTGCGTGTGGGTAGGTAGCGGGAGACCATGTCACAGATGTATGGAGGAGAAAGGTTGTGGATGGCTTTGTATGTCATGGTTAAGGTTTTGAACTGGAGCCTCTGGGCAATAGGAAGCCAGTGAAGGGCCTGGCATAGTGGGGAGGCAGGGGAATAGCGGGAAGACAGGTGGATTAGTCGTGCAGCAGAGTGTAGGATGGACTGGAGTGGTGCCAGAGTGCTAGAGGGGAGGCCAGACAGTAGGAGGTTGCAGTAGTCGAGGCGGGAGATGATAAGGGCGTGCACTAGTGTTTTTGTGGTTTCATGGTTGAGGAATGAGCGGATCCGGGAAATATTTTTGAGTTTGAGGCGGCAGGAGGTGGCGAGGGCTTGGATATGTGGTTTGAAAGAGAGGGCAGAGTCGATGATCACCCCAAGGCACCGAGCATGTGGGACTGGGGAAAGCGAGCAGCCATTGACATTGATGGATAGGCCTGGTGGAGGGGTAGAATGAGGTGGGGGGAAAGATGATGAATTCTGTTTTGTCCATGTTCAGTTTGAGAAAGCGAGCAGAAAAGAAGGCTGAGATAGCAGACAGACACTGTGGGATTTTGGTCAGTAGGGAGGTAAGGTCAGGTCCAGATAGGTAGATCTGCGTGTCATCGGCGTAGAGGTGATACTGCAAGCCGTGGGATTCTATGAGCTGTCCCAGGCCGAAGGTGTAGATGGAGAAGAGTAGGGGTCCTAGGACTGAGCCTTGGGGAACACCGACAGACAGGGGGCGAGGTGAGGAGGTGGTGTGTGAGAGGGAGACACTAAATGTTCGGTCTGTTAGGTATGATGAGATCCAGGATAGGGCCAAGTCTGTGATGCCAAGAGATGAGAGAATCTGTAGGAGGAGGGAATGGTCTACGGTGTCAAAGGCAGAAGACAGGTCCAGGAGAAGGAGGACAGAGTAGTGTCGCTTGCTCTTGGCGGTTAGCAGGTCGTTAGTGACTTTAGTTAGGGCAGTTTCAGTTGAGTGATGCGGTCGAAAGCCTGATTGTAACCGGTCAAAGAGGGAGCAGGAGGAAAGGTGGGAGGACAGTTCAAGATATACATGCTGTTCCAGTAGTTTTGAGGCGAAGGGGAGAAGAGATATCGGGCGATAGCTAGACGCTGAGGATGGGTCGAGGGAGGGCTTTTTGAGGATCGGGGTGATTGAAGCATGTTTGAAGGATGAAGGAAAGACACCAAGTAATTTTATAGGAAGAAAAAAAAATGTTTTATTTTCCCTTAGAATACAGAGACATAAAAACACACTGTTATATTCAATGTGTCTCTATGTATCAGTATTCTTTGCCTGTGGGGTCACTGCCTGCATTACAGATCAAGTATACAATATTCTCCCAGAGACATCACTGGAGTCTGTGGCTCTATATCTTTAGCTGACGTTAATGACAGAGGTTGTGGCTTCAAGTCCTGTTGAGACTCGAAAAAAAAGAAAAATTACATTTTGGTAATTATTTTTCGTTATTTTTAGTAGTTAGAGCTGTGGACTCCACTCTACATCCATTGGTCCAATAGTCTTAAATCCATGGCCAGCACCTCATACTGACCTTTTCTTCACCTGTAGAATACAGAAACATTGAAATACACTGTTGTATACAATGTATCTCTATATACCTGTATAATCTGCTTCTGGGATTGTTGCCTGGAATACAGCTCAAGATTACCAAAATCTCCCATATTTATTAATGTGGGCTCATAGCTAGAGCTACTGCCTGTGAACATGGAGTCGTGAGTTTGAGTATTGGTGAGACAAAGATCACAGGAGAAGGGAATAGTTTATTTAATTTATGTCGGTGCAGAGAGATGCCTCACCCTCCGACAAGGAGGAGCCACAGAGTGATGACATTGGAGACAGTTGAGTATTAGAAGTAGGGACAAAGCTCTGAGGTGTCGGGACAGTCCCACTGAATCCGGGACGGTTGGGAGCTATATGATACTGAAGATGCACTGCAGTAGGCTTTCTTAGGCCGGGATCACACATGTGACGAAAACGTCCGTCGCTCGCATGTGAAATCCCAGCTCTGGCGCCGGCACTCGGGAGTGGAGTGCACGACTGCATGTATTTCTATGCAGCCGCTCGCTCCATTCCCGAGTGCCGGCACCAGAGCTGGGATTTCACATGCGAGCGACGGACGTTTTCGTCGCATGTGTGATCCCGGCCTTAGTGTCATAGGCATTCAACTCCTTTTGCAGTCAATTGATAACAGGAAGCACAAGTTTCCAGTCCTTGTGATCCATGGGGTACCATCTGTGGGAACTACACTAACAGCTATCAATTATTTATTGAATATGTAACAACTTGTTAAGACTGAAATACCCTTTTGAAGGGGTTTTCTGAGTCCTTATTTGACCCAGTAGGTGGAATATGTTAAAGTATTAAAAGGACGTATATGCACTGGTTAAATATCCTGACGTATCAGTCCTGCCTCCTCACTAGTCACTGTTTACTTGACTGTAGCGATGTTGTGCCAAATTATAACATGTGACCACTTCATTCACCGTGTGTCCTCAATGGTACATCACTGTGGTCAAGGATTCGCTGCAAACATTCATTAAAGGAACATGAGCCAGTCATTGCGGCACCCAAGTAAACAATGCCCAATGAGGAAGACTGGAATATCAGCACTTAAGTGGCAGTGAGATTTATCCAGTGAGTATATGTTCTTTTATTATTATTTTTTTTTTCATATTTTACCTCTTTGGACAAATTTCTCAGAAAGACAGAAAACTCATCTAACACGTTTGGAAATACAGCTGTGCAGAAGAATTGACTAAAATACAGGCTGTGTGCTGGATCAGTCCAAGAAAAATAAAGCAATATATTCACAAAGTTAGAGAAGGGAACCATACTTTTTTAGGCAGACAGTCTTTATTCTGTGGAGAAAGGAGGTATAGAGATAATTGACATGAGTAGGGGTATATTCTACTTAGTAGAAGGCTAATATGACTTCCCTTGGATAATGTGTAGAGTTAATGAGATTGATAAATTCAGTACTCCCCAAATAATAAAATATTTACAAATGTGTGAGGGGTGTACTCACTTTTGTGATATACTGTAACTGTATGTTTACTATATGAAGCAGATATTATTTCTAGTATTGGTTAACACATTCTTATCACTGGTCTTTTACAGTTATCAGAACTGCAAGAAAGAACATCATGTGTGATCAACAAACAATTGTCCACCCTACCTGCAGAAGACCAGCATGCAACATGGCCAACTTCCACCTTCTAGAAAAACATTTTTAGTGGTTGTTTATATTTTGTATTTTTCATTATTACTTTAAATTTTAATATTGTTTTTAAATATATATATTGTTTTATCTTTAATATTGTTTATAACTGTGGTGCAGTCAACCCATAGGTAAGGTGTGAATAATTTTACATGTAGCTGTAAATTATAATAAAAAAATAAAAATGAATTTTAGAAAAGAATGTTACAAATGTTTTACTTTACTTAATCGTGCCTCATAGATTAATTTTTAAAGGGAGATAACTGACAAACACAAACTAACTTCTAAAAATGTCAAAGCATGAACAGTAAGGTCAACAATAATTTCTTGTTTGGAGAAAAAAAAAATGTAATGTAAAAATAAAAGAATTGGACTCAGCGATTGTCTCGGCATAGCAGGACTGTAAACATTTTCAAGAGCGATTGTAGCTCATCTGGAATAAAACTAATACAAAGCTCATGTTATTCTGTTTTCAACAAAAGGAAATTGTTTCAATTTCCCTACCGTGGTCTTTTCCAGACAGTGAAGCAAGTGGTGATGCTGTGTTGCAAATGTAGATCTGGTTTTGGTAACAAGAGCTTGTTCCTCTTCGCTGGAACCCTGTAAATCAGAGAAATACAATATTTTTACTTTCAGCTGCTTTTTAAAATATAAATGTGAATCAAATATTAATGCTAATACTTATATTTTGCATTAATAAAGAAAGAAAAAATCCTTTATTACTATTTTTCACATTTTTAAAGAAAAAACTTTTCAATTCCCATGTAGTCATATTGACTCATATTAAAGCAATCCGTTATTTCTATGGTGCTCTTTAGACACTACTAACATATGCATCTAGATTCTAGCATGCAGTATGCATAGGTTTGATTTGCTATGTGAATCCAGGGAGCAGAAGAGCATGTAACAAATCTTCCATGTCCTTTTGGCCTTGCTGCTCTTACATTTAGCTTCCATAAATACTTTAATATACCAAAGGTATTGAAGAAGATCTCGCATTGATTGTTTCTTTCTGAAAATTATCTTAAGACGTGTATTATTAAAGAACAATATGGACCTAAGGCAATACATTGTTCGATGCCAATACTATGAAAACTAATTACATTTCAGCTTTTATTTTTGAATTATAATAATTGATTTATTGTTTGCCAATTTTGTTTGCTTGCTTACAAAACATTATGCTCATAATATGAATGTTCAGCATGTGTACATTTTTTATATTTTGGTTAAAACCCTTCTCCCCCCAAACAACATACTGTAAGTTTGGTATTTTATCCTCATTCTCTAGTGAAATACCTTTCTCCTTCTCCTTGTTATGCTTTGCTTATATTTTGCCACCATATTCCGCAGTGTTTTACAGACATTATCATCACTGTCCCCAATGGGGCTCACAATCCAATTTCCCTATCAGTAGGTCTTTGGAGTGTGGGAGGAAACCATGCAAACGCGGGGAGAACATACAAACTCCTTCCAGATGTTGTCCTAGGTGGAATTTGAACCCAGGACCTCAACGCTGAAAAGCAACAGTGCTAACCACTGAGCCAACGTACTGTGCAGGACAGTGTAAGGCCGAGTGCCCACGATCCTGCACTAGCAGCACTTTGGACGCAGAGGATGTTCGCTGCGTCCAAAGCACTGCCTTCTATTGAACACAGGTAAATCCACGTGTGTTCACTGAACCATGTCGACTTACTGCATCCAATACATACTATTGGTGAGATTTCTCTCCGCAAGAGAAATTAACATGCTGTGGTTTGTAAAAATGCACCGCAAGTCTGTCTCCGTGGGTGATCCGCAGGCAACTATGGATGCATAGTGGACATGGGATTTATTGAGATCCCATCTACTATGCTGTCACAGCTGGCTGCTGAGGGTTTAATGCTGCATAAATATGCAGCGTCAATCCCGCAGCGGTTCCTGATCATGGGCACATACCCTAAGTCTCACTGAGCGTGGTTCTCATTGGCTGCAAGTTAGATACACACACTGTACTATATCTTAGAGTTTATCACTGCCCTGGTCCAGCATTCAGTCAAGTGCTCCATGCAGCTGGACAAGGGCAGCCTTCATTTCTGTGGCCAGCATCTTCAGCCTGATATATATGCACTGCTCAAAAAAATAAAGGGAACACTCAAATAACACATCCTAGATGAATTAAATATTCTCATTGAATACTTTGTTCTGTACAAAGTTGAATGTGCTGTCAACATAATCACACAAAAATCATCAATGGAAATCAAATTTTTGAACCAATGGACTCCTGGATTTGGAGAGCTCTTGTATTATGGCAAGAAAAAAAGCAGCTAAGTAAAGAAAAAAGAGTGGACATCATTACTTTAAGAAATGAAGGTCAGTCAGTCCGAAAAATTGGGAAAACTTTGAAAGTGTCCCCAAGTGCAGTTGCAAAAACCATCAAGCGCTACAAAGAAACTGGCTCACATGAGGACGGCCCCAGGAAAGGAAGACCAAGAGTCACCTCTGCTTCTGAGGATAAGTTTATCCGAGTCACCACCCTCATAAATAGCAGGTTTACAGCAGCTCAGATTAGAGACCAGGTCAATGCCACACAGAGTTCTAGCAGCAGACACATCTCTACAACAACTGTTCATCATTTATTTTTCAACAGGACAATGACCCCAAACACACCTCCAGGCTGTGTAAGGGCTATTTGACCAAAAAGGAGAGTGATGGGGTGCTACGCCAGATGACCTGGCCTCCACAGTCACCAGACTTGAAACCAATCGAGATGGTTTGGGGTGAGCTGGACCCCAAAGTGAGGGCAAAAGGGTCAACAAGTGCTAAGCATCTCTGGGAACTCCTTCAAGATTGTTGGAAGACCATTTCCGGTGACTACCTCTTCAAGCTCATCAAGAGAATGCCAAGAGTGTGAAAAGCAGTCATCAAAGCAAAAGGTGGCTACTTTGAAGAACCTAGAATATAAGACATATTTTCAGTTGTTTCACACTTTTTTGTTAAGTATATAATTCCACATGTGTTAATTTATAGTTTTGATGCTTTCAGTGTGAATGTACAATTTTCATAGTCATGAAAATACAGAAAAATTTTTAAATGAGAAGGTGTCTCCAAACTTTTGGTCTGTACTGTATATATAAAGCTGAGTGTATAGCCCTGCCCACTCCGCATAGCCACATTCACTATATTATCCCACACAATCCCATCAGCCAGAGCTACCGGACTACTACCCTTAATATCCCACATCGTCCCATCAGTCAGAGCCACCGGACTACTAATATCCCACATTATCCCGTCAAAGCCACCGGACTACTACCCCTAATATCCCACATCATCCCGTCAGCCATAGCCACCGGACAACTATCACTAATATCCCACATCATCTTGTCAGCCACAGCCACTGGACAACTACCACTAATATCCCACATCATCCTGTCAGCCAGAGCCAACAGACAACTACCACTAATATCCCACATCATTCCGTCACAGCCGCCAGACTACTACACCTAATATCCCACATCATCCCATCAGCCACAGCCACCAGACAACTACCACTAATATCCCACATTATCCCATTACAGCCGCCAGACTACGCCACCTAATATCCCACATCATCCCGTCAGCCAGAGCCACCGGACTACTACCTCTAATATCCTATATCATCCCGTCAGCCTGGGGTCAGAACCAGAGTGCTGAGTGGAATGGCCCTAACTTCCATACCGGGGATCCCTTTAAGAGAAGCATGGCGTCAGAACCAGAGCACTGAGTGGAATTGCCCTGACTTCCATACCAATGATCCCTTTAATAGAAGCCTGGGGTGAGAATCAGAGCGCTGAGGGATTTACCCAAACTTCCATACCGGAGATCCCTTTAAGAGAGGCCTGGGGTCAGTACCAAGCGCAGAGTGGATTTGCTCTCACTTCCATACCGGTGATCCCTTTAAGAGGGGCCTGGGCTCAGAACATTTTCAGTTGTTTCACACTTTTTTGTTTATATAATTCCACATGTGTTAATTCATAGTTTTGATGCTTTCAGTGTGAATGTACAATTTTCATAGTCATGAAAATACAGAAAAATCTTTAAATGAGAAGGTGTCTCCAAACTTTTGGTCTGTACTGTATATATATATATATATATATATATATATACATAAATATATATATATATATTTTATGTATATATTATATATATATATATACACGTAGTTCGCATAGTGTGCTGGCCAAAAAAAAGAGATGGAAGCTGCAGGTGTGAAGACACGAAAGCTCCTCAATGCATGGAGGTCTCCACCCTAAGTCTAGCACCCAAAGATTGTATACCAACAGAAAGGAGGGTGGTCGAGGCTTGATAAGCATCCAAGTCACCATCACGGATGAAATAAGGAGTATCCAGGAATACATCAGAAGAATGGCACCAAAAGATGAGATGCTGAGAGAAAGCCTAAGGCAACAACAACAAATCTGGAAGGAAGAACAGGAACATGAAGTGCCATGGTAAGACAAGCCTCTGCATGGGATGTACCTTCGACAAATAATGGAGGTAGCTGACATGGAGAAATTCTACCAATGGCTGGAGAAAGCTGGACTTCGAGATAGCACAGAGGCGCTAATCATAGCGGCACAAGAGCAAGCACTAAGTACCAGATGGATAGAAGCAGGAATCTACCACATAAGACCAAAGGTGCAGACTGTTATGAATGTGCTAGAGATGGTTTCTGAGCAGAGGCTCCCTCTGGTGGTTACAGACAGTACTGAACCTTTCAGCGAGGAGTGGCAATCTGGGATCACTGACTGGTCTGATATAAGGGAGGTTCCCTCCCATGATGGTTGCCGGTGATCAATTGTTCTTGTCTCATTTGTGGTTCCTGGTTCATTTGGAAGTTTACTGGAGTCTTGCCTGCATCTCTGCTTTCAGATAAGATATTTTTTGCTTTTCTTTTTGTGCTTGCTTTTTGCATTGTTTTCTACACTTTTGTGGAGGTCAGCCAGGTCCCCTCCTGGGGCCTGAGCTCCTCACAGTTTATCTGCAGCCACTGTTATTTGCTCATGTTATTTGCTCATTTGCTTTTTCCTGTTTTTTCAGCGGCTGCGGCTTGGTTTTTGTTCACACTGAGATCCGATTTAGTGGGTGGTGAGATTGTGTGATCTCAGTATTTTTGTAATCAGAATTGTTGGATTTTTGTAGGGTTTTCTGGGTTGCAGAAAGTAATCTCTCCTGTCCTATCCTATTTAGTCAGCTTGTGGCCCCAGCGTTTGCTCAGTCTATTTTCTGCCTATGTTTGTATTTTCATCTTGTCTAACCGCCATTGTATGTTTGGGGGCTTCCTATTTTCTTTGGGGATCTGCTCCGGGGCAGATGGCTTTCATCTTTCTGCCTTTAGGTGTAGTTATCTCTCAGGCTGTGAAGAGGTGTCTGGGATCAACGTGGGAGCGCTCCACGGCTACCTCTAGTTGTGTCGTTAGTTTAGGAATCTGCAACCCATCAGTTACCAACATCTCAGGTGTTCGGCTGCCCTGCTGTTGTTCCTGTCCTCCTCAGTTACCGAAACATAACAGTATCACCGGCCCTAACTGAAAATTATATGGCACTCACAGAAGGGAAAAATAGTGTGGAAAGAAAAAGTTGTCAGAGTTGTCAGAGATTTATTTATTTTTTTTCTGTTGCATTTTTTCCCTCTTTTTCTCTGGGTGCTGTGGAGGATTTTTATTTTTTTTCTCTCAATGGAGTTTGCACAGTTGTCTGGCCGTGTGGATCAGCTTGCCACTGAGGTTCGGAGTATTGCTAACCTATCTTGCTGGGTTGCCGTTTTTGGAACCTAGGATTCCCATGCCAGATTTGTTTTTGGGGGATCGGGCTAAATTTCTGAATTTAAAAATAACTGTAAGTTGTTTTTTGCCTTAAAGCCTAAGTCCTCAGGTAACGCAGCACAGCAGGTTCAAATTGTCATCTCTCTCCTGCGTGGTGATCCTCAGGATTGGGCTTTTTCCCTGACACCTGGGGATCCTGTTTTGAATGATATTGATGCATTTTTTCTGGCTCTGGGGTTATTGTACGATAAACCTAATGTCACTGATCAAGCTGAAAAAAACCTTGTTGGCATTAAATCAGGGTCTTGAAGACGCTGAGTTGTACTGTCAGAAATTCTGAAAGTGGGCAGTCCTGACCAAATGGAATGATGATGCTTTGGCGGCCCTTTTTCGGAAGGGGCTGTCAGAGAATGTAAAGGATGTTATGGTGGGATTCCCTGCTCCCTCTGGTCTCAATGATTCTATGTCATTGGCTATTCAAATTGACAGGCGTTTGCGTGAGCGCAGAGGTATGCGTGAGATAGTGTTGCCTTGTGAGCCAGCTTCTGAGCCCATGCAGTGTGATGGAGTGAGTTTCGAAAGCGCAATGGGTTATGTTTCTACTGTGGTGATGCCTCTCATTCTATTTCAGTCTGCCCTAAGCGGGGAAGACGTTTTGTGCGCTCAGTTGGGTAGTGTTCAGACTAAATTTCTGTTGACAGTTACCCTGATTTGCTCCCTGTCCACATTTTCTGCTCAGGCTTTTGTTGATTCAGGAGCAGCTAATAACCTGATGGATTTTGACTTTGCCAAACATTGTGGGTTTCCCATGATACCCCTGCGGAAGTCTATTCCCCTACTGGGCATTGATTCTACCCCTTTGGCGGAGAATAAACCCCAGTTTTCTACTCAGGTGATAATGAGGGTTGAACCAGATCATCAGGAGAGTTGCAAATTTCTGGTGCTGTATAATCTGCATGACATTATTGTACTAGGTTTCCCTTGGTTACAGTCTCATAATCCTGTTTTGGATTGGAAATCTGTGTCTGTGACCAGTTGGGGCTGCCAATGTGTTAATGCCGACACTCCTGTTTTTTCTGCCTCTCCCAAGTCTCAGGATGTTCCTGACTTTTTGACTGATTTTTCGGATATATTTAGTGAAAGTAAATCTGCATCTTTGCCCCCTCACAGGAGCTACGATTGCACTATTGAATTAGTGCCTGGTGGTAAATTTCCTAAAGGTCGCCTTTTTAACTTGTCTGTACCTGAACACGATGCTATGCGATCTTATATCAAGGAGTCATTGGAGAAGGGTCATATCAGACCATCCTCTTCACCCTGGGGTGCCGGTTTTTTCTTTGTGGCCAAAAAGGATGGTTCATTGAGGCCGTGTATTGATTATCGTCTCTTGAAAAAGATCACTGTGAAGTATCAATATCCGTTACCCTTGATTTCTGACTTGTTTTCCAGGGTGAAAAGTGCTAGTTGGATTAACAAGCTTGACCTCAGGGGGGCGTATAACCTTATTCGCATTAAGCACGGGGATGAATGGAAGACGGCGTTTAATACCCCAGAGGGGCATTTTGAGTACCTAGTGATGCCCTTTGGGCTCACTAATGCTCCTTCCGTCTTCCAATCCTTCATGAATGATATTTTCAGGGATTTTGTGGATAAATTTCTGATTGTTTATTTGGATGATATCTTGATTTTTTCCAATGACTGGGACTCTCATGTGAAACATGTTCGGACTGTGTTCCAGATTTTGAGAGAGAATGCACTGTATGTGAAGGGATTAAAGTGTCTTTTTGGCGTACAGAAGGTCTCATTTCTGGGATTCATTTTGTCTCCGTCTGTTATTGAAATGGACCCGGTCAAGGTTCAAGCCATCTGTGATTGGGTCCAACCTACTTCATTAAAGGCTCTTCAGAGATTTTTGGGTTTTGCCAATTTATATCGTAAATTTATTGGTAATTTCTCCGGTATTGTTAAACCATTGACTGATTTGACCAAAATGGGTTCTGATGTGGTGAATTGGCCTCCTGAGGCAGTCTCTGCATTTCAGGAACTTAAGCAGAGATTCACTTCTGCTCCTATTCTACGGTAGCCTGATGTTTCTCTACCGTTTGAGGTGGAGGTTGATGCCTCTGAAATTGGGGCAGGTGCCGTTTTGTCCCAAAGAGATCCAGAGACCTCTAAGAGTAACCCTTGTGCCTTTTTCTCTCGAAAATTTTTTCCAACTGAACGTAATTATGACGTGGGTAATCGGGAGTTATTGGCCATGAAGTGGGCTTTGAAGAGTGGAGACATAGGCTGGAAGGAGCCAAACATCAGGTGGTGGTCCTCACGGACCATAAGAATCTGGTTTATCTCGAATCAGTCAAGCGACTTAATCCTAGACAGGCCAGGTGGGCCTTGTTTTTCACACGTTTTAATTTTGTGGTTTCTTTACTTCCTGGCACTAAGAATGTTAAGGCGGATGCCCTCTCGAGGAGTTTCTTTGCGGACTCTCCTGAGTTATCTGATCCTACTGTTATTTTGAAAGAGGGTGTAGTTCTTTCCGCCATCTCACCCAATTTGAGACTGGCCTTGGAAGGGTGTCAGGAGGATAAACCTGAGCGCTGCCCTATTGGGAAATTGTTTGTCCCGGACCAGTGGAAGAAGAGTGTGATGTCTGAGATTCATTGTTCCGCGTTGGCTGGTCATCCCGGGATTTTTGGTACCAGAGACTTGGTGAGTCGGTCCTTTTGGTGGCCTACTTTGTCTTGTGACGTCAGGGAATTTGTGCAGTCCTGTGGGACTTGTTCTCGCTCCAAGCCTTGCTCTCGCTCTAGAGGTTTGTTAATGCCATTATCTGTGCCCAAGAGGCCATGGACCCATATCTCTATGGATTTTATTCCTGTTTCTCAGAGAATGACCATTATCTGGGTAATCTGTGATAGGTTTTCCAAGATGATACATCTTGTGCCATTACCTAAGTTACCTTCCTCCTCCGAGTTGGTGCCTTTGTTCCTTCAGCACGTGGTTCGGTTACATGGCATTCCGGAGAACATTGTGTCTGACAGAGGAGTCTAGTTTGTTTCCAGATTTTGGAGGACATTTTGTTCTAAACTTGGTGTTCAATTCTTTCTCCTCTGCTTTTCATCCACAGACCAATGGACAAACCGAGAGAACAAACCAGACCTTGGAGACTTATTTGAGATGTTTTGTGTCTGCTGATCAAGATGACTGGGTCTCTTTTTTGCCTTTGGCTGAGTTTGCTCTTAATAATAGGGCTAGCTCTGCCACCTTGATGTCTCCATTTTTCTGCAATTTTGGGTTTCACCCTCGATTTTCTTCGGGACAGGCAGAGGCTTCTGTTTGTCCGGGTGTTGACTCTGTTGTGGAGCGAATGCAGCAGATTTGGGACCAGGTAGTGGAGAGGTTGTCTCTCTCTTAGGAGAAGGCCCAACGGTTTGCCAACCGGCATAGGACTGATGGTCCTCTGTTATGTTTCGGTAGCTGAGGAGTGCAGGTAAAAAAGGCAATACACCAGAGCAGTTGGAATCTATGAGATTGCAGTACCCTGACTAACCACCACAACTAGAGGCAGCCGTGGAGCGTTCCTACGTTGGTCCTAGACGCCTCGTCACAGCCTGAGAAACTAACTACACCTAAAGATAGAAAGAGGAAAGCTATCTGCCCCGGAGCAGATCCCCAAAGAACATAGAAAGCCCCCAAACATGTAATGGCTGTTAGACAAGAAGAAATACTGACACAGACAGAAAATAGTATGAGCAAACGTTGGGGCCCAAACTACCTAAATAGAAAAGGAAAGGAAGGGCACTTACTGCAATCCCAAAAAACCCTGAAAAGCACCAACTCTACTAATTTCAAAAACACCTGAGATCACACGACCTCTACCACCTAAATTAGTTCTCTGGTGTAACAAAATCAAAACAGCAGCCACTGAAAAAACTGGAAAAAGCAAATGTACAAACATCAGTGGCTGAACTAAACTGAGAGGGCAAAAGCCCCCGGAGGGGACCCTGAAGGCCCCCACAGAAGTGCAGGACAAAATGCAAAAATCAAGCACAAAAACAAAAAGAAGAAAATGTCTTATCTGTTAGCAGGAGATGCAGACACGACACAGCAGGCTACAAAGGAAACAGGAATCAAGGATTGAGACCAGAACAATTGATCACCGGCAACCCTGATGGGAAGGCGACTCCCTTATATAAGACCACTCAGTAACACCTGATTCCCAATCCTCACAATCTTCACTGGACAGTCCAGTACCGCTTGTAACCACCAGAGGGAGCCTCTGCTCAGAACTCATTTCAAGCCCATTCACAACAGTACCCCCCCTTGAGGAGGGGTCACCGAACCCTCATTTGAGCAACCAGGTCGGTCAGGATGAGTTCTATGATACGCACGGATGAGTCTCCTAGCATGGATGTCCGAAGCAAACACCCAAGAATTGTCTTCCTGACCATAACCTCTCCACTTAACCAAATACTGGAGTTTCCGTCTAGAAAAACGAGAATTCAATATTTTCTCAACCACAAACTCCAGATTGCCCTCAACCAGAACAGGGTCAGGAGGCACAGCAGTAGGAACCACTGGCTCAACAAACCTCTTCAACAAGGACTTGTGGAACACGTTATGGATCTTAAATGTCCCTGGAAGAAGCAAACGAAAAGAAACAGGATTAAGAATCTCCATGATCTTATAAGGTCCAATGAACCTAGGCTTAAATTTAGGAGATGCCACTCTCATAGGAATATTTTTTGAGGACAACCAGACCAAGTCCCCTACTTTAAACCGAGGACCATCAGTCCTATGCCGGTTAGCAAACCGCTGGGCCCTCTCCTGAGAGAGGGACAACCTCTCCACTACCTGGTCCCAAATCTGTTGCATACGCTCCACAACAGAGTCAACACCTGGACAGACAGAAGCCTCCGTCTGTCCTGAAGAAAATCGAGGGTGAAACCCAGAATTACAGAAAAATGGAGACATCAAAGTGGCAGAGCTAGCCCTATTATTAAGAGCAAACTCAGCCAAAGGCAAAAAAGAGACCCAGTCATCCTGATCAGCAGACACAAAGCATCTTAGATAAGTCTCCAATGTCTGGTTTGTTCTCTCAGTTTGACCATTGGTCTGAGGATGAAACGCCGAGGAGAAAGACAATTGAACACCAAGTTTAGAACAAAAGGTCCTCCAAAATCTGGAAACAAACTGGACTCCTCTGTCAGACACAATGTTCTCAGGAATGCCGTGTAAACGAACCACGTGCTGAAGGAACAAAGGCACCAATTCAGAGGAGGAAGGCAACTTAGGTAATGGCACAAGATGTATCATCTTGGAAAACCTATCACAAATCACCCAGATGACGGTCATTCTCTGAGAAACAGGGAGGTCGGAAATGAAATCCATAGAGATATGGGTCCATGGTCTCTTGGGCACAGGCAATGGCATCAACAAACCACTAGAGTGAGAGCAAGGCTTGGAGCGAGAGCAAGTCCCGCAGGACTGCACAAATTCCCTGACATCACGAGACAAGGTAGGCCACCAAAAGGACCGACTAACAAAGTCTCTGGTACCAAAAATTCCGGGATGACCGGCCAACGCGGAACAATGAATCTCAGACATCACACTCTTTTTCCACTGGTCCGGGACAAACAATTTCCCAACAGGGCAGCGCTCGGGCCTATCCTCCTGACACCCCTCCAGAGCCAGTCTCAAATTGGGCGAGATGGCGGAAAGAACTACACCTTCTTTCAAAATAACAGAAGGATCAGATAACTCAGGAGAGTCCGCAAGGAAACTCCTCGAGAGGGAATCCGCCTTAACATTCTTAGTGCCAGGAAGAAAGGAAACCACAAAATTAAAACGTGTGAAAAACAAGGCCCACCTGGCCTGTCTAGGATTAAGTCGCTTGGCAGATTCCAGATAAACCAGATTCTTATGGTCCGTAAGGACCACCACCTGATGTTTGGCTCCCTCCAGCCAATGTCTCCACTCTTCAAAAGCCCACTTCATGGCCAATAACTCCCGATTACCCACGTCATAATTACGTTCAGTAGGAGAAAATTTTCGAGAGAAAAAGGCACAAGGGTTACTTCTAGAGGTCTCTGGATCTCTCTGGGACAAAACGGCACCTGCCCCAATTTCAGAGGCATCAACCTCCACCTGAAATGGCAGAGAAACATCAGGCTGCCGTAGAACAGGAGCAGAAGTGAATCTCTGCTTAAGTTCCTGAAATGCAGAGACTGCCTCAGGAGGCCAATTCACCACATCAGAACCCTTTTTGGTCAAATCAGTTAATGGTTTAACAATAACCGAGAAATTACCAATAAATTTACGAAAAAATTGGCAAAACCCAAAAATCTTTGAAGAGCCTTTAATGAAGTAGGTTGGACCCAATCACAGATGGCCTGAACCTTGACCGGGTCCATTTCAATAACAGATGGGGACAAAATGAATCCCAGAAATGAGATCCTCTGTACGCCAAAAAGACACTTTGATCCCTTCACATACAGAGCATTCTCTCTCAAAATCTGGAATACAGTTCGAACATGTTTCACATGAGAGTCCCAGTCATTGGAAAAAATCAAGATATCATCCAAATAAACAATCAGAAATTATCCACAAAATCCCTGAAAATGTCATTCATGAAGGACTGGAAGACAGAAGGAGCATTAGTGAGCCCGAAGGGCATCACAAGGTACTCAAAATGCCCCTCAGGGTATTAAATGCCGTCTTCCATTCATCCCCGTGCTTAATGCGAATAAGGTTATATGCCCCCCTGAGGTCAAGCTTGGTAAACCAAGTAGCGTTTTTCACCCTGGAAAATAGGTCAGAAATCAAGGGTAACGGATATTGATATTTCACAGTAATATTGTTCAAAAGACGATAATCAATACACGGCCTTAATGAACCATCCTTTTTGGCCACAAAGAAAAAACCGGCACCTAAGGGTGAAGAAGATGGTCTGATATGACCCTTCTCCAATGACTCCTTGATATAAGACCAATAGCGTCATGTTCAGGTACAGACAAGTTAAAAAGGCGACCTTTAGGGAATTTACTACCAGGCACTAATTCAATAGCGCAGTCATAGCTCCTATGGGGAGGCAAGGATGCAGATTTACTTTCGCTAAACACATCAGAAAAATCAATCAAAAAGTCAGGAACATCCTGAGCCTGGGGGGAGGCAGAAAAAACAGGAGTGTTGGTATTAACACATTGGCAACCCCAACTGGTTACAGACACAGATTTCCAATCCAAAACAGGATTATGAGACTGTAACCAAGGGAAACCCAGCACGATAATGTCATGCAGATTATATAGAACCAAAAATTTGCAGCTCTCCTGATGATCAGGTTCAACCCTCATTATCACCTGAGTAGAGAACTGAGGTTTATTCTCAGCCAAAGGGGTAGAATCGATCCCCAGTACGGGAATAGACTTCCGTAGCGGTATCAAGGGAAACCCACAACGTTTAGCAAAATCAAAATCCATCAGGTTAATAGCTGCTCCCGAATCAATGAAAGCCTGAGCAGAAAATGAGGACAGAGAGCATATCAGGGTAACAGTTAATAAAAACTTAGTCTGAACACTACCCAAGACAACTGAGCGTGCAAAACGTCTTCCCCGCTTAGGGCAGACTGAAATAGCATGAGAGGCATCACCACAGTAGAAACATAACCCATTGCGCATTCGAAACTCATGACGCTGTGCCCCAGAAACCACTCTATCACACTGCATGGATTCAGAAGCAGGTTCACAAGGCAACACTATTCCACGCATACTTCTCCGCTCACGCAAACGTCTGTCAATTTGAATCGCTAATGACATAGAATCATTGAGACCAGAGGGGACAGGGAATCCCACCATAACATCCTTTACATTATCTGACAGACCCTTCCGAAAAAGGACTGCCAAAGCGTCGTCATTCCATTTGGTCAGGACTGCCCACCTACGGAATCTCTGACAGTATAACTCAGCGTCATCAAGCCCCTGATTTAATGCCAACAAGGCTTTTTCAGCTTGATCAGTGATATTAGGCTCATCGTACAATAACCCCAAAGCCTGAAAAAATACATCAACATCACTCAAAACAGGATCCCCAGGTGTCAGGGAAAAAGCCCAATCCTGAGGATCGC
Source organism: Oophaga sylvatica (assembly GCA_033576555.1). Taxonomy (NCBI): domain Eukaryota; kingdom Metazoa; phylum Chordata; class Amphibia; order Anura; family Dendrobatidae; genus Oophaga; species Oophaga sylvatica. The sequence goes on along the minus strand of JARQOD010000004.1, from coordinate 251,637,234 downwards.
CGCGCAGGAGAGAGATGACAATTTGAACCTGCTGCGCTGCGTTCCCTGAGGACTTAGATTTTAAGGCAAAAAACAATTTACAGTTATTTTTGAAATTCAGAAACTTAGCTCGATCCCCTAAAAACAAATCTGGCATGGGAATCCTAGGTTCCACAACAGGCAACCCAGCAAGATAGGCAGCAATACTCCGAACCTCAGTGGCAAGCTGATCCACATGGCCAGACAACTGTGCAAACTCCATTGAGAGAAAAAATCCTCCCCAGCACCCAGAGATACAGAGGGAAAAAAAAATGCAACAAACAGAAAAATATCTCTGACAACTCTGACAACCTTTTTTCTTTCACAATATTTTTCCCTTCTGTGAGTACCATACAATTTTCAATTTTAGGCCGGTGATACTGTTATGTTTCGGTAGCTGAGGAGTGCAGGTAAAAAAGGCAATACACCAGAGCAGTTGGAATCTATGAGATTGCAGTACCCTGACTAACCACCACAACTAGAGGCAGCCGTGGAGCGTTCCTACGTTGGTCCTAGATGCCTCGTCACAGCCTGAGAACCTAACTACACCTAAAGATAGAAAGAGGAAAGCTATCTGCCCCGGAGCAGATCCCAAAGAACATAGAAAGCCCCCAAACATGTAATGGCGGTTAGACAAGAAGAAATACTGACACAGACAGAAATCAGTATGAGCAAACGTTGGGGCCCAAACTACCTAAATAGAAAAGGAAAGGAAGGGCACTTACTGCAATCCCAAAAAACCCTGAAAAGCACCAACTCTACTAATTTCAAAACACCTGAGATCACAAGACCTCTACCACCTAAATTAGTTCTCTGGTGTAACAAAATCAAAACAGCAGCCACTGAAAAAACTGGAAAAAGCAAATGTACAAACATCAGTGGCTGAACTAAACTGAGAGGGCAAAAGCCCCCGGAGGGGACCCTGAAGGCCCCCACAGAAGTGCAGGACAAAATTCAAAAATCAAGCACAAAAACAAAAAGAAGAAAATGTCTTATCTGTTAGCAGGAGATGCAGACACGACACAGCAGGCTACAAAGGAAACAGGAATCAAGGATTGAGACCAGAACAATTGATCACCGGCAACCCTGATGGGAAGGCGGCTCCCTTATATAAGACCAGTCAGTAACACCTGATTCCCAATCCTCACAATCTTCACTGGACAGTCCAGTACCGCTTGTAACCACCAGAGGGAGCCTCTGCTCAGAACTCATTTCAAGCCCATTCACAACAGTCTTCGGTTTGAAGGGGGGGACTTGGTCTGGTTGTCCTCAAGAAATATCCCTATGAGAGTTGCATCTCCTAAGTTTAAGCCTAGGTTCATTGGACCTTATAAGATCATGGAGATTCTTAATCCTGTTTCCTTCCGTTTGCTTCTTCCAGGGACATTTAAGATCCATAACGTGTTCCACAAGTCCTTATTGAAGAGGTTTGTCGAGCCAGTGGTTCCTATGGCTGCGCCTCCTGACCCTGTTTTGGTTGAGGACAATCTGGAGTATGTAACATAGTAACATAGTTATTAAGGTTGAAGGAAGACTTTAAGTCCATCTAGTTCAACCCATATCCTATCCTAACCTGCCCTAACATGTTGATCCAGAGGAAGGCAAAAAAACCCCAAGTGGCAAACAGTAAGCTTCACATTGGGGAAAAAAATTCCTTCCCGACTCCACATACGGCAATCAGACTAGCTCCCTGGATCAACGCTGTATCTAGGAAACTAGTGAATATAGCCTGTAATATTATACTTTTCAAGAAAGGCATCCAGTCCCCTCTTAAATTTTAGTAAGGAATCACTCATTACAACATTAGACGGCAGAGAGTTCCATAGTCTCACTGCTCTTACAGTAAAGAATCTGCATCTGTGATTATGGCTAAACCTTCTTTCCTCCAGACGTAGAGGATGCCCCTTGTCCCCGTCACAGGTCTAAGAGTAAAAAGATCATTAGAAAGGTCTTTGTACTGTCCCCTCATATATTTGTACATTGTAATAAGATCACCCTAAGCCTTCGTTTTTTCAAACTAAATAACCCCAAGTGTAATAACCTGTCTTGGTATTGCAGACCCCCCAGTTCTCTAATAACCTTGGTCGCTCTTCTCTGCACCCGCTCCAGTTCAGCTATGTCTTTCTTATACACCGGAGACCAGAACTGCACACAATATTCTAAGTGTGGTCGCACCAGTGACTTGTATAGAGGTAAAATTATGTTCTCCTCATGAGCATCTATGCCTCGTCTAATGCATCCCATTATTTTATTTGCCTTGGCAGCAGCTGCCTGACATTGGCCACTAAATGTGAGTTTGTCGTCCACCCATACACCCAAGTCTTTTTCAGTGACAGTTTTGCCCAGTGTTTTACAATTAAGCACATAATTATACATCTTATTTGTTCTACCCAAGTGCATGACCTTACATTTATCCCCATTAAAGCTCATTTGCCATTTATCAGCCCAAGCTTCTAGTTTACATAAATCCTCCTGTAATATAAAATTATCCTCCTCTGTATTTATTACCCTGCAGAGTTTAGTGTCATCTGCAAATATTGAAATACTACTCTGTATGCCCCCTACAAGGTCATTAATAAATATGTTAAAGAGAAGCGGCCCCAATACTGACCCCTGTGGTACCCCACTGCTAACCGTGACCCAGTCCGAGTGTGCTCCATTAATAACCACCCTTTGTTTTTCTATCCATGAGCCAGTTCTTAACCCACTTACACATATTTTCCCCTATCCCCATTGTTCTCATTTTATGTATCAACCTTTTGTGTGGCACTGTATCAAAAGCTTTTGAGAAGTCCATGAATACCACGTCCACTGGTGGTTGAGAAAATATTGGATTCTCGTTTTTCTAGACAGAAACTCCAGTATTTGGTTAAGTGGAGAGGTTATGGTCAGGAGGACAATTCTTGGGTGTTTGCTTCGGACATCCATGCTAGGAGACTGATCCGTGCCTATCACCGAGCTCATCCTGATCGGCCTGGTTGCACAAGTGAGGGTTCGGTGACCCCTCCTCAAGGGGGGGGTACTGTTATGAATGTGCTAGAGATGGTTTCTGAGCAGAGGCTTCCTCTGGTGGTTACAGACAGTACTGAACCTTTCAGCGAGGAGTGGCAATCTGGGATCACTGACTGGTCTGATATAAGGGAGGTTCCCTCCCATGATGGTTGCTGGTGATCAATTGTTCTTGTCTCATTTGTGGTTCCTGGTTCATTTGGAAGTTTGCTGGAGTCTTGCCTGCATCTCCTGCTTTCAAATAAGATATTTTTTGCTTTTCTTTTTGTGCTTGCTTTATGCATTGTTTTCTGCACTTTTGTGGAGGTCAGCCAGGTCCCCTCCTGGGGCCTGAGCTCCTCACAGTTTATCTGCAGCCACTGTTATTTTCTCATTTGCTTTTTCCTGTTTTTTCAGCGGCTGCGGCTTGGTTTTTGTTCACACTGAGATCTGATTTAGTGGGTGGCGAGATCGTGTGATCTCAGTATTTTTGTAATCAGAATTGTTGGATTTTTGTAGGGTTTTCTGGGTTGCAGAAAGTAATCTCTCCTGTCCTATCCTATTTAGTCAGCTTGTGGCCCCAGCATTTGCTCAGTCTATTTTCTGCCTATGTTTGTATTTTCATCTTGTCTAACCGCCATTGTATGTTCCTATTTTCTTTGGGGATCTGCTCCGGGGCAGATGGCTTTCATCTTTCTGCCTTTAGGTGTAGTTATCTCTCAGGCTGTGACGAGGCGTCTGGGATCAACGTGGGAGCGCTCCACGGCTACCTCTAGTTGTGTCGTTAGTTTAGGAATCTGCAACCCATCAGTTACCAACATCTCAGGTGTTCGGCTGCCCTGCTGTTGTTCCTGTCCTCCTCAGCTACCAAAACATAACAGCAGACTATGCAAAAAAACCTCAGAAACAGTCCAACACATAGTGGCAGGATGCAAAATGCAAGCAGGAACAGCGTATACTGAACGCCACAACCAAGTAGCGGGAACTGTATACAGGAACATCTGCACAGCATATGGGCTAAGTCCTCCTAAGTCCAGGTGGGAGACCCCAGAAAAAGTGGTGGAGAATGAAAGGGCTAAAATCCTGTGGGACTTCAAGATCCAGACGGATAAGCAGGTGTTGACTAACCAACCAGACATTGTCATAGTAGACAAGGATCAGAAGACAGCAATGATAATAGATGTGGCAGTGCCAAGTGACAGCAACATCAGAACGACGGAACATGAGAAGCTGGAGAAATACCAGGGCCTTAAAGAAGAACTGGAGAAGATGTGGAAGGTGAAAGCAACAGTGATTCCAGTGATGATAGCAGCACTAGGAGCAGTGACCAATAAGTTGGAAGAATGGCTACAACAGATCCCAGGAGCTACATTTGAGCTCTCTGTCCAGAAAAGAGCAATGCTGGGAACAACTAAGATCCTGCGCAGAACCCTCAAACTCCCAGGCCCCTGGTAGAGGATCCAAGAATGAGAAAGGACAACAAAGACCACCCCCAATATTTATATATATAAAATTGGTTTTAATGATAGCAGGATCCTATCTCCCCACGTAAATGCAAGCTTCAGCCTAGGAGAGGATTCACATTACATAGGTTCACTTCCCAGCAATGCAATGATGATCGCCTTATTGCGGCTGCTGGATACACATGAATTGGCCAATTTACGCGCTAAGCATTTTCATTTTTTCCTATTTTCTAGAGCAGTAATGCAATTCATATTTCATATAGTTCATATTTTCCAGCTATAGTGCTACTGTCATGCTGTGACTGTTTTCTATAAGGAAAGTGGGCTCCTGTTAATGTCCAAAGCTGACCCCTCCCCCAGTAGGCCTGGGACAGATATGTTAGTGTACAAACACGTAAGACACACAGGGATAACAAAAAGTAACCTACATACAAAAACTCACCAAGGGTAGAAAGGAATAAATGGAAGGATAGGAATGCACAAACCAAATGAAAATAGGATAATGGTGAAAGTATATCCCCAAAAACAGCATACAACAATCTGCAGCAGCAACTACAAACTCCAACTTCAGCACACTAACTCCAGCAAGCCATGAAGTAAACTTTCACATTCAGGGATGAGAAGGTCTGGCCAGGTTTCAGAGAGAGAAAATGAGCACATCAGGAGCAGCTGTGAGAAGTAGCTGCATGTCTCTAACCAGCATTCAAAGAGTTGTTAACCTTTTCAGCGACAAAGGAAACGAAGTCCATTTAATATGAGGAACAAAACACACAGGCTAAATAGAAGACCTGCGATTCACAATATGTAATGATCCCACACCCCAGATCTCCCAAGGGGACATGACATATTCGTGACAGCTACGAAATGCAAGTATATATATAAAATCGGTTTTATTCATAGCAGGATCCTATCTCCCCACGTAAATGCAGGCTTCAGCCTAGGAGAGGATTCACATTACATAGGTTCACTTCCCAGCAATGCACTGATGATCGCCTTATTGCGGCTGCTGGATACACATGAATTGGCCAATTTACGCGCTAAGCATTTTCATTTTTTCCTATTTTCTAGAGCAGTAATGCAATTCATATTTCATATTTTCCAGCTATAGTGCTACTGTCTTGCTGTGACTGTCTTCGATAAGGAAAGGGGGCTCCTGTTAATGTCCAAAGCTGACCCCTCCCCTAGTAGGCCTGGGACAGGTATGTTAGTGTACAAACACATAAGACACACAGGGATAACAAAAAGTAACCTACATACAAAAACACTCACCAAGGGTAGAAAGGAATAAATGGAAGGATAGGAATGCACAAACCAAATGAAAATAGGATAATGGTGAAAGCATATCCCCAAAAACAGCATACAACAATCTGCCGCAGCAACTACAAGCTCCAACTTCAATTAACCTCAACAATTCGGTGCATGTGTGTAATATCACCGATAAAAAGAACAGTTAGAACCATATATATTATAAATAGTTTTATTGATAACAAAATCCCAAATATCAAAATACCAAAATGACATACAATTATTTTATCAAAAAGGGTGCAAGATAAAAGAGACAAAAATGGCATCCTATTTAATGTAAACCTACTGCATGAAAATGGACTAGTGACATCCCCAGGTGAGGCAAAGCAGCCAGAGACCAACTGCAGTTAATGTCAGGCTGGTACCTCCATGGTTAACAAAGTTAAATTAGCCTCATACATTCAGTTAGCCACCGTATACAGGCGATCGATAATCACCCACTAAAGGACCAAACAGAGGAACAAGGAGTTACAACATGGGGATGGCCGAAGCCATTACCTGTGTCACCGCAGTAAAGGAAAGTGAAAGGCGCCTAAGTCCCACGGTCCCGACGCGCACGTTTCGCCCAGCTTCTTCGGGGGGCACACTCCAACTTCAGCACACTAACTCCAGCAAGCCATGAAGTAAACTTTCACAGGCAGGGATGAGAAGGTCTGGCCAGGTTTCACAGAGAGAGAAAATGAGCATATCAGGAGCAGCTGTGAGAAGTAGCTGCATGTCTCTAACCAGCATTCAAAGAGTTGTTAACCTTTTCAGCGACAAAGGAAACGAAGTTCATTTAATATGAGGAACAAAACACACAGGCTAAATAGAAGACCTGCGATTCACAATATGTAATGATCTCACACCCCAGATCTCCCAAGAGGACATGACACACTCGTGACAGCTACAGAGTGCAAGTTTATTTTTTGGTTATATATGAAGGAGGCTACTCTTAGTTCGCACCTGTACACATTTGGTTTCTGTTTGGAACTGACAGTCAGTCTCTTGTTATATGCATGCATAGGCTCTCCGACTGAGCACTCCACCACTCAGCCTCTGATGGTTTTAATTATAGCGGGATCCTATCTACCCACATAAACGCAGACTTCAGCCTAGCAGAGGATTCAAAATAGATAGGTTCCCAGCAACGAAATTCGCCTTAATGTGGCTTCTGGCTACAAATGAATTGGCTAATTTATGAGCTAAGCATTCTTAATTTTTCCTATTTTTAGCGCAGTAATGCAATTCATATTTCATATATTTCATGTTTCATGCTATAGTGCTACAGAGTGCTTATTTATTTGTTAGTTATATTTGGAGGTGACAACTCTTAGTTTGCACCTGTTTTGAAGTGACGGTCAGTCTTTTGTTATTTGCATGCATAGACTCTCTGACTGAGCACTCCACCTTTCAGCCTCTGGCGATTTTAATCATAGCAGGATCCTCTACCCACATAAGTGCAAGTTTCAGCCTAGGAGAGGATTCACATTAGATAGGTTCCTAGTAATGAGAATCGCCTTATTGAGGCTCCTGCTACACATGAATTGGCCAATTTATACGCTAAGCATTCTCAATTTTTCATATCGTCTAGAGCAGTAATGCAACTCATATTTCATATCTTTCATGTTTGCATGGTATTGCGCTACAGAATGCAACTTTATTTGCTGGTTATGTATGGAGGAGGCTACTATGAGTTCGCACCTCTACACACCGGGTTTCTGTTTGGAAGTGACGGTCAGTCTTTTCTTTTGAAAAGACAACCTCTGGATATGACGCTGAGCACTTGCTCTCAACTTCTTTTGTTGAACATGTCTAGGCTATTTCTGAGTGGAACCTGTCTTGTTAAACCTCTGTATTGTTTTGGCCACCGTGCAGTAGCTCAGTTTCAGGGTGTTGGCAATCTTATAGCCTAGGCTATTTCAGGGTGTTGGCAATCTTCTTATAGCCTAGGCCATCTTTATGTAGAACAATTCTTTTTTTCAGATCCTCAGAGAGTTCTTTGTTATGAGGTGCCATGTTGAACTTCCAGTGACCAGTACAAGAGAGTGTGAAAGCGATAAAACAAAATGTAACACACCTGCTACCTATTCACATATGAGGCCTTGTAAAATTAGTGAGTCATAAGACACCAGGGAGGGAAAATGACCGATTGGGCACAATTTGTCCATTTTCACTTAGGGATGTACTCACTTTTGTTGCCAGCGGTTTAGACAATAATGGTTGCATCTGGAGTTATTTAGAGGGCACATCAAATTTACACAGTTAAACAATTTGTACACTGACTACTTTACATTGTACCAAAATATCATATCTTCAGTGTTGTCCCATGAAAAGATGTAATAAAATATTTACAAAAAAGTGAGGGGTACAACGCCAAAATAACTACTCCTTCTGCAAAATCAGGGCCGGGTTCTCATGGTTACCAACACCAGGGAAGCTCTGGGGCAAAGCATCAGCCTTGACATTTTTGACCCCTGGACGGGTCAATAGCGTGTATTGCCCACCCTAACGTCAATGACAGCTTGAAGTTGAGCTGTCATTGGCTACAGCAGAAAAAAGTGAATGAGTGGCCATTTCAGTCTCCTGACCTCAATATCATTGAGCCACTTTGAGGAGATCTCAAGAACGCAGTTCATGCAAGACAGCCCAGGAATTTACAGGGACTTGAGGCTTTTTGCCAAGAAGAGTGGGCAGCTTTACCATCTGAGAAAATAAAGAACCTCATCCACAACTACCACAAAAGACTTCAAGCTGTCATTGATGTTATAGTCGGCAATACACGGTATTAAGAAATGGGGTATGTGAACTTTTGATCAGTGTCATTTGGATGTTTTGGATTGTCGTTATGATTTAAAAAGAGAAAACACAGTAGTTTGACAATAAATGGCTTCACCCAACCACCAACCATGAGAGGAGAAAAAGTTTTGGTGTTATCATTCATATTCTCTGAAAAAAGGCCAAGAAAGCAAAAATTCTATATTGTAAGGATTGTACTCACTCAGGTGCATAGGAGGAAACAGGAGGCACGTTCTCTTGCAAATCCACATGGGTTTAATTGCTTCATAAATCATCAAGTCGCCAACAAAAGGTAAACAGTCTTTACATCATGCAGACAAAACCTCAATGTCCATAGCATAGCTCTTCTCTCTCAGTTCTGTGGGCACACAGGCTGTGCAATGTCCATCACGCAGGCTCGGTCTGGAGCCACACACACAGGGAGGCTTCTCCCTCTCAAGACACAGACCACTCCCTAGTGTCCAGCCTGGATGTCATGCTGTTCTGTCTGTACTTGGTTGTCGGCGTGACAACGAATGTTTTTGCTTTAACCCTTTGCTCCTTTCCCCCTAATTAAGCTGGGATACTGTTGGCTGTTACCTGTATGGAGCCTGCTCAGTTCCCTGCTCTGCTGCATAGCTGTTCATGTGGTGTTAGGTTTTTGCTTTGCTGCATGACCATCCACATGTGCGGTCCCTGGTTGCCGCTGTGGAAGCTGTCCGCGGGTTGCGAGGTCATTTGCAGCTGGTCCATGACTTTCCACATGTGTCTGGGTGTGCAGCCACTGCCAAGTGCCCTGAGCCTCAGTTCCTTCACTGATTGTGTGTAATGGTTTCTGATTCTGCTAAGGGCATGCGTGGCCACACCTTCCCTGCTTTTATCAGGGTCAGTGTGTGTACTTGAAAGGCTGTCCCCAGCCAATTGCTGAGGGGCAGCTCCTATATAAAGGCTCCCTGCCCTATGGGCGGGGCCTTAGCTACTCACAAAGCTTCTGAATCTTGCCATGTGTGTTCCTGCACCTCTCCAGTCTATGTTTTGGTACCAAAGTCCTCGCTTTGATTCCTGTTTGGTCCTGTTCCTGCGCCTGTCCTGGAGGTGGTATATCCAGGCTTGAATCCTTGATCCTGTACCTGTCCTTACCTGACTCTGTCTGAACTGTGTCTGCTGAGTTATGTTCCTGGAAGTCCTTCTGTGTCCTGAACCCTGTGCCCAGTGACTGTGACTCTTTGCTAACTGACTTTCTGTGATATAACCTGGGTTCATCTTGGAAGTAGGAGTGCGGTGTGTCTGCTGAGTTTCTGCTACTCTGTGCTCAGCTTGTTATTCGGTGCTATAACCAGCCGGCTCCTGTTCAATCCGGTGGGGCTTGCACCAGACCGCTTGGGTTCCTTTTTAGGTCGCTGCCAGATGTCCGGAGTCCGATGACCGTGGCCTCTTGCCCGGAGCCTGATGACCACGGCCTGATTTCCGATGTCTGAGGACCACTTCCAGATGTCCGGATCCTATCCTTTCCTGCCTGATGCCCGGAGCCTGCCGATCGTTGCCAGATGTCCTGAGCCTGATACTGCGGCCTCATGTCCGGAGCCTGATGTCCGCAGGTTGATGTCCGGAAGCCAGATGTCCGGAGTCCGATGCCAGTGTTCTGATGTTCCTGAGATCCAGTTCGTGTTCCTGTGTCCGTGTTCCTGATGTCCAGTCCGTGTTCCTGATTCCATGTTCCTGAGTCCGTGTTCCTGAGATCCAGTCAGTGTTCCTGTGTCCATGTTTTGCTGATGTCCAGTCCGTGTTCCTGATTCCATGTTCCTGAGTCCGTATTCCTGAGATCCAGTCCGTGTTCCTGTGTCCGTGTTCCTGATGTCCAGTCCGTGTTCCTGATTCCGTGTTCCTGATGTTCGGTCCGTGTTCCTGATTCCATGTTCCTGAGTCCGTGTTCCTGAGATCCAGTTCGTGTTCCTGATGTCCAGTCCTTGTTCCTGATTCCGTGTTCCTGTGTCCATGTTCCTGAGGTCCAGCTTGTTTTCCTGAGTTTGTGATCCTGATGTCCTCGTGTGTCCTGTCTGTGTCCTGATGACCTCATGTACCCTGATGTTTTGCCTGTGTCCTGATGACCTCGTGTACCCTGATGTCATGCCTGTGTCCTGATGTCCCACCTATGTGTGCCGCTGTGATCCGTTGGTGCCTTGGGGTCCTCTGGGTGGTACCCTTCTGGGAGGTGTGGAATCGGGAGCCTGGCATAGTCATGTTTGATTTATGTACTGTGTGTCTTATACTTTATTACTTTAGTAAACTTTACTTCCTCTATACCTGAAGTTGTGCGGTGTAATCAAGTTCTACATGTCTCTTCCTTGTCCACATGCTCAGCTGCCACAGAACCCCGGTCTCTGCCCTTACCTAGTTCGGGTAGGCCCGGGTCCCCCTCTGCGGTATGGAGGGTCCATATTGCGTCCCCAGCGACGCCCGCCCCACGCTGTGGTGATCGATCAGCGTGGGGGCGATTATGGGGGGGGGCGCTTCTCGGCGGCTGCAGCCAATCGTGACACTGGTCACATGGAAATCTGTCCACCCAGACTCCAAAACACTCACTATTATGTGCCAAACACACCTCCATTATATAGCAGTAACCACACCCAGGTACCTATCACATGGCTAGTCACGTGATCGTGACATCACCGTAGGTCCTCAAAGTCACAACCACACACACAGGGAAAAAAGGGGTACAGTGAGCACCCTCACCTTGGTGTGAGGTATATGGGTAGCCAGACCCTCCCATCTCTCAGAGATACCGGTAACCCGGACACAAGTGTGAACAACAACTATTTATTGCTTACGTGCACTAAAGAAAAAATACTCCGGGTTACATCACAGGGAGCAACCATCCCTGTGACACATACCTTCCATTAAATTATGCGGCCATTAGTCACGCTACAATATGTAAATATTTGAGCACGACTGTATGTGGGAGTTCCTGCTCTCCCAATACACAACACCCACTGACTCTCATGGCTAGGTATTTAACACCCATGTAATGGTCACATGACCTTAACATCACACAGGTCCTGTCAGCATGTGGAGCTACGTGGACCTTCGCCCACCAGCTCTATGAAGGTCCACTAAAACCAGCCCATAACACAGGTTCCTATTAATCCTCTCAGCACTTAGCGTGCTGGAGGCAAAAACACTCTGGTTTTACATCACTGATCGCAGTATGCGCAGTGACACGTATCTCCCTTCACATACTATGCCAGTGACTGTCACATATTCCCCACCTCTGCCCAAAGCCGGGGGTTTTGGCACCTTCAGATAGCAAACAGGGAATTCGGGAGAGAGTATCTGCATTACCAGGTAACTTCACTGGCCTATGCTCTACGTGGAAAGTGATGACCTGAAGGGCTAAGGATCACCTAGTCACCCTGGCATTCTTACCCTTCGTCTCTCTCAACCATCGCAGAGGGCATGGTCTGACACAAACTTATACCTACGAACCTAGCAGGTACTACTTTAGGGTATCTATGGCCCACTTTATAGCCAAACACTCTTTCTCAACTATGGCGTAATTCTTCTCGCAAGCAGAGAGTTTCACGCTCAGGTATAGGATGGGATGCTCCTCACCATTTATTTGCTGTGACAGTACGGCTCCCAATCCAGCCTCTGAAGCATTGGTCTGGACCATAAATTCTTTGCTAAAGTCTGGTGCAATTAAAACCGGGTGCTTACACAGCGCCTGCTTAAGTTCTTGAAATGCCATCTCTGTGTTAGGAGTCCATTTCACCATGGTCGACTTGGTGCCCAGAAGGAGATCCATTAACGGTGCGGCAATTATAGCAAAGTTCGGGATAAAACACCGGTAATACCCCATAATCCCAAGAAATGCCCTCATTTGTTTCTTGGATAGCGGTTGCGGCCACTTCTAAATTGCCTCTAGCTTATTCAGCTGGGGCTTGATCTCGGCTCTCTGGACTAGGTAGCCTAAGTATCTGGCCTCCTCTTTCCCTATGGCACACTTATTTGGATTTATGGTAAATCCTGCTTTCCTCAATGCATCAAGGATCGCCTGTACTTTGGGCAGGTGCGAACTCCAGTCAGGGCTAAAGATGACTATGTCATCCAAGTAGGCTGTGGCATATTTCTTAGGTGTAGCCAAAATTTGATCCATCACCTTCTGGTAGCGTGCGCCAACTGCAGTCCGAAGGGCATTCTGGTGTACTGAAAACACCCATCTGGCATTGAGAAGGCCGTCTTCTCCTTGGCGATCTGGGACATGGGGATCTGCCAGTACCCCTTCGTCAGGTCGAGGATTGTGATGTACCTTGTGGGTCCCAGTCACTCAAGGAGTTCATCCACGTGGAGCATCGGGTACGCATCAAAACGGGACACCTCATTGAGCTTGCGGTTGTCATTACATTGTCGCCATTGTGTTTCGGTACAAAGACGATAGGACTTGACCAGCCATTTCTTGATTCCTCTATCAACCCGAGGTCCAGCATTCTCATCACCTCCTTGGAGATTATCTCCCGGCGTGCTTTGGGGATTCTGTAGGGTTTGAGGTTTACCCTTACATGCGGCTCCATTAACACATCGTGTTCCACGACCTGTGTGCGCCCTGGCAACTCCGAGAACAGGTCACGGTTCCGCTGCAGCAGTTCTTGACATTGTTGCTTCTGGGCCGGCATTAGCGTCTCAGAGATCACGACCTCTTCTATTTTGACTTCAGGACAGGCCTACAGGCAAGGAGCCTCCAGCGGTTCACGGTCCCGCCAAGGTTTGAGTAGGTTGCTGCAACCGGGCTGGTGTACCTTGTAATTCACGTCCCAGAGTTTTTCCACTATCTCATACGGGCCTTGCCACTTTGCCAAGAGTTTGCTCTCTATGCCAAGAATTTGCTCTCCACCATAGGGATAAGTACTAGCACGCGGTCCCCAGGCTGGAATTGCCTTAGCCTCACTGATCGGTTGTACAGCCTCGCTTGGGCCTCCTGTGCCTTGAGAAGATGTTCTCTTATGAAAGGTATTACATGTGCCATTCTTTCTTGCAGCTGGGTGACATGCTCAATGACACTCCGGTGCGGCGTGACCTTGGCTTCCCAAGTTTCCTTTGCGATGTCAAGTAGCCCTTGTGAATGTCGGCCGTACAGTAGCTCGAATAGCAAGAAGCCAGTGGAGGCCTGTGGGACTTCTCTGATAGAAAACAGCAAGATGGGAGCAGATATTCCCAGTCCCGACCATCCTTCTCAACGACCCTCTTGAGCATGGCCTTTAAGGTCTTGTTGAATCGCTCCACCAGCCCATCGGTCTGGGGATGGTAAACGGAGGTTCATAGCTGGGTGATCTGGAGGACTCTACACAGCTCCTAAATCACTTTACTTATATACAGGGTCCTGATGGCAGTGGATTATACAGCATACTCTCCAATAAGGTGATAACAGAGCTTCTTTATTCAGAGACAAACAGGAACAATATATGATAAGCTTAACCCCTTAACGACCGCCGATACGCCTTTATTTTCATTAAGGTCATTAAGGGTACTTAAACCACAGCGCCGTTAATTAACGGCGCTGTGGAAAAGCCTATAGCACCCCCCAGAGTCGGATTTTCTCCGGGGTCTCGGCTACCGGGTGTTAATCCTATAACGGCGATCGCAAAAAAAGCGATTTTCCTTTTAATTTCTCTCTCCTCTGATGTGATCGCGCATCAGAGGGGAGAGAAATGGGGTCCCCAGCACCCCCGATTCCACCCCCGGTACCTCAAGGTGTTCCCCTATGGCCCCTCTGCGCTCCTGCAGTGCCCGGTCCTCCAATCCTCAGTCCTCTTCATCCTGTTAAAAAAAAATGGCGGGCGCATGCGCTTGCGTCTTTTTCCGGTAAAGAAAATGGAGGGCGCATGTCCCCCCGCTTTTGCGATCACCGTTATTAACCCTATAACGGCGATCGCAAAAGAAAAAAGAAGACGCGATCCTGCCTGTAATTTCTCTCCCCTCTGATGTGATCACACATCAGAGGGGAGAGAAATAGGGTCCCCAGTACCCCCGATTCCACCCCCGGTACCTCAAGGTGTTCCCCTATGGCCCCTCTGCGCTCCTGCAGTGCCCGGTCCTCCGATCCTCAGTCCTCTTAATCCTGTAAAAAAAAATGGCGGGCGCATGCCCTGGCGGCAGATTCAAAAAATGAATGATTCCATTCATTCTCTAAAAGTACATTTTGATCACTGTGGTAAACTATCACAGTGATCAAAATAAAAAAAACTGTACATAAACCCCCCCCTTTATCACCCCCTTTGTTAGGGACATATAATAAAATAAAGAAATTTTATTTATTTTTATTTTTCCATTAGGGTTAGGGTTACAATTAGAGTTAGGATTAGGGTTAGGGTTACAATTAGGGTTAGGATTAGCATTAGGGTTAGGGTTTGGCTGGGTTCACACTGCGTTATGGCAGTCCGTTAGACGGACTGCGTTACACCGCGGTATAACGCGGTGTAACGTAGTCCGTTAACGCTGCCATTCACCCCCATTTGAGGGCGCATCACGACGCATTCCGTAAAGCGGCATGCGTTCGCGATGTGCCGTCATTCAGTGACAGAGCCTTGGACGCGGGCTGCAGCGTCTGGGCTCCGTCACCACTAGCGCACATGAATCATCTGCTGATTCCTCTGCGCTAGCGGGTATAGCATAACGCGATCGCGTTATGCTATACCGTTACCAGCCCATCAACGCTATGTGTTGAACGGGCTGGTAAAACGCAATATGAACCTAGCCTTAGGGTTAGGGTTATAATTAGGGTTAGGGTAGGAATTAGGTTTAGGCTTACAATTAGGGTTAGGGTTACAATTAGGGTTAGGGTTACAATTAGGGTTGAGATTAGGGTTATGGTTGGGATTAGGGTTAGGGGTGTGTTGGGGTTAGGGTTGGAGCTTGAATTGAGGGGTTTCCACTATTTAGGCACATCAGGGGGTCTCCAAACACGACGTGGAGTTCAAAAAGTCAAATGACGCTCCCTCCCTTCCGAGCCCTGCCGTGCGCCCAAACAGTCGTTTACCCCAACATATGGGGTATCAGCGTACTCAGGACAAATTGCACATCAATTTTGGGGTTCTAATTTCTCCTGCTACCCTTGGAAAAATAAAAAATAGCTGGCTAAAAAAATCATTTTTGAGGAAAAAAATTATTTTTTATTTTCATGGCTCTGCGTTTATAAATTTCTGTGAAGCACTTGGGGGTTCAAAGTGCTCACCACACATCTAGATAAGCTCCTTGGGGGGTCTAGTTTCCAAAATGGTGTCACTTGCAGGGGGTTTCTACTGTTTAGGCACATCAAGGGCTCTGCAAACACAACATGACGCCTGCAGAACATTTAATCAAAGTCTGCATTATAAAATGGCGCTCCTTCCCTTCCAAGCTCTCCCATGCGCCCAAACAGTGGTTCCACCCCACATATGTGGTATCAGCGTACTCAGGAAAAATTGCACAACAACTTTTGGTGTCCAATTTCTCCTGTTACCCTTGGGAAAATAAAAAAATAGCGGGCTAAAGAATAATTTTTGAGGAAAAAAATTATTTTTTATTTTCACGGCTCTACGTTATAAACTTCTGTGAAGCACTTGGAGGTTCAAAGTGCTCACCACACATCTAGATAAGTTCCTTAAGGGGTCTAGTTTCCAAAATGTTGTGACTTGTGGGGGGTTTCCACTGTTTAGACACATCAGGGCCTCTACAAACGCGACATGGCGTCCAGCCAATTGTGTGTTGAAAAAGTCAAACGGCGCTCCTTCCCTTCCAAGCTCTGTCATGCATCCAAACAGTGGTTTACCCCCACATATAGGGTATCAGCATGCTCAGGACAAATTGCACAAAAACTTTTGGGGTCTTGATACCCTTGGGAAAATAAAAATTGGGGTGAAAAGATCGTTTTTGTGGAAAAAATATGAATTTTTATTTTCACGGCTCTACGTGATAAACTTCTGTGAAGCACTTGGAGTTTCAAAGTGCTCACCACACATCTAGATAAGTTTCTTAAGGGGTCTAGTTTCCAAAATGGGGTCACTTATTGGATTGCGTTAAAAAAGTCAAACGGCGCTCCTTCCTTGCGACCTCTGCCATGCGCCCAAAAAGTGGTTTACCCCCACATATGGGGTATCGGCGTATTAAGGAGAAATTGCACAACAAATTTTGTGGTTCATTTTTTCTTTTAACACTTGTGAAAATAAAAAAAATTGGTTCCGAAGTAAAGTTTTTGCAAAAAAAGTTAAATGTTAATTTTTTCCTTCCACATTGCTTCAGTTCCTGTGAAGCATGTAAAGTGTTAATAAACTTCTTGATTGTCGTTTTGAGCACCTTGAGGGGTGCAGTTTTTAGAATGGTGTCACTTTTGGGTATTTTCTATCATATGGACCCCTCAAAGTGACTTCAAATGTGATGTGGTCCCTAAAAAAAATGGTGTTGTAAAAATGAGAAATCGCTGGTCAACTTTTAACCCTTATAACTTTGTAACAAAAAAATTTTTTGTCCCAAAATTGTGCTGATGTAAAGTAGACATGTGGGAAATGTTATTTATTAAGAAATTTCTGTGACATATCTCTCTGATTTAAGGGCATAACAATTTAAAGTTTGAAAATTGCTAAATTTCCAAAATTTTCACCATATTTCCGCTTTTTTCATAAATAAACGCAAGTCGTATAAAACATTTTTTTACCACTAACATGAAGTACAATATGTCACGAAAAAACAGTCTCAGAATCAGCTGGATTCGTTAAAGCATTCCAGAGTTATAGTCTCATAAAGGGACAGTGGTCAGAATTGTAAAAATTGGCCTGGTCTTTAAGCTGCAAATTGGCTCTGTCACTAAGGGGTTAATAGATCAGGAATAAATTATTTGTTTGTCTCTATCTGTGCTGCATCTTCTTCTCTGATACACAGACACAAGAAAACAGGAAATACAGTCACATGCCCCTCTCGTTCATGGCAGAGTGCGACGTACCAACAGACAACCCTGGCACAATAACACCACTAAAAAGCTCCGGCAAGTGTCCAGGATTACAGAGCGGCGTTGGAAGAAAACAAATTCGCAAGACGACTTCACTGCATTCAAACAAGCAACACTCTCTTTCAAATCTACCCTCACCTCTGCTAAACAGGCCTACTTCACAACCCTCGTATCTTCCCTATCCTACAACCCCAAACAGTTATTCAAAACTTTTAACTCCCTCCTCCGCCCACCACTGCCCCCTCCTACCTCCCTCATCTCTGCTGAGGACTTTGCCACACACTTCAAAAATAAGATCGACCAAACAAGGCAAGTCTTCATTGTTCAACCACCACAACCCCTTTGTATACCAGACCAATGCCCTAACCCCATAACCTAGCTCTCCAACATAACCAAAGATAAGCTTAATTGTCTCCTCTCCAAATAGCACCTCACAACCTGTGCACTTGACCCCATCCCAACCCACCTCCTCCCCAACCTCACCACCACTATTATCCCTTCCCTAACCCACCTCTTCAACCTATCACTAACTTCCGGTACCTTCCCTTCTGCTTTCAAGCATGCCACAATCACGCCTATCCTTAAAAAGCCAACCCTCGACCCAACCGCTATGTCCAGCTATCGCCCAATATCTCTGCTCCCATTCGCTTCCAAACTCCTGGAGCAGCACGTCCACGCTGAACTTTCCTACCACCTCTCTTCTAACCTGCTCTTTGACACTCTACAATCTAGTTTCCGCCACCATCACTCCACTGACGCAGCCCTGACCAAAATTACTAATGAGCTACTTACTGCCAAAGCGAACGGACAATACTCTATACTCCTGCTTCTTGACCTGTCCTCTGCTTTTGACACAGTTGACCACTGCCTTCTACTACAGATTCTCTTCTCATTTGGCGTCAAGGACCTCACCCTATCTGGGATCTCCTCATACCTTTCCAGCCGCACATTCAGTGTCTCCCACTCCCACACTACCTCCTGGTCCCACTCTCTCTCTGTTGGAGTCCCCCAAGGCTCTGTTCTAGGACCCCTACTCTTCTCAATCTATACACTTGGCCTGGGGCAACTCAAAGTCCCACGGATTCCAGTACCACCTTTATGCTGATGACACTCAGATCTACCTCTCTGGCCCAGAAGTCACCTCTCTGCTGTCCAGAATCCCTGAGTGTCTACCAGCCATATCCTCTTTCTTCTCCTCCCGCTTCCTCAAACTCAATGTGGACAAATCTGAACTCATCATCTTTCACCATCCCACAGATCTTCCTTACCTGACCTATCACAATTAACGACATCACGCTTTCCCCCGTACCAGAAGTCCGCTGCCTCGGAGTAACCCTTGACTCTGCCCTGTCTTTCAAACCGCACAACCAAGCTCTTTCTACCTCCTGTCGCCTTCAGCTCAAAAATATTTCAAGAACCGGTCCTTTCCTCAACCCTCAATCTACTAAAATGATTGTGCACGCCCTCATCATCTCCTGCCTCGACTACTGCAACACCCTTTTCTCTGGCCTCCCTGCTAACACCCTCGCACCTCTCAAGTCCATCCTTAACTCTGCTGCCCCACTAATTCATCTCACTCCTCGCCACTCCTCGCTTCTCCCCTCTGCAAATCTCTTCACTGGCTCCCATTCCCTCAGCGTATCCAGTTCAAATTACTAATACAGACCTACAAGACCATCTTTAACCTGTCTCCCCCATATGTCTCTGAACTAATCTCCCGAAATCTTCCCTCACGTAATCTCCGATCCTCCCAAGACCTCCTTCTCTCCTCCACACTTATTCGCTCCTCACCCAACCGCCTCCAAGACTTCTTCCGAATATCCCCCATCCTGTGGAATTCTTTGCCCCAACACGTCCGACTATCAACCACATTCGGATCCTTCAGACGGAACCTGAAAACCCACCTCTTCAGGAAAGCTTACAGCCTGCAATGACCCTGCTACCTCCTCACCACTACCGGAGATATCGCCTCAACCAACAACGGAACTGCTGCGACCCACCAACCTGCTGTCTTCTTCCCCACCATCCTGTAGAATGTAAGCCCGAAAGGGCAGGGTCCTCTCCCCTCTGTATCAGTCTGTCATTGTTATTTTGTTTACTGTAAGTGATACCTGTAATTTGCATGTAACCCCTTGTCATGTACAGCACCATGGAATCAATGGTGCTATAGAAATAAATAATAATAATAATAATAACATGCTCTTCCTGTGTGAGCCTCTGGGAGCTTTTTTTAACTTTATAAATAGCATACAAATCTAGCAACTAAACACTCATAGACAGGAATGGAGTTGTTGCACCAAACATATTCCAACAGTTCCATTGGTCCGTCAAAATCTCTTTGGGCAAACCAATCCTGGCAAAGATATGGACAAGCTCCTGGGCTATACTCTTAGCTGAGACGTTCCTCAGTGGCACTGCTTACGGGCATCTGGTCGCATAGTCCATGACCACTCAGATGTACTGATGGCCGCGTGCAGGTTTAATGAGGGGACCTACCAGGTTCACAGCAATACTCTCAAAGGGGATTTCTATCACAGGTAAGGGCACTAAGGGGCTTTAGAAGTTAGAGGTAGGAGCAGTTTTCTGACAGGTGGTTCAGGACCTACAATATTTCAGGCTCTGTCGGTAACACCCTGGCCAAAAGAACCTCTGAAAGATTCTCTCCTGAGTTTTCTCCACCCCCAGATGTCCAACCAAAACATGTGACTGGGCCATGTCTAACACCATTCGCCGGTAGGCTCCTGGAACTAACAACTGCTCTACTATCTCTCCTCCTCTCAGTTTCATTACCCAATAGAATAACTCAACATGTACTGCAAAATGAGGAAACCTAGTGTCTGTCCCCAGCTCTTGAGCAACCCCATTGCAAACAGTCACATTTTCAAATGCCCCCTTCAATGTAAGGTCCCGAAGATGAGCAGTCCCAAAGTTCTCTTCGGGCACCTCTAAATCAGGGAAGTTGGGCTCCTCTATTAACGTCTTGTCCCCCTCTTCAGTGAGGACATAAAGGGAAAACTCCTTCACTTCTGATTTTGATGGTGTCGCCTTCAGAGTGACCTGCCTTTTAACTAGGACACTGTACATCCCCCTTTAGCCACAAGTTCCAAAACATAGCAAAATCCCACCCGAGGATGACAGGATATATTAAGTTCTTTACTACCCCAACCTCATGAGCTCGATCATCACAGTCTGTTCCCATGGTTACTCTGGCTATAGGGTAGTCCTTGGAGTCTCCATGTATGCAGCAGATGCTCACAAACTTATTAGGGATTAACTGGTGGGGCAGTGCAGCACTGATTAGGATCACCAGACTTCCAGAGTCCATCAGTCCTAGAACCATTACCCTATTGACGGACAAGGCACATGGCTGGGGTTTCTCACCAGGTTGACAGTCCACACTGCAGGCTGGGTAGGCATTGTATGAGCAGGGCCTGCCTAAGCTACAGTCCATAGGCTCAGGGGGAATATGACACTTGGCGGCAATGTGTCCAGGATTGTGACACTGTCAACAGATCACATCCTTCATAACAGGCTTAGGTGACCCCTCAGCAAAGTTGGAACGCCCACCAGTTGTGGATCTAGCCAGCCTCCATTGTGAGCCCGCCTACTTTTGGGTATCCCAGCATGGGGAAGTAGTGAGGTCTGGTTTCCAGAGGGATTTCTCCACAACCTGCTATCTCTCAACAAGGCTGACCAAGTTGTCTGCATTCTGGTGGTCGCCCTGGGCAACCCAGGTCTGTATTTGCCCAGAGAGGGAGTGGACAAACCTGTCCATCACCAGACGCTCCACCATTTGGGCTGGAGTGGAAATCTCTGGCTGCAGCCACTTTTGAACCAGGTGTAACAGATCAAACATCTGGGAGCGTGGGGGTTTGTCGCCAGTATACGCCCAGCAGTGGACTCGCTGAGTCCTTACAGACATTTTCACTCCCAAGCAAGCCAGAATTTCATTTTTTGATTTGCCATACTCTTTGGCATCCTGGAGGGCTAGGTCATAATATGTCTTTTGGGGTTCACCAGTCAAATAGGGGGCAAGCACCTCTGCCCACTGCTCTGGTGGTAGCCTCTCACGCTCCGCTACCTGCTCGAACACAATCAAAAAGGTTTCAACATCATCTCCCGGGGTCATTTCTGTATGGTTCGTTTTACCGTTTTCTGGTCATGCATTATCACAGGGAGATGACGAGGAGATCGCCGGCCTTACACGAACCGCCTCTGCGAGTAGCTCCATTTGCAGTGTTAGCACCTCCTGCTGCTGTTGCTGCTGCAGCTGATTTTGAAGCTTCTGTGCTAACAGCTTATTCATCTCCTGCTGCGCCACTTGCTGCTGTTGACTGGCGAGCTGTTGCTGCTGTACTTGGATGAGATGCTTCACAAGCTCCTCCATGCTTGTTCCTGCAACGCTGCCCACACTCAAAACACCACATGTAAGGGGTTGACACACTTAGCTGCTTCCTCAGGTAGACACAGGAACCGTTCTGGAAGAAAATCACCTGCTGGTTTATTGGAAATTACATAAACCTTGGCAGGGTTCAGCAAAATAAACAGGACCTTGCTGGCATAATGGTTAAACAAACAAAAACACAGTCCTTTGAGTCCATTCCCTGCAGGGTTCGCATGCAGTTTTCCCACACAGTCCTTTAGCTCCTCCGGGAGCTATGTGTGAGTTCATTCTCTCCCAATACACAACACCCACTGATTCTCATGGCTAGGTATTTATCACCCATGTGATGGTCACATGACCCTGACATCACACAGGTCCTGTCAGGACTCTGCATGTGGAGATATGTGGACCTCCACCCACCCGCTCTTTGAACGTCCACTAAAACCAGCCCATAACATAGGTTCCTATTAACCCTGTCAGCACTTAGCGTGCTAGAGGCAAAAACACTCTGATTTTACATCACTGAGTGCAGTATGCACAGTGACACGTATCTCCCTTCACATACTATGCCAGTGACTCTGTCACATCACCTATCCCGGAGGCATTTATCCACATGAATAGCCAAAGACATAGCGGCTTCCAAGGACTCTGGGGTATCGTACACTGCTAAAGAATCCTTCAACCTTTCAGGGAGACCCTGAAGTAATTGGCTTCTGAGAGCCGGGTCAATCAATTTAGTATCAGTTGACCACCTGCGGAACTCAGAGCTATAAGTCTCCACTGAATGACTCCCTTGCTGAATGCGACGCAGCCTAGATTCAGCCAAGGAAACACGGTCAGGGTTGTCATAGATGAGGGCTAGAACCATGAAAAACTCCTCCACTGACTGGAGACACATAGAATCTGGTGGCAGAGTAAAAGCCCAGGACTGTGGTTCCTCCTGCAACAGTGAAATAACAATTCCTATTTGTTGCTCCTCATCTCCAGAGGACTAAGAACGCAGTTTAAAGTACAATTTGCATGTGTTAGGGTCTGTGGAACGCACCTAATAGATATTGTAGAGAGGTGCGTTCGCAGCCCGGGGTCCACCATGCAGGCGAAGCCCGCTGCTAGTAAGATGGCGAAAGTAGCGAACTCTATTATCCCGCAGTCGCTAAAATAAACGCCGTAGCACGCTGTGGCAGTAAGTGCGAACTCTGTTAATCCCCAGAGCAGCTAACGGGAATGCCACAGCGCTATATGGCGATAAGTGCAAACTCACTTAGCTTCAGTGAGCCGCAAAGTAAAACGCTAGGGCGCTGAACCAGCGTTATAAAGCGAACCCTGTTGCGTCACAGAGCCGCTGAGAAAAAGACTGTGTCCTGTTAGACTCACAGGGATACACAGATAACTGCTGTGCGGATAGCAGTCCGTGATCATGTAGACAGCAACGCAATCAAGCAATCTCCTCACCGGAGAAGCCGGTATTCTAGGGGCTTATTTCAGCCAAGCCCTAACCACTTGCACCCAAATCTCCTCACCGGAGGTGCCGGTATTCTAGGGGCTTATTTCAGCCGAGCCCTAACCACATGTGTACATGATCACACTGGCGCATAGCACATAATGCAATTGATACTAGCGCATGGCGGCCCAGCCATGCCACCCTTTTATAGTAACATCTACAGGACCAGCCAGAAACAAGGACCAATGAAACTGTTCCAGAACACCAGTAGTCACAGGACCTTCCTGACAGACCAATAGGAGCTGCTGCAGTACCTGCGCATGTGACCCCTGATCTCCAATGAGAGTTCTCACCCTGTTCATGCTCAGAAGGGGAAAACAAGGACTTTGTCCTAAAGACGTCTGCTCGCCGCTAACCAGTACTGGCCACAATAGCAGAGCCTGGAGAGGCAGCAGTAATCCTCTGCACACTGTTAGACTGGGCGAGACGCTGGGACCAACGTCTAAGCTGAGCAGGATCCACTGCGGACAGAGATGGATGGGGGACCGCAGCGGGACTGATTCGAGACTACCCTTGTGCAGCAGCGGGAACTCGAACCCTAACAGCATGCTTCTTTAAAAACAAAAAAACTTGTCCCTAGCCCCAGAAAACCTGTCCGGGAGACCAATTTTGGGTTCAAGCTGGACACGCCTACCTGTAGAGTCCCCCACAATAGGAACCTGCAGCCGCTACTGTTGCTGCTGAACCTCAGAAGGAAGGACAGTCACCTCCAGTGATAACCTCTGCAGCTGCTCTTCCAGCACAGAAACATTATCCATGAACCCAGCAAAAGGAAAAAAATAAAAAACCCACACAGAAAAAACTCACAAAAAAAACCCCATGTGTCAAAATTATTTTTGTTTTGCAAATGTGAACGGCGGATGTTAGTGTCATGCACAGTGTAGGACAGACTAAATGCAACCAAAAGGAATAAGGGAAAGGGAACAAAACACTTGGGAAGGGGGCAGTGGAGACCCCTAGACAGATTTGTCACCCTGTCTGCCCTATCGTCCCTATATAGGTTCCGTACCTATCACCAAGCAGGATACCTAATCCCTGCCTGACCCTGGCGATAAGCCCTGCACCGGGAAGGACAGAATGAGCGCTAGTCAATCCCCACTACCGCTAAAGACAGCTAGGATACACAAAACAAGGGAACACTTAGCTTGAATAGACTCAGAGTAACACCATCATCCTTCAAACTCCAAAGAAGATGCTAGCCGACTGCTGCAGCTCCAAGCCTCAGCAAGGAAGTGCAAATAGAGAATAACACCCACAACTCCCAACAGGAAGTTTGGAGTTATAAATCCCAGATCCAGGTGACACCATTAAGGCTGGGGGAGGTGGCCACTAATCTGCAAGGCCAACCGCTGAGATCTTCTGTAGCCAGATGCAGTGTGACTGTCTGCAGCCTCTGACACACCCGTGACACATATGTTGCATTTTTGGCAAGGGGGAGAACTTAAACAACCCCCAATGGTTAAAAAACTTTTTCAGCCAGCATGATAAGGTAGGATCACTTGGGCATTAGTAAGGGTGTGCTTGCATTAAAGACCTCAAAAATGCTTCAATAGAGTCTCAAGAGTCTTCTGAGAGTTATACACCTATTTTCAGGGCAGCAAAAGACTTTACAGTATTGTGATTCACCGCAGATCAAATTTCTTGGTAAAATCCAGTCAAGGCGTCAGATATGAATGTCAACAGATTCGATACAATCTCTTATACACATATATCTGGGATTATGTGATTTTGTATGCCTGACCACAGCTATCTGACCCTAACCACTAACATGTTTGACTACATTCCTCTTGCTCCATGCAACCTGCCTGATCTCTGTTACTAACCACAAATAGCTTGCCTACAGTGTATGTTAACTTACTCTTGTATTTCCAGCTTATTAAAGTACCCTATTGTCGTGTATTCTCTGCTGTCATTGCACAAAGTAACTGTACCTTTAAACAATTTCTATGTATTACTGTTCCATCTGCACTAGATGCTAGAAGAAACTGAAACAACACGCAACTGAGATAGATGGAATTTCTATAGATAAATTGTGCAATTCATTCTGGGTTCATTCTTCCCCTGGTGCTGAAGGAACCAGGCCATAGCTCATGCACACAAACAGCACTTTTTCTTAAACGATAAAACAAACTACTTTTTCTGATGTCATACAGTACATCGTCTTTAAGTGCAGATGGTCATAATGATGCATGAATGTAGCTTACAGGCTTTTTTTATCCATCTAAATTCTGCTGAGTAAATGACAACTTCGAGAGACATACAAATCAATGATCGCTTTTTACAGCTTCTTTTCAGTTGCACTACTTGGTGATAGGTGAACAGAGCAAAGTCCAATTTTTAGTCATTGATTTCAAACTATGGTTTTCTTATTTTGTGATAACCTTCTATAAATCGTAAGCTATACATGTTGAGGAGGATTTGCTTTGTGTCTGCAGGATTTTGCTATATTGCTCAAATTGTTTGAAATACTTCATTGAAACAATCCAGCTGGAGGTTCAATGTATGACCTCCGCATGTATGGGGATGAGGCATTTGAGATATCAGGTTATTTGCAGGAGAAATGTATTCTCTAATCTGCTTTTGTTCACCTGCCAGTTTATCTATTCGGAAACTAGTGGTAAAACTAAGCAATTTACTGTTGTGTTGTTATCAGATCAATGTCATAAGGTATATGTCTATAAGGCATATTGCCGTATTATGACTGTTTTGTTCAGCGTTGCTGTAGGATTGTGGTAAAGATGTGTGAGGACTCTACTGAACCTTTCTAAACCCTAACATTTATACAAAAGTTTTCATTGGAATTCCATAAAAATCCAAATTAAAGAAATTGTAACATGTTCCACCAGACTCCACATGTATGGCTGCATTTCTTACTCACTGAACACAAAGGGACACTGATTTTAAATAAATTTAAGTCCAAAAAAAAATCACAAAAAATTTTGTTTGTAAGCAGCCAATGAGATTTGAGTAACCGTAAAATCCAGCCCTGTCAGCAAATGAAAAGCTCTAAGTCGGATAAACTGCAGGTATTTGCTAGCTCAATCATCCCTTATTGAAATGCTCAGTCCACATGTTAGCTGCCATTACTCCAGATAAGAGAACTGGAATTTCTTTGTTGGAATTTCTAGGAATTCGTTGATCCAGGTAAATTCAAATAATTTGCAATTTGATTCCTGTGAATCACCTAAAATGGCCACAGAAATTTTGGCTACTACCTCCATATTTGATTAAGGCTACTTTCACACATCAGGTTTTTTCAGACAGGCAGGATCCGGCTATTTTTAGAAAAAACGGATCCGGCGAAATCTGCTGCCGGAACTGATTTTTTCTCATTTACTTGTATTAGCTCCCGTTTCCTCCGTTTTTTTGCCGGCACTTCCAGCTTTTGCTACAATGGAAATCTATGGGCGCCGGATCCGGAAAAAGACGGATCTGGTCACCCGATCCGGTTTTTAAGTTTGAGCATGCTCAGATCCAATTGGCCAGCCCCCTGGAAACAGATCATCATTTAGGAGTCTCCCATGGGTGTTTTTAAAAACCGGATCCGTCGTAAAAGGATAAAAAATGGACGAAATGGATGGAAAACTGATGAAACAGATCTGTTTTTCTGCTGGATCCGGCGGAAAACGGATCAGTTTCATCAGTTTTCCACAATTTACGCCGGATCCGTCGCTCCGGTGTGAAGCTGGATCCTGCCTGGCGGAAAAAAAACCAGTTGTGTGAAAGTAGCCTAAGCACTCCTTCCATCAGTCTAAAGACTCATTCAGACATCAGTGCATATGAATCCTAGCACTGGCTGCGGCTCTTCTGACCAGAGTGTAACCAGACGCTTAGAAATATATGAAACTGTTATGCTTCAGTCAGTGATCTGCAGCCAGTGCTTGGATCATTTTACACTGACATCTGAAAGAGCCCTAAAGCTGTTTTTAATTAGTGCTGGATCCTAGCTATCCGCTAAATTTGCAGGATTTTAGACGAGAGAAGCATGTTTGATAAATATTAGGTTTAAGCAATGTTCACATGTTCAGTGCTTGGTCAGCATTTTACATCTGTATTTGTAAGTCAAAATCAGTAGTAAAACAAGAAATAGAAGTATTATAGAAACACGTCACCACTTCTGTATTTATCACCCACTGAGATAAAATACTGACCATATACAGAACTTTTGAACATGGCCGTAAGGTTCCATCAAAAAAAGGTTTGCCTTTTTGTGGGCACACATAAATTGGCCAATTTGTACGTTAAGTAGCATCAATTTATCTAAGTATATTTAATTAGATTTTTTTTAGCAGTAATGCAGTCTAAATTTTATACAGTTGTGCTCAAAAGTTTACATATCTCAGCAGAATTTTTGCTTACTTGACCTTTTTTCAGAGAATATGAATGATTTCACCAAAACTTTTTCTTCACTCATGGTTAGTGGTTGGGTGAATCCATTTATTGTCAAACTACTGTGATTTCTCTTTTTTTTTTTTTTCCAACATGTTTTATTGATTTAAAGAGTATTACAATAAAAGATAATCATACAAGTCTTGAAGTAACAAACTTATTTGACAGACGTAAAACTCAAAATATTGATTTAAAGAGCATTGCCAAAAAGTAAGTCATACAGGTTTGAAGGTATCAAGCTTATTTTGACGCTTATTTGACAGGCATAATACTCATAAATGTCCCCCACAACCCTCAACCCTCCCATCCCCCCAACATATAAACCCCTTAAACGACCCTGCATTTGATTAACAATCAACAAGTTCAAGGAATAGGATTATGTCCGCTAATTTTCTGAAGAAGATACCACTGGGTGTTTTCAAAATGTGTCCTTAATTTGTCCCTGGTGTCCTGGCGTTAAAAGATTCTTATTCCAGTCAATTTCTCTTTATTTGTCAGGGTGTCTAGCCAGTCCATTCGAAAAATATACATTATTTTGGAGTATATGACAGATTTGGGTGGTGGCAATGGATTTAGCCAGTGCTGCAAGATACTTTTCCTGGCAGCTGAGGCCCATATTATCAACATGGCCTTAAGATGTTTGGGGAATTTGTGTTGAGAGCTGTCTAGAATATTAAATATTGCCCATTGCGGCGTCAAAGGAAACAATATCCCACCAAGATTCTGTAGTTCGGCATGGATAGACTGCCATATTTTTTGCACTTTGGGGCATCCCCCACATGTGATGAAATATGTCTGTGTTTCCTATCCCGAATTTGGAACATGTGAATGTGCCCCCTGGAGACATCCTAGACTTAATGTGTGGGGTAATATAAGCTCTATGAAGGAGTAATAAAGACATGTCTGCATAACTGCTGGAGGGGATCACCTTCCGTTGCATCAAAGTGGCATCTAAGATTTCCCCGACTGTGATGTTCTGTATATCATTAACCCATCGTGCTGGACCTGTCTTTTTGCCCTCCCATGACCATTGCTTACGCAACAGTGTGTAAATACTGCTTGTCGAGGCTATCTGCACCCTGGCGGTCCTAAGGAAGCCATCCAAAGCGTTCCTCCCTCTTTCTCCACCCCCAGCAGCTATGCCTTTCAAAGTTAAGCTCCTTGCTTGAAGAAAAAGGAAGGGCTTGTTTACAAATGTTGGGAAACGTTGTGCTGCTATGTCAAATGCAAGCATGGAGAATCTATCATCTAATAGGTCAGCTGCCAAGATGCAACCCTGCCCAGCTAGCTCAATGTAAGATAAGGGTGGTTTACCTCCCATAAAGCCCGGGTTACCCAGAAAGGACACAAAAGGAGAGACATTGCTTCTCAAATGACATAGTCTCCGGCATTTCCTCCACGTCTGTATAGTTTGCCATAAGGTGGGGTGGTTTCTTATGTCTGCAATAAAGTCATCGTTGGCCATATGTAGTAATGCTGGTAAGGAGACATGGGGACTTAATTGTTGGTCTAAAAGTACTTTTGCGAAATGTGAGCTACCTCTTAAGTTCTTAACCAATCAATGGTGTATCTGAGATTTGCTGCTAGATTGTACTTTGCAATGTCTGGGAAATTGATGCCACCCTCCTCCTTTGGGGCCTGTAGTTTGATTAGACCTATACGTGTACGCTTTTTGTCTCCCCAAATAAAATTCCTAAAAGCAGTGTTTAGAGTTTTAACATCAGCACGTGTCAACAAAATAGGTAGTGTTTGCAAAATATACAATAGTTTTGGAAATATTATCATCTTAATTAAATGACATCTTCCGGAAAAAGACAAAGTAAAGTGTTTCCAGGAGTTTAGAAGGTTAAATATGGACGTAATTAGGGGTCTAATATTAATGTGGTATAAGGACGCCAAATCTGCTGGGAGGTGGACACCCAAATATTTGATAGATGATGTGCTCCATTGGAAAGGAAGTGTCGAGTTATTTAATTTCCCTTGCTCAAACAGAGCCAGGGCCTCTGATTTATTATAATTTATTTTAAAACCTGAGCATCTGCCAAAATGATTTAGGGCCTCCATGATAACTGGTATTGCCACATTGGGATTGGAGATGAACAGGAGTATATCGTCGGCAAAAGCCGCAATTTAGAGTGAGGTGGAGCCTACCTCTATGCCCCTGTATGTTGAAGAATTTTGGAGAGTTCTAAGTAAAGGATCTAAAGCAAGGTTAAAAAGTAAGGGTGACAAGGGGCAGCCCTGACGCGTTCCTCTCTGGATTTCAAAAGTGGAAGAGAGTATACCATTTATGGCCAGCCTGGACACCGGGCTTTTATATAACTTTATCGCCTCACAGAACCATGGATCAAAGTTTCTAAACTCCAGGATGTCGAGGAGATAATCCCATGCAACCCTGTCAAACGCTTTGTCAGCATCCAGGCTGACCACAATAGACTCTAAACAGCCATGAGATTTTCCGTATGAGATAGCTCCCAAAGCCGTCCGTATGTTGTATGTTATGGATTTACCGTGGACAAACCCAATTTGTTGAGGCAATATCAGGTTGGGGATTATTTTTTGCACTCTATTTGCTAGTATTTTAGTGCAAACTTTAAAGTCGGAGTTTAAAAGTGAGATTGGTCTATATCCTTCCACTAGTGAAGGATCTTTGCCCGGTTTGGGGAGCACTATTATGTCTGCTTCACTGAAACGACCAACTGATTAAAGACTTCACAAAGATGTGTCCCTATACTGCCTCCCAATATTTTGTAAAATTCATTACTATACCCATCAGGGCCAGGAGATTTAGAGAGCTTCAAGGAGCTGATAGTTTGGATAACTTCTGAAGGGGATATAGGAGCATTAAGGATTTCCCTGTGTTCCTCTGTTAGTAAAGGTGCCACCTCCGTTTGCATAAAGTTTAGAATATCGTCCCCCTCTCTCTTCTCCGCTTTGTACAGGGAACCAAAAAATTATCTAAATTCCTCTACAATCTCCTCATTCTCTGTCAACACTCTGCCCTCTTTGGTCTGAATATTGTGAATCCTTGTGGCCTTTCTGTATGGTCTAGTAAGAGATGCAAGTAATTTGCCAGGTTTGTTGCCCCATTTAAAAAAATTGTGCTTTTGAAGATCAATACTATAAGTGGCCCATTCATGAGCTAGTGCATCCGCCGATTCCTTTGCCTCGATATATTGTTTTTTCGTGAGGGGTGAATTATTAAGTTTAAAGTTTTTATATGCTAAGGTTAAAGCCCTCTGCGCTGCCAGGGTCCGCTCCTGCAACTGGTTTTTTTTATGACATATATATGCAATTATTTGCCCTCTCAACACTGCTTTAGAGGTATCCCAGAAAAGAATTGGTGTTTCACAATGTATTTGGTTATCAGATTTGTACGTGTCCCATGAGAATTGTATGAATTTTTTGAAATCATCTGAGTGATATAGGTATGACGGGCACCTCCATTTTCTATGAGAATAGATTGGTTTAGTTAGTTTTAGGCTGAACGTTATCGGTGCATGATCTGAGATGTGCACATCCAGAATTTTGTTGATTCTTGGCATAAGTGAGGGGCCCAGTAACCAGTAGTCAATTCTAGCATGGGAATTATGAACATGTGAATAGTGAGAGTAATCTCTCTCAACAGGGTGTTGCACTCTCCAAACATCCAACAATCCCAAGTGATCTAAAAAAGATTGTATTAGTCTCCCCTGCGTAGGTATATGAGGAGATTGAGAAATAGATCTATCCATCTCGATGTCATGCACCTCATTAAAATCGCCACCCACAATCATATGGGAGGTGTCCCATCCTGCGATTTGTTTTAGCACATTAGCCCGAAAGAATGGATCCGACGAATTTGGCGCATAAATATTAATTACACTGTAGGTTGTCCCCTCTATAACCAGCTTAACGCAGACAAACCTCCTTGAAGGATCTTCTAACACATCCACTATCTCATGGTCAATATTCCTGTTTATCATAATAGCGACACCCCACTGTTTTTTAGTAAAAGAAGCTTCTGCACATAACAATTTTTTTGCTAGAAAACACCGGATGGTTGCCCTTCACCCAGTGTGTCTCCTGCAAAAGTACAATATGAAAATTTTCTCGATGCAGATAATTTTAAATTTTTTTCCTCTTGACCGGGGAATTTAGGCCATTGACATTCCAGGAACACCAAAGGAGAGATGTCATAGCGGACATTTTTTGCCTGTTGATATCTACCATTAACCCACTCCAGTGCGGGAAATATGATAAAATATAACCGTTACATAATAATAGGATCCCTGGCCATCCCAGCGAGTAGGCATTAGAATCCCTGGATTGTTAATTACCTGAAGTCGAATGCAGAGACCCTCTCCCAACAAAACCTCCCCATCCCACAAAATTTGTAACTGTGTGCCATATTCAACATTTCCCTTAAACCCGCATCCCAACGTTAGACACAGGTAAAAATACAGCAAAATACAACAACATAACAAACAGATGTCAGTTGACATCACCTTATATGTTTCATGGTATAGAGTAAGCCACTCTGAATCTTGCTCATGGTGGCTGGGAAGTATCCCGGACAACCTCCAGAGCCTTCACCGGGTCGTCGAAAGCCCAGTTTTTCCCAGATAGATTGAAGCGTAGTATCGCAGGATATTGTAGGCCGAACCTAATGTTTTTGTCAGCCAGCAACTTACACACCGGGTTGAAGGCCCTGCGTCTGGTCGTCACCATGGCCGAATAGTCCTGAAACATCAAAACTTTGTGCCCTTCGTAGGATAGGTGCGCTTTCTTCCTGTAAGCGGTGAGTAGACAAATTTTGTCTTGAAAGTCAAGGACCTTGAATATCACCGGTCTGGGTCTGTCATTGTCTTTTCCCCTCTGCGGGCCTATTCTGTGTGCTCTCTCAACCGCCATTGAACCGGATGTTAGTTGAATGTCCAAGGCTCCCGGCAGCCACTCAGATGTTAATTTTAGAAATTCAGAGGGATGAATGGACTCAGGTAGTCCTATCAGTTTCAAGTTACTGCGTCTAGATCGGTTTTCTAAGTCGTCCACTTTGGATTGAAGCTCTGTGACGACTTTCTCTTTTCCCTCTAGACGTTCTGCCATTTCCCTGGTAACATCCTCCAGATCAGAGATACGTTGTTCAGCCTCATCCAGGCGAGTGCCCTGACTATTAACTTGTGACATTATAGAGTCTATTGAGTTTTGAAGAGTGGCAAATCTAGAGTCTATTTCGGGCATAAGGCGTTCCATGATGGCATCCGCTATTGAATGAGAAGTCTCGCTACTGGTATCAGAGGTAGATTTAGGCGAGGATGAGCCTTGTTGGTTTCGAGAAGAGGCACGGCCTCCTTTAGTTTGTTTGACCACAATTTTATCCATACTCAGCGACATTGGTGAGAAGATAGGAGGCGGTGATGTCTCAGTTAAGAAACGTTACATTAGAATCTGCTATGTAGCGTATAGAATATTAGTCTCTTGCTGTTTACCTTTATTTATAGAGGTTAAGTAACCTTGAAAGTCAGAGAGGACAAATATAATCCTCTAAGTTGTAAACAGATTAATGTGTCACTGAGTGAGGACTTCACCAGGTTACACTGCTGCCAAAGGGTTAATAAAGTCAATATCAACTGTCCTCTAGGTCCTGTATTATGTGTAGTCTCTAAGGTAATCCCCTTGTGATTTCTTAAGGGTATGCCACACTAAACAATATCGCTAACGGGATCGCTAAAAAACGTCACTATTTAGCGATCCCGTTAGCGATGTTGTTCAGTGCGGCAGCTTCCAGCGACGAGCTTCCTGCTGTGATCTCGCTCGTCGCTGGAATCGCTCCGGACCCTATTTTCTCGTCGGCGCTCCCGCTGGGTAAGTATCTAATCGCTGTGTGGCACCTTTTCTTAGCGATTTAGCGGTACTTTTGTACCGCTAAAGTCGTTAAGAAGATCGCTAACGGCGATAGCGTCGTTAACTATATCGCTAAATGTGGCCGCACTTAGCGATATAGAAACAATCCCGCTAGCGATCGCATTAGTATGCGTCGTTATCGTGATCGCTAGCGGGATTGTTTAGTGTGGCAGTACCTTTAGGCTGATTTATTTGAGCTCTGTAGCAGGGCCTCAGGGGTTAATCCTCTATCAGACAGACCTTGAGTGCTTTATTGCTTGTCACCTTTGAGGAGATGGTCAGCAACTTAAAACAATGCAGCTCACAACAAGCCTGTAGTTCAGGGATGTTGCTGAGGGCTGTGGCAGGGAGATGGCATCTGTTGTAGTTAACCCTCCCCCTATTGCCACTGCACTCACCTCCTCCCTAGATGTGATAACAGCCAGATCTTCAGGGCTTCACTGTTTGTTTGTTTTTTCACTCCCGGCAGGTGGTCGTTTGTTATCTCGGGACCTCTTATCTGTGCAAGTCCCTCTAAAGGGCCCGTCTCACACAACGATCTCGGTAGCGAGATCGCTGCTGAGTCACTAGTTTTGTGACGCAGCAGCGATCTCCCCAGCGATATCGCTGTGTGTGACATTCAGCGACGATCAGCTCCCCTGCGGGTATCGCTGATCGTCGCTGAAATGTCTGGACATTTTTTTGATCGCTGGTCTCCCGCTGACCAGCACGCATCGCTGCGTGTGACAGGCGGGAGACCAGCGATCCGCTGGTAACCAAGGTACACAGCGGGTTTCCATGCGCGGGGCTGTGCCTAGAAACCCGCTGTGTACCTTGGATACCAGCGCCCTGATGCAGGGAGCTGGTATCCAAGGTACACAGCGGGTTTCCAGGCACCGCGCAGCGCTTGGAAACCCGCTGTGTACCTTGGATACCAGCTCCCTGCATCAGGGTGCTGGTATCCAAGGTACACTGCGGGTAACTAAGCGATGTTACCCGCAGTGTCCTTGTGCTGATCGCTGCCCTGAGCTGCCTGTTTGGCAGCTCAGCAGCGATCATGTAGCGATACACCAGCGATCCTGACAAGTGCATATCGTTTAAAATAACTGAAAAACTCGGCACTCAACTTTGAGATAATTTCAACGTATTTATTGTGATCAGTTCAATGATGTCAAACGTTTCGGTCCTGTGGGACCTTCATCAGTGACTGTTCAGGAATATATGATATAACAAGAAATAAAAAATAAAGAAATGCATTGCACATGCAAAATAAAGTATATACACGTGGTCAATAGATTAATTATGAAATATATCTATTCAGGAAGGAGCAGAAATGGTTCAGTCGGTTTAACACATTACATTCAGTAAAGAGTATGCACGTACCGTATATCACAGCAAATTCAGAATATATTTCAGAGCAGTCAAATTGCCTATGGTGACCTGAAAACGTTGGTGACAGCACGGGTGTGAGTATAAGTGTCCACTAAGCAGGTGATTAAGTGATATCTGTTATGCTTACCCAGAGTATAAGAAACGCTGTTTCCACCGCTAGTTATAATGTGCTGTGGAGTAATATATAACATAAAAAGATAATTATGAGAGAACTATGGCTGTTCTGCCCGTGTGACTACCAGGTGTGTATGCACATACCATAAATCACAACTGCAATCGTCAGCCGTATATTCAAACCGGTAATAGGTAGCCTATGGTGACTAAAAAGATATATATTCATGTGATTGTTAGTTTCCACATGGTGTGAACGTGAGACCAATATAGAGAGAGAGAGTTACCGGTGATGGGAGACTGATGGATCTATGCTTAAAGCATGAGCAGCAGCCTAAAATGAAAATTGCATATGCACGGTTGATATTAAAGCAGTGAACGTTAGTTGATAGTCATATGCAGGTCCGTTTGTCTTACCCTGTGGTGGGGAATATCGCGGTGTCCACCGCTGGATGAGTGCAGTGTGGGTTACCTGTGACCATTATTTTATAGACGCTGACCTCCTAAAGTCCATGTGAGACACTTCCTGGATCCGGAGCGTGCGTACAACCGGAAGTGACGTGACCGGAAGTGAGGTATGCGTTCCATATGCGTTCCAATACTGCATAGAGTGGAGGTGTGCTTTAGAGGCGGCGCATGCTCAGTAAGGATTATGCAGTGAGATCGCTAGTGCAGTCTTTTTAAGTGCAGATAGAGAGCAGGAGATTGATTCATGAAGATGTAAGTGCTCAAAACATTTTCTTATGGTCAGTATAGGCGGCTCTGAAGGGAGAGAAATGACATAATTAGAGAACATGTAGTTATTCAAATAAACGATAGTACATCATAGTCCCTATTGAGACCCTTGGGAGAAAGTGTTTCTAAAGTGTGGATCCAATATGATTCTCGTTTTTTTAGCAGTGAGATCCGGTCGCCACCGTGTCTTGGTGGGGGTATATGGTCAATCACCTGAAATTTAAGTTGAGAGATGGTGTGTCCCTGCGAATGAAAATGGTGTGGGACAGGAAGAAGTAAATTTGCGCAACGTATGGTAGATTTGTGTTTTGAAATTCTTTCCCTCACTGGGAGGGTAGTTTCCCCAATGTACAATAAACCACATGGGCACTTGATGAGGTATATTACAAAGGGTGTATCACAAGTAAAGAATTGCTTGATATGAAACGTTTTCCCTGTATGTGGGTGATAAAAACGATCACCCTTGAGCACGTTACTACACTGAGCGCAGTGCAGGCACGGGTATGTCCCCATTTTGGGGCGTGTGATGAACCTTTGTTTATCAGTTAGTGAAGGACCAATATCTGCCCGAATGAGATTGTTTTTAAGATTTGGTGGTCTTTTAAAGCATGGCATAAACGGTTCTTGAAATTCCGGAATGTTTGGGTGAGCTGTGGACAGGAGATGCCAATGACGCTTGATCGTTTTGTGAAGCAAATAAGCAAAAGGGTGATAGATGTGGATAAACGGAATCCGTTTATTGTTCATACCCAAACGTGTATTTGGTACATAGTTTTTAGATGCTTCCAAGAGGGGAAGTGGGTAGCCTCTCTTTGAGAATTTCAAAGTCATGTCCTGAAGACGAGTTTCGCAAAGAGTGTCGTCCGTGACAATACGTTTGACCCTCTGATATTGAGAGATCGGAATGGATCTCTTGACTGAAGGGGGGTGAAAACTAGAGAAATGTAGAATGCTATTTTTGTCTGTGGGTTTGACAAATAGGTCGGTTGTGATTTGACCATTTTCACCTTTTATTACCATTGTAGCCATAGTTCTCTCATAATTATCTTGTTATGTTATATATTACTCCACAGCACATTATAACTAGCGGTGGAAACAGCGTTTCTTATACTCTGGGTAAGCATAACAGATATCACTTAATCACCTGCTTAGTGGACACTTATACTCACACCCGTGCTGTCACCAACGTTTTCAGGTCACCATAGGCAATTTGACTGCTCTGAAATATATTCTGAATTTGCTGTGATATACGGTACGTGCATACTCTTTACTGAATGTAATGTGTTAAACCGACTGAACCATTTCTGCTCCTTCCTGTATAGATATATTTCATAATTAATCTATTGACCACGTGTATATACTTTATTTTGCATGTGCAATGCATTTCTTTATTTTTTATTTCTTGTTATATCATATATTCCTGAACAGTCACTGATGAAGGTCCCACAGGACCGAAACGTTTGACATCATTGAACTGATCACAATAAATACGTTGAAATTATCTCAAAGTTGAGTGCCGAGTTTTTCAGTTATATTATATGGTTTGGGAACTTACTCTGGCACCTCCTGTTCCTCTATATATAGCAGTGCACACGTTCTATATTATATATAAGTGCATATCGTTGTCGGGATCGCTGGTGTATCGCTATGTGAGACCCAGCCTTAACTGCACAGCTCGCCTGTGGCCTGTACCACGCTGCACGGCGTCTCCTGCGCCTGGAGCCTCCCGAGGAGCCTGAATAGGCAGACCCGACAGATGAGCCCCCTGTCCAGGTATTCCCCCCCGCTGATTAAAGCTGTTTCTCAGCTCACTAACGGAGGGATGGCAACAGTTGAGAGTAGGCCAGCGGGGAGCTCTGCTAAAAAGCGGCCATTCCTTGGCTCCGCCTCCCGGAAGTCCCCGATTTCTCTTTTTTAATCATAATGACAACCCAAAACATCCAAATGACTCTGATCAAAAGTTCACATACCCTGGTGATTTTGGCCTGATAACATGCACAAAAGTTGACACAAATGGGTTTGAATGGCTACTAAAGATAACATCCTCACCTGTGACCTGTTTGCTTGTAATCAGTGTATGTGCATAAAAGCTAAGTGAGTTTCTGGGATCCAGACAGACTCTTGCATGTTTCATCCAGCCAGTGATGATTCTGGATTGTGAGTCATGGGGAAAGCAAAAGAATTGTCAGTGGATCTATGGAAAAATGTAGTTGAACTGTATAAAACAGGAAAGGGATACAAATAAATATCCAAGGAATTTAAAATGTCAATCAGCAGTTTTCAAACTGTGATTAACAAATGGAAAATCAGGGGCTCTGTAAAAAAAAAAAAACCACGGTCAGGTAGACCAACGAAAATTTCATCCACAACTGCCAGGAAAATTATTCGGGATGCAAAGAAAAACCCACAAACAACATCACCTGAAATACTGGACTCTGATAACCAGTGTGTGGGCTGTTTCAAGATGCACAACAAGGAGGCACTTGAAGAAAAATGGGCTGCATGGTCGAGTCGCCAGAAGAAAGCCATTACTAGGAAAATGCCACAAAGTATCTCACCTACAATATGCAAAACAGCACAGAGACAAGCCTCAAAACTTCTGGAACAAGGTAATTTGGAGTGATGAGATCAAAATTGAACGTTTTGGCCACAACCATAAACGTTACATTTGGAGAGAGGTCAACAAGGCCTATGATGAAAGGAACACCATTCCTATTGTAAAGCACGGAGGTGGATCACTGATGTTTTGGGGATATGTGAGCTACAAAGGCACAGGAAACTTGGTCAAAGTTGAAGGAAAGATGAATGCAGCATGTATCAGCAAACACTGCTGTGAATGGGACATACCTGGATGTTCCAAAATGACAACCATCCAAAACACAAGGCCAAGTCGACCTGCCATTGGTTACAGCAGAAAAAAGTGAAGGTTCTGGAGTGGCCTTCTCTGTCTCCTGACCTCAATATCATTGAGCTACTCTAGGGAGATCTCAAGCATGCAGTTCATGCTAGACAGCCCAGGAATTCACCCGAACTGGAGCCTTTTTGTCAAGAAGAGTGGGCAGCTTTACCATCTGAGAAAATAAGGAACCTCATCCACAACTACCACAAAAGACTTCAAGCTGTTATTGATGTTAGAGGGGACAATACAATGGGGT
Organism: Oophaga sylvatica; assembly: GCA_033576555.1. NCBI lineage: Eukaryota > Metazoa > Chordata > Amphibia > Anura > Dendrobatidae > Oophaga > Oophaga sylvatica. Next base: position 251,598,197 of record JARQOD010000004.1, on the reverse strand, counting down.
ATGTAAACTTTTGATCAGGGTCATTTGGATGTTTTGGGTTGTCATTATAATTTAAAAAGAGAAAACACAGTAGTTTGACAATAAATGGCTTCACCCAACCACTAACCATGAGTGGAGAGAAAGTTTTGGCGTTATCATTCATATTCTCTGAAAAAAGGCCAAGAAAGCAAAAATTCTGCCGGGGTATGTAAACTTTTTAGCACAACTGTATATTCAATGTTTGCATACATCTTAGCGATTACAAAGTGCTGCCATATTCTTTTGTTTACACAGAAATGTTACACATTGCAGAACATTACATCGAACAGAGAAGTATCTCCTGACCATGGGCAAGGCAGGATGGGCTTCCCCATAATGCCTTGCAGCTATCAAGTTACATGATATTTCACAGCCAATTAGGGTGGACTATCATAGTCTGTATAAAAGCAGAGACTGGGAATGCAGTAGTCATTTTGGAGTGAATCTGGATAATGAGAGGATGTTACAGCTCATAAGTTAGCAATAGAGATAGGGAAAGAAAGCCGTAATACACCAAAATATTTAGAGTTGAGAGTCCTCAGTGGTTGATACCTTTTAATGGCTAACTGAAAAGATGGTAACAAATTGCAAGCTTTCGAGACTACTCAGGTCTCTTCATCAGGCTGAACTAATACAAAATCTGAAGAATCACATATTTATACACAAAAACACAGAAAAAATGCAATAGGTAAGACAAGTGACGTGAAGCAGAATAGTCATTATGGCAGAGGAATGAGCATAAATATTGGAACAATTCATAGATAAGGAGAGAAAGTTTTATTACCCTCTGATTGGGGTCTGGTAATGTTTTGTGATGTTTTCACAGGGTATTTGGAGTAAATTCCTTAATTGATGTAATAGGCCATAAAACCATGTGACAGGTTCATTCCAGCATTAAGAGTGTCAAAGGTCACCATCAATTTGTATTCGCAAATTCTTCTCTGCCTTTGAGATGTGAATCTGCTTCTTAGTACCAGTATTTTCATATCTGACATGCTATGATCAGGGGAGCAAAAATGTTTTGCCACAGGTAGATCCATTCTTTTTTCTCTTATTGCGTGGCGATGAGAATTCATCCTTGTTCTCAGTTTTTGCCCGGTCTCCCCCACATACAGACCCCCAGTTGGACATTTAGTACATATAATTAGGTACACAACATTAGATGTGATGCAGCTGAAAGTACCTGGTATCTTGTAGTCCTGATGTGAGTTGGGGATCTTTATCTTGTCCGTGGTCATTATAAATGGACAGGTTTTGCATTTCTTCTGATTGCAAGGCAAGGTTCCTGCAGCTGTTGGGGAGGACAGGGAACTTCTGACAATGATGCTTCTTAGATTTGGGGGCTGCCTAAAACACAGTAGTGGGGGGTCTGGAAATATGGATTGTAACCGGGCATCTTTTTGTAGTAAAGGTTGTAGTTTCCGTGCAGCTCCCCTTAGCACCTCCAGATTTGGATTGTAGGTGACCACTAAAGGCACCCGGTTATTTTCTTCTTTAGCTTTGTAATGTAGCAGGTGATCCCTTGATATTCTGGTGGCTCTTGTAATTTGGTTTTCAATTGTTCTTGGATGGTAGCCCTGATTTAAAAAGGTCTTTCTAAGGCGACCAAGGTGTTCATCTCTATCCATGGGGTTGGAACATATACGGTTGTATCTGATGGCTTGGCTGTAGACAATAGAGTTTTTTATGTGTTTTGGATGGAAACTGTCCCATTTAAGGTATGTTGGACGGTCGATTGGCTTCTGATACAGGGATGTCTCTATTTCATTGTCCTTCAGTTTAATGATGGTGTCCAAAAAGTGGTGAAACTCACAAAATTCATCCTCACCCACAATTACTTTGAATTTGACAACAAGATCTATTTACAGGAGACTGGCACAGCGATGGGAAGTAAAATGGCTCCACAGTATGCAAATCTTTTCATGGCCAAGCTTGAAAGCGACTTTCTGTCCTCATGTCCAACCAGGCCTCGGGCCTACTACCGCTACATTGATGACATTTTAATCATCTGGACGGAGTCTGAGCAACAGCTAAAGACGTTCCACGAACAGTTCAATCAATTTCATCCCACCATCAACTTAACACTTAACTACTCCAGCACTGAAATTAACTTTTTGGACACCATCATTAAACTGAAGGACAATGAAATAGAGACATCCCTGTATCAGAAGCCAATCGACCGTCCAACATACCTTAAATGGGACAGTTTCCATCCAAAACACATAAAAAACTCTATTGTCTACAGCCAAGCCATCAGATACAACCGTATATGTTCCAACCCCATGGATAGAGATGAACACCTTGGTCGCCTTAGAAAGACCTTTTTAAATCAGGGCTACCATCCAAGAACAATTGAAAACCAAATTACAAGAGCCACCAGAATATCAAGGGATCACCTGCTACATTACAAAGCTAAAGAAGAAAATAACCGGGTGCCTTTAGTGGTCACCTACAATCCAAATCTGGAGGTGCTAAGGGAGCTGCACGGAAACTACAACCTTTACTACAAAAAGATGCCCGGTTACAATCCATATTTCCAGACCCCCCACTACTGTGTTTTAGGCAGCCCCCAAATCTAAGAAGCATCATTGTCAGAAGTTCCCTGTCCTCCCCAACAGCTGCAGGAACCTTGCCTTGCAATCAGAAGAAATGCAAAACCTGTCCATTTATAATGACCACGGACAAGATAAAGATCCCCAACTCACATCAGGACTACAAGATACCAGGTACTTTCAGCTGCATCACATCTAATGTTGTGTACCTAATTATATGTACTAAATGTCCAACTGGGGGTCTGTATGTGGGGGAGACCGGGCAAAAACTGAGAACAAGGATGAATTCTCATCGCCACGCAATAAGAGAAAAAAGAATGGATCTACCTGTGGCAAAACATTTTTGCTCCCCTGATCATAGCATGTCAGATATGAAAATACTGGTACTAAGAAGCAGATTCACATCTCAAAGGCAGAGAAGAATTTGCGAATACAAATTGATGGTGACCTTTGACACTCTTAATGCTGGAATGAACCTGTCACATGGTTTTATGGCCTATTACATCAATTAAGGAATTTACTCCAAATACCCTGTGAAAACATCACAAAACATTACCAGACCCCAATCAGAGGGTAATAAAACTTTCTCTCCTTATCTATGAATTGTTCCAATATTTATGCTCATTCCTCTGCCATAATGACTATTCTGCTTCACGTCACTTGTCTTACCTATTGCATTTTTTCTGTGTTTTTGTGTATAAATATGTGATTCTTCAGATTTTGTATTAGTTCAGCCTGATGAAGAGACCTGAGTAGTCTCGAAAGCTTGCAATTTGTTACCATCTTTTCAGTTAGCCATTAAAAGGTATCAACCACTGAGGACTCTCAACTCTAAATATTTTTCTATCTACTGGCTAACACGGTACGAAGATATACATCTTTACTGTAATACACCAAATAAACTGTACAGATATTATGTGACAGCACAGCAGTGAAATTTTTTTTTACCATTCATCTACCCATACCATGCTTTGATATTAGTAGACATGTATTTACATTAAAAAGCTTGAAATGAGTTGCAAACAGTCCCAGGAGAACTCAGAGTATCATATATGTCTTTTTAGGACATTTGGTGTACTTCGCTGCAAATTAACTTAAAAAAATAGCAAATCTGGTGAATTTGAATTTCAAAAGACGAATTCATCTAAAAAAATTAAATATTTTTTATATGTTATTTTTTGCCCTTGCGGTTACTTTTATATAGGCAAAAAAATTTGTCCTTTATTTATCCATTTCAGGGAACATTGACACTCACTTGTTACTAAAAAAGGCTCTTAAAGCTTAATTGAGCATGTAGTGGAGCAACACAATGCTGATACAAACACCTTGCAGTTTGCAGGCATTGAATAAGTTAATTGTCCAGTGAGAGGTGGAAAATCATAATAAGTACCTCTTAAGGTACTGCCACACTTAGCGATCTCGTTAGCGATCACGATAACGACGCAAGCTAACGAGATCGTTGGTGTGATCTCTTTTAGGTCGCTAGTAGCTGCCAAACAGGGGATCTCATAAACGACACATCAGCGGTCAGCGATATCTTTAACGATTTTGGCGGTCGTTAGGATGTCATTAGCATGTACTGAGCGCTTCTGATTCATAGGAATTTCCAGCATCGCTCCTGCTCTCTGCGTCCTGCTAGCCTGCTTTGCAACTTCTGCGATCCTCTCTGTGACGCAAAAGAGAACTTACAGATATTGCGATCCACTCCGTGACGCTAAAAACCCTAGTCCCGCCTGCGCCGCTGTCATATGCGTCACAAACTAGGTCGCTCGTCGTTCGCAAAAGGTGCCAAACACAGCGATATAGACTCACCAGCGGGACGCCAACGATCAAAAAACGGTCCAGAACACTAGTGAACGATCAGCGACATCACAGCAGGGGCCACATCGTTGCTACATGCCACACACAACGAGGTCGCTAACGAGATCGCTAAATAGTGACGTTTTAGTGATCTCGTTAGCGATCTCGTTAGCAATCTCGTTTAGTGTGGCATACCCTTTAGGCCTCTTGGTTGTAATGGTAGCCTATGGGCGCAGAATCCATCGCTGATTCCGTTTTTTTTAACTGAGCATGCTCCAATTATTATTTTGTACCCAATTTTCCAGACAGCCCCAAATGTATATAAACCTGCCAGGTATGGCTTCACTTCTCAATGTGCCAGAGCATACAGAATCCAGCCAGCATCCTGCCAGCCAGAGTCCAGCCATCAGCCAGTGGGAGTCCAGCCATCACCCAGTGTGAGTCCAGCCAGTGTGAGTCCAGCCAGCGGTAGTCCAGCCATCAGCCAGCGGGAGTCCAGCCATCACCCAGTGTGAGTCCAGCCACTGTGAGTGCAGCCAGTGTGAGTCCAGCCAGAGGTAGTCCAGCCATCAGCCAGCGGGAGTCCAGCCATCAGCCAGCGGGAGTTCAGCCATCTGACGTGATCCCACAAGAGTCCACCACAGGGGACCACTTCGATAGACCCGACCCATCTGCACCTTCCCACACGTCTGGTCCCTTGGCCCCATCCACCAGCGCTGGAGCATCATGGCAGACTTCGTTACATGAAGCTGCTGGTGACGAGGTAGCTTTCCCTTTACCCCACCCCTCTGACACTGCCGTCACCTCTAGAACACCTTTGGGTTCTGGCCTGCAGCGCCAGAGAGGTCAGGAAAGGAGCTATCACCCGAGTTCTTGCATCTAAATGCATCCTTCCAGAACACGATCAAACTTTTGGACAAGCAAATGACTGTTGGATTCAACCTCATGCACAACAGCATGGTTAAATTGAGCAGTCATCTGGATCGGATGCATTTAGATGCAAGTAAGTAGCCAAACCATTGCTTTTTTCAAGCAGTACTCGAGCGCATGGACAAGCTAACTCCTGACCAGCAGATGCATGTCATGCAAACCTGCCAGGTTACTCTAGCGCAGGTCACTGCCCAAGCCCCTCCACCGTCCCGGTAGTTCCTTCCACACCTACCACCCTTCAGCCACTTTCCCTCCTTCCCCGTTCCAGCTTCCTTCCCCGTACCAGCTTCCTTCTCCATACCAGCTCCCACCTACACCATCTGTACCTCCCTGCCCAACCTTTTTCTTCACCTCTTCCGATCCAGCACCACCCCAACCCGGTCTCCATACCTCCACTGTCGAAGTGGTCCGCCCTGTCAGCCTCTCCACTAGTATCTCCGTCCCAAATTATATGAACTTATAATTTTGTTAGAAATAAAAATATATTTTTTTACAAAAAATATTTATTGTCTTTCATTTATTGATAAGTTACAAAACTTTGGGCAAAAGGTACAAAACGTACAATGCATTGGGTAAAAGGTACAAAATGTAAAAAACTTTGGGTAAAAGGTACAAAGCGTACAAAACTTGGGTAAAGGTACAAAACTTGGGGTAAAGTTAAAAAACAGAAAACTTTGGGTAACAAGGTACAAAACTTTAGTTAATAGAAAAAAATCATGGTATAATTGCAACTCTGAAAAAGTTTGGTACTCCAACATACATTATATGAAAAGGCAAACATATCAAACTATCTCATCCTGCCATTCTACTCTTCCTTGAGGTGACATAAAGTACTCAGCAAATTTGTCCCTTATTCTGGAAACTGCCATAGGACTCCGAGAAGTAATATTTTCATAATCACGCAAGGTGGTTTCAAACACATTGTCATCCATGGCAACCTGTTCCTTGCATATGACAAAATTGTGCAGGACCACACAAGCTTTGATCACCTCATCCACTGTCTCAGTCTTCAGGTTAATAGCGGTCAACAGAACTCTCCATTTGGATGTTAAAATGCCAAAAGCACACTCCACCATTCTTCGCGCTCGTGTTAACCGATAATTAAACATTCGTTACATTGGCGTCAAGCCACTAGTCGCGTAGGGCTTCTGCAGGTGTTGCGAGAGTTGGAAAGCTTCATCTCCAACACATACAAATGGCATTGGTGGCCCAGAGGTTTGAGGAAGCGGTCTTGGTGGTGGAAATTGGAATGTGTTTCCATATAAATGACGACCCATTGCAGACATTTTAAAAACCTGAGAGTCATTAGAGCGGCCATAGGCCCCAATATCGACCGCTATAAACTTATATTGTGCATCTGCAATGGCCATAAGCACGATGGAGAAATATTTTTTATAATTAAAATATTCTGAGCCAGATGCAACTGCTTTGACGATCCGAATATGTTTACTGTCCACTGCACCCAAGCAATTGGGAAACTGGCAAATCTTTAGAAAGTTGTCTGCAATGTCCAGCCACCTCTCCGTTGTGGGATATATTTCTCATGTAAACAGTCCCACAATGCGTGGCAGGTGTGTTTTACAATCTCCGATATGGTGGAAATCCCAGCCTGAATTGAAAACGTAGTGAGGAAAGGGATTCGCCAGTTGCAAGGAATCTGTTCAAAAAGGCAAAGACAATCATTAATATAAACTACCAGCAATAACATTACAGTTATAAGTCTGCTTTAACAGGAGGAGAAACAATAAAAATGGGTTACCGAAGAGTAACCATTTAACGATCCGCCAGTGATATTGAGAAGCGGCAATACGTGTCATTTCTACAGATGACTTCTCCAACACGTTCCACCAAAATATTGAAGTTTTCCGCTTTCATCCGTACATAGTTGAAAAACTTTTCAGGGTTTCCTCTCAACTCCATATACAACGTAGAATACACCACGTGTCATTCTCTGTGCCGTGATTGGGTGGATCCAAAAACGATGCCGGCGCAGGCGCATGATGTGATGTCTTTCTTGATCCTTTTTACAAACGATCACTGCCAAACGATTTGCCTCAAAAGTGAAATCCACATATATCTTCACAATGTTCGCAATAACACCTTCCATTTTTGCCACTTGCTCTACAATCTGTCAAAGATGGAGTGTTAAAACACTGTATATATAGGTTTCCAGTAGCCAATAACGTTTGGGAGCCTCCCATTTGGCGATTTAAAAAAAATTGATCCGTTGAAAAACGGAAGAAATGGATGGAAAAGCTGATGCGACGGATCCGTTTTTTGCCGGATCCGACAATCGGATCTGGCAAAAAAAACGGATCTGTCACATCAGTTTTTCCATCCGTGTCTTCCGTTTTTCACAAAATATCCGGATTGCGACTGACGCCAAAACACTGATGTGTGAAAGAGGCCTTACAAAGAGAAGCAAAATGGATCATTAAAACAAATACCAATGGCCCCAATATGATAGGTCTGATTTGTCTATCTATATACAGATGTTGGACATAGTAATGGAAACACCGGGAAACATCAACAAAAGTTAAATATGGTGTAGGTACACCTTTTGCGGCGATTACAGCCTCAATTCTCCGAGGTATGGATTCATACAAGGTGTGAATTGTTTCCAAAGGAATTTTAGCCCATTCTTCAGTTAAAACACCCTCCAGTTCTTTGAGTGACGATGGTGGCGGAAATCTACGTCTAACTTGATTCTCTAAAATCGACCATAAATGCTCAATAATGTTGAGGTCTGGGGATTGTGGGGGCCAGATGAGATGCTCAACTTCATTAGAATGTTCCTCGTGCCATGCTTTAACGTTTCTAGCTGTATGAATTGGTGCATTATCATCCTGAAAGATGGCGTTCCCCTCCGGGAACAGTGCTTGAACCGTAAGATGCATTTGGTCGCCCAAAATGCCTAAATAATCGCGGCTGTTAATTCTTCCATGAAGGGATATCATTGGCCCGGCGGATCTCCATGAAATAGCACCCCAGATCATCACAGAACCTCCGCCATGTTTTACGGTTGGGAGAAGGCAGTCTGGATGGAATGCTTCTTTCGGCTGTCCCCAAACGTACACACGGCCGGAGGTCGGAAATAGGGTAAACGATGATTCGTCTGAGAATATCACATGTTTCCACGGCTCGAGGGACCAATTCTGGAGGTTTCTACACCACTCTAAACGCTTGGAAACATTTGTCATTGAGAGCAGCGGTTTTCGAATTGCAGCTCTTCCGTGGAATCCAGACTTGTTCAGCTCCTGATGAACAGTTTTCGTGGAAACTGGGTTCTGTAGGTGTTCATTGAGCTCAGCAGTGATTTTCGGAGCCGTGGTCTCGCGATCCTCTCTCACAATTCGCTTTAGAGTCCGACGGTCTCTCTCACTCAACTTCGACTTTCAGCCAGACCTGTGCTTTACTGCAGATGTTTTTCCTTCTCTTTCAAATGCAGTCATTACTTTAGAGACAGTACGTCTTGACACGCCAAGCATTCGGGCACTTTCGGTTACACTAGCGCCTGCCATACCAGCACCAACAATTTGGCCTCTTTGAAAATCAGAGAGGTCTGCCATTGGTATCAGGTTCTCATCAATGTTCTTACAATTATGCAAAACAAATAATTAATTTACATACACATATCACATAACACAAATAATCAACTACAAAACATTACCATATGTCACTGTTTCCATGCCAAAACGTTAGGTGTTTCCATTATTTTGTCCAACCCCTGTATAAAGCTGAGTGTATGTATGTGTGTGTGTATGTATGCATCAAGCCATGCCCTCTCCACATAGCCCTGCCTACTTCGCATAGCCACAATTACTCAACACACAAAGCCCCGTCCACACAGCCGACGATGTTCGCGTAGAATGCTCCTTGCAGACTTTCTGGGATTGATGCTGTGTGTGGATGGATCCCTGCAGTCTGTGATCTGCAATCAAGCACCAGATGACATTGGTTGAGGGGAGGATGATGCCTGGAGGGCGGCTATGGCACGAGCAGGGCACCAGTTACCTGGGTTGTGGTGCTGCAGAGCGGAGCTGTCCACTGACGGTGGTGCTGCAGGTGTAGTGCCAGCTCTGCCCACTCCAGCCTCGCTATGTACAAGAAGAGTGGCAATGCGCAAGCCCTTGAGTCTCCCCTATTGCTAGCATTGCACAAGCCTTCCTGGGAAAAAGTGCTGTAGCATTTAGGCTATGTGCACACGTTGCGCAAATGCGCCGCAATTTTGCTGAGCATTTGCGCAACTCCCCGCCGCGGGTAAAACGCATACGTAATTAGTATGCATTTTCCCGCAAAACTCAAGCATTTTGCAAGCGTTTTTAGCTTGCAGAATGCTAGCGTTTTCCAAGTGATCTGTAGCATCGCTTGGAAAACTGATTGACAGGTTGATCACACTTGTCAAGCATAGTGCTTGACAAGTGTGATCAACTTAAATAATAATAAAAAAATAATAAATATTGATATTCTCACCTTCCAGCAGCCCCCGCAGCCTTCCCGCTCCTCAGCGACGCGGCCGGCACGTTCCGTTCCCAGGGATGCATTGCGAGAATGACTGTTGCGACGTTGCGGTCACTCAACCGCGACGTCACAAAGGTCATTCTCGCATTGCATCCCTGGGAATGGAAGATGCCGGCAGCGTGACTGAGAGGCAGGAAGGCTGCGGGGGCCGCCGGAAGGTGAGAATATCAATATTTATTATTTTAATTCTATTTTTTACAGGGATATGGTACCTGGGCCTGGAGGAGAGTCTCCTCTCCTTCTGACCCTGGGTACCAAGCGCACATGAAACGCTCACTTCACACATGGTGGGCATCTCAGTGCATTCCTATGGCGGCGTAATCGCCGTGATTACGCAAAAAGAATGAGCATGCTGCTTATTTTTGCGCACAGCAATGCGTAATCCCATAGGATTGCATTGGATGCGTTTTCTAAGCGTTTTTTAAGTGATTATGCCGCATAAAAGCGCAGCAAAAATGCTTAAAAAACGCTACGTGTGTACATAGCCTTGGTCACTCAGAGCACAAAGTAAAAATGGCCTGGATTCCTCACTGCAAGAGAGGATTGTAGCAGGCATATGTACTCTGTGTGTGTAGGTGCAGGCAGCCCAGTACTGATGTCATCCCTACCTGGGCAGCAGGCTGGGTATGTCCCTCTGACTAAAACTGGCAGAAGGAGTATTTGGTCAGTATTTTACCTCAGTATTTAATCAGTATTTTACCTCATTATTTGGTTAGTTGTTTACCTCAGTGATTTAATATTTTACCTCAGTGTTTGATCAGTATTTTACTAAAGTATTTGGTCAGCATTTTACCTCAGTATTTGGTCAGTAGTTTACCTCAGTGTTTAGTCAGTATTTTACCTCAGTGTTTGGTCAGTATTTACCTCAGTGTTTTAGTATTTTACCTCAGTGGTTTAGTATTTTACCTCATTGTTTGATCAGTATTTTACTTCAGTATTTGGTCAGCACTTTATCTCAGTCTTTGGTCAGTATTTTACCTCAGTGTTTTAGTATTTTACCTAAGTATTTGATCAGTATTTTATCTCAGTATTTGATCAGTATTTTACTTCAGTATTTGGTCAGTATTTTATCTCAGTGTTTAGTCAGTGGTTTACCTCAGTGTTTCGTCAGTATTTTACCTCAGTGTTTTAGTATTCTACTTCAGTATTTGGTCAGTATTTTACCTCAGTATTTGGTCATTATTTTACCTCAGTGTTTTAGTATTTTACCTCACTGTTTGATCAGTATTTGGTCAGCATTTTACCTCAGTATTTGGTCAGTGGTTTACCTCAGTGGTTGGTCAGTATTTTACCTCAGAGTTTGGTCAGTATTTTACCTCACTATTTGGTCAGTATTTTACCTCAGTGTTTGAGTATTTTGCCTCAGTATTTGGTCAGTATTTTATCTGTGTTTGATCAGTATTTTACCTCAGTATTTGGCCAGTATTTTATCTCAGTGTTTGAACAGTATTTTACCTCAGTATTTGGTCAGTATTTTTCCTCAGTGTTATAGTATTTTACCTCAGTAATTGGTCAGCATTTTATCTGTGTTTGAGCAGTATTTTACTTCAGTATTTGGTCAGTATTTTACCTCAGTGTTTAGTCAGTGGTGTACCTCAGTGTTTGGTCAGTATTTTACCTCAGCGTTTGGACAGTATTTTACCTTAGTGTTTGATCAGTATTTTACTTCAGTATTTGGACAGTATTTTACCTCAGTGTTTTAGTATTTACCTCAGTATTTGGACAGTATTTTATCTCAGTGTTTGATCTGTATTTTACCTCAGTATTTGGTCAGTATTTTACCTCAGTGTTTAGCCAGTGGTTTACCTCAGTGTTTGGTCAGTATTTTACTTCAGTATTTGGTCAGTATTTTACCTCAGTATTTGGTCAGTATTTTATCTCAGTGCTTGATCAGTACTTTACCTCAATATTTGGTCATTATTTTACCACAGTATTTGGTCAATATTTT
>JARQOD010000004.1:251515860-251586328 GCA_033576555.1 Oophaga sylvatica | reverse complement strand
CCCTTTGGGCAAAACATTTTTGCCCCCCCTGACAAAGCATGTAGATATGAAAATAGTTAAGAAGCAGATTCACACCCAAAGGGGCAGAGAAGAATTTGCGAATAAAAATTGATGGGACCTTTGACACTTTTAAATGTGGAATGACCTGCACAGGGTTTTAGGGGCTATTACATCATTAAGGAATTTACCCCCAAATCCTGTGAAAACATCACAAAAACTTTAAGCCCCCAATCAGGGGGTAAAAAAAACTTTCTCCCCTTTATCTTGAATTGTTCCAAATTTATGCTTTCCTCTGCCATAAGACATTTGCTTCAGTCACTTGTCTTACTATTGCTTTTTTTCTGTGTTTTTTGTGTAAATATGTGTTCTTCAGATTTTGTATTGTTCAGCCTGATGAAGGACCGATAGTCCGAAAGTTTGCAATTTGTTACCATCTTTTCAGTTACCCATTAAAAGGTATAACCCGAGGACTCTAAACTCTAAATTTTTTCTATCTTGGCTAACACGGTACGAAGATTTTAATCTTTACTGTAAACCCCAAAATAAACTGTACAGATATTAGTGACAGACAGCAGTAAAAAAAAAATTTTTTTTTACCATTCATCTCCCCATACAGCTTTGATTTTAACATGTATTTACAAAAAAAGTTGGGAAATGAGTTGAAAAACAGTCCCAGGGAACTAAGTATCATATATGTCTTTTTAACATTTGGTGTACTTCGCGCAAATTAACTTAAAAAAAAGAAAAATCTGGTGAATTTTGAATTTCAAAAGACAATTCATCTAAAAAAATTAAATTTTTTTTTATATGTTATTTTTTGCCCTTGGGTTACTTTTATATGGGCAAAAAAATTGTCCTTTTTATCCATTTCGGGAACATTGACACTCACTTTTTACTAAAAAAAGGGTCTTTGCTTAATTGAGATGTAGTGGAGCAACACAATGCTGATACAAACACCTTGCAGTTTGCAGGCATTGAATAAGTTAATTGTCCAGTGAGAGGTGGAAAATCATAATAAGTACCTCTTAAGGTACTGCCACACTTAGCGATCTCGTTAGCGATCACGATAACGACGCAAGCTAACGAGATCGTTGGTGTGATCTCTTTTAGGTCGCTAGTAGCTGCCAAACAGGGGATCTCATAAACGACACATCAGCGGTCAGCGATATCTTTAACGATTTTGGCGGTCGTTAGGATGTCATTAGCATGTACTGAGCGCTTCTGATTCATAGGAATTTCCAGCATCGCTCCTGCTCTCTGCGTCCTGCTAGCCTGCTTTGCAACTTCTGCGATCCTCTCTGTGACGCAAAAGAGAACTTACAGATATTGCGATCCACTCCGTGACGCTAAAAACCCTAGTCCCGCCTGCGCCGCTGTCATATGCGTCACAAACTAGGTCGCTCGTCGTTCGCAAAAGGTGCCAAACACAGCGATATAGACTCACCAGCGGGACGCCAACGATCAAAAAACGGTCCAGAACACTAGTGAACGATCAGCGACATCACAGCAGGGGCCACATCGTTGCTACATGCCACACACAACGAGGTCGCTAACGAGATCGCTAAATAGTGACGTTTTAGTGATCTCGTTAGCGATCTCGTTAGCAATCTCGTTTAGTGTGGCATACCCTTTAGGCCTCTTGGTTGTAATGGTAGCCTATGGGCGCAGAATCCATCGCTGATTCCGTTTTTTTTAACTGAGCATGCTCCAATTATTATTTTGTACCCAATTTTCCAGACAGCCCCAAATGTATATAAACCTGCCAGGTATGGCTTCACTTCTCAATGTGCCAGAGCATACAGAATCCAGCCAGCATCCTGCCAGCCAGAGTCCAGCCATCAGCCAGTGGGAGTCCAGCCATCACCCAGTGTGAGTCCAGCCAGTGTGAGTCCAGCCAGCGGTAGTCCAGCCATCAGCCAGCGGGAGTCCAGCCATCACCCAGTGTGAGTCCAGCCACTGTGAGTGCAGCCAGTGTGAGTCCAGCCAGAGGTAGTCCAGCCATCAGCCAGCGGGAGTCCAGCCATCAGCCAGCGGGAGTTCAGCCATCTGACGTGATCCCACAAGAGTCCACCACAGGGGACCACTTCGATAGACCCGACCCATCTGCACCTTCCCACACGTCTGGTCCCTTGGCCCCATCCACCAGCGCTGGAGCATCATGGCAGACTTCGTTACATGAAGCTGCTGGTGACGAGGTAGCTTTCCCTTTACCCCACCCCTCTGACACTGCCGTCACCTCTAGAACACCTTTGGGTTCTGGCCTGCAGCGCCAGAGAGGTCAGGAAAGGAGCTATGCACACCGAGTTCTTGCATCTAAATGCATCCTTCCAGAACACGATCAAACTTTTGGACAAGCAAATGACTGTTGGATTCAACCTCATGCACAACAGCATGGTTAAATTGAGCAGTCATCTGGATCGGATGCATTTAGATGCAAGTAAGTAGCCAAACCATTGCTTTTTTCAAGCAGTACTCGAGCGCATGGACAAGCTAACTCCTGACCAGCAGATGCATGTCATGCAAACCTGCCAGGTTACTCTAGCGCAGGTCACTGCCCAAGCCCCTCCACCGTCCCGGTAGTTCCTTCCACACCTACCACTCCTTCAGCCACTTTCCCTCCTTCCCCGTTCCAGCTTCCTTCCCCGTACCAGCTTCCTTCTCCATACCAGCTCCCACCTACACCATCTGTACCTCCCTGCCCAACCTTTTTCTTCACCTCTTCCGATCCAGCACCACCCCAACCCGGTCTCCATACCTCCACTGTCGAAGTGGTCCGCCCTGTCAGCCTCTCCACTAGTATCTCCGTCCCAAATTATATGAACTTATAATTTTGTTAGAAATAAAAATATATTTTTTTACAAAAAATATTTATTGTCTTTCATTTATTGATAAGTTACAAAACTTTGGGCAAAAGGTACAAAACGTACAATGCATTGGGTAAAAGGTACAAAATGTAAAAAACTTTGGGTAAAAGGTACAAAGCGTACAAAACTTGGGTAAAGGTACAAAACTTGGGGTAAAGTTAAAAAACAGAAAACTTTGGGTAACAAGGTACAAAACTTTAGTTAATAGAAAAAAATCATGGTATAATTGCAACTCTGAAAAAGTTTGGTACTCCAACATACATTATATGAAAAGGCAAACATATCAAACTATCTCATCCTGCCATTCTACTCTTCCTTGAGGTGACATAAAGTACTCAGCAAATTTGTCCCTTATTCTGGAAACTGCCATAGGACTCCGAGAAGTAATATTTTCATAATCACGCAAGGTGGTTTCAAACACATTGTCATCCATGGCAACCTGTTCCTTGCATATGACAAAATTGTGCAGGACCACACAAGCTTTGATCACCTCATCCACTGTCTCAGTCTTCAGGTTAATAGCGGTCAACAGAACTCTCCATTTGGATGTTAAAATGCCAAAAGCACACTCCACCATTCTTCGCGCTCGTGTTAACCGATAATTAAACATTCGTTACATTGGCGTCAAGCCACTAGTCGCGTAGGGCTTCTGCAGGTGTTGCGAGAGTTGGAAAGCTTCATCTCCAACACATACAAATGGCATTGGTGGCCCAGAGGTTTGAGGAAGCGGTCTTGGTGGTGGAAATTGGAATGTGTTTCCATATAAATGACGACCCATTGCAGACATTTTAAAAACCTGAGAGTCATTAGAGCGGCCATAGGCCCCAATATCGACCGCTATAAACTTATATTGTGCATCTGCAATGGCCATAAGCACGATGGAGAAATATTTTTATAATTAAAATATTCTGAGCCAGATGCAACTGCTTTGACGATCCGAATATTGTTTACTGTCCACTGCACCCAAGCAATTGGGAAACTGGCAAATCTTTAGAAAGTTGTCTGCAATGTCCAGCCACCTCTCCGTTGTGGGATATATTTCTCATGTAAACAGTCCCACAATGCGTGGCAGGTGTGTTTTACAATCTCCGATATGGTGGAAATCCCCAGCCTGAATTGAAAACGTAGTGAGGAAAGGGATTCGCCAGTTGCAAGGAATCTGTTCAAAAAGGCAAAGACAATCATTAATATAAACTACCAGCAATAACATTACAGTTATAAGTCTGCTTTAACAGGAGGAGAAACAATAAAAATGGGTTACCGAAGAGTAACCATTTAACGATCCGCCAGTGATATTGAGAAGCGGCAATACGTGTCATTTCTACAGATGACTTCTCCAACACGTTCCACCAAAATATTGAAGTTTTCCGCTTTCATCCGTACATAGTTGAAAAACTTTTCAGGGTTTCCTCTCAACTCCATATACAACGTAGAATACACCACGTGTCATTCTCTGTGCCGTGATTGGGTGGATCCAAAAACGATGCCGGCGCAGGCGCATGATGTGATGTCTTTCTTGATCCTTTTTACAAACGATCACTGCCAAACGATTTGCCTCAAAAGTGAAATCCACATATATCTTCACAATGTTCGCAATAACACCTTCCATTTTTGCCACTTGCTCTACAATCTGTCAAAGATGGAGTGTTAAAACACTGTATATATAGGTTTCCAGTAGCCAATAACGTTTGGGAGCCTCCCATTTGGCGATTTAAAAAAAATTGATCCGTTGAAAAACGGAAGAAATGGATGGAAAAGCTGATGCGACGGATCCGTTTTTTGCCGGATCCGACAATCGGATCTGGCAAAAAAAACGGATCTGTCACATCAGTTTTTCCATCCGTGTCTTCCGTTTTTCACAAAATATCCGGATTGCGACTGACGCCAAAACACTGATGTGTGAAAGAGGCCTTACAAAGAGAAGCAAAATGGATCATTAAAACAAATACCAATGGCCCCAATATGATAGGTCTGATTTGTCTATCTATATACAGATGTTGGACATAGTAATGGAAACACCGGGAAACATCAACAAAAGTTAAATATGGTGTAGGTACACCTTTTGCGGCGATTACAGCCTCAATTCTCCGAGGTATGGATTCATACAAGGTGTGAATTGTTTCCAAAGGAATTTTAGCCCATTCTTCAGTTAAAACACCCTCCAGTTCTTTGAGTGACGATGGTGGCGGAAATCTACGTCTAACTTGATTCTCTAAAATCGACCATAAATGCTCAATAATGTTGAGGTCTGGGGATTGTGGGGGCCAGATGAGATGCTCAACTTCATTAGAATGTTCCTCGTGCCATGCTTTAACGTTTCTAGCTGTATGAATTGGTGCATTATCATCCTGAAAGATGGCGTTCCCCTCCGGGAACAGTGCTTGAACCGTAAGATGCATTTGGTCGCCCAAAATGCCTAAATAATCGCGGCTGTTAATTCTTCCATGAAGGGATATCATTGGCCCGGCGGATCTCCATGAAATAGCACCCCAGATCATCACAGAACCTCCGCCATGTTTTACGGTTGGGAGAAGGCAGTCTGGATGGAATGCTTCTTTCGGCTGTCCCCAAACGTACACACGGCCGGAGGTCGGAAATAGGGTAAACGATGATTCGTCTGAGAATATCACATGTTTCCACGGCTCGAGGGACCAATTCTGGAGGTTTCTACACCACTCTAAACGCTTGGAAACATTTGTCATTGAGAGCAGCGGTTTTCGAATTGCAGCTCTTCCGTGGAATCCAGACTTGTTCAGCTCCTGATGAACAGTTTTCGTGGAAACTGGGTTCTGTAGGTGTTCATTGAGCTCAGCAGTGATTTTCGGAGCCGTGGTCTCGCGATCCTCTCTCACAATTCGCTTTAGAGTCCGACGGTCTCTCTCACTCAACTTCGACTTTCAGCCAGACCTGTGCTTTACTGCAGATGTTTTTCCTTCTCTTTCAAATGCAGTCATTACTTTAGAGACAGTACGTCTTGACACGCCAAGCATTCGGGCACTTTCGGTTACACTAGCGCCTGCCATACCAGCACCAACAATTTGGCCTCTTTGAAAATCAGAGAGGTCTGCCATTGGTATCAGGTTCTCATCAATGTTCTTACAATTATGCAAAACAAATAATTAATTTACATACACATATCACATAACACAAATAATCAACTACAAAACATTACCATATGTCACTGTTTCCATGCCAAAACGTTAGGTGTTTCCATTATTTTGTCCAACCCCTGTATAAAGCTGAGTGTATGTATGTGTGTGTGTATGTATGCATCAAGCCATGCCCTCTCCACATAGCCCTGCCTACTTCGCATAGCCACAATTACTCAACACACAAAGCCCCGTCCACACAGCCGACGATGTTCGCGTAGAATGCTCCTTGCAGACTTTCTGGGATTGATGCTGTGTGTGGATGGATCCCTGCAGTCTGTGATCTGCAATCAAGCACCAGATGACATTGGTTGAGGGGAGGATGATGCCTGGAGGGCGGCTATGGCACGAGCAGGGCACCAGTTACCTGGGTTGTGGTGCTGCAGAGCGGAGCTGTCCACTGACGGTGGTGCTGCAGGTGTAGTGCCAGCTCTGCCCACTCCAGCCTCGCTATGTACAAGAAGAGTGGCAATGCGCAAGCCCTTGAGTCTCCCCTATTGCTAGCATTGCACAAGCCTTCCTGGGAAAAAGTGCTGTAGCATTTAGGCTATGTGCACACGTTGCGCAAATGCGCCGCAATTTTGCTGAGCATTTGCGCAACTCCCCGCCGCGGGTAAAACGCATACGTAATTAGTATGCATTTTCCCGCAAAACTCAAGCATTTTGCAAGCGTTTTTAGCTTGCAGAATGCTAGCGTTTTCCAAGTGATCTGTAGCATCGCTTGGAAAACTGATTGACAGGTTGATCACACTTGTCAAGCATAGTGCTTGACAAGTGTGATCAACTTAAATAATAATAAAAAAATAATAAATATTGATATTCTCACCTTCCAGCAGCCCCCGCAGCCTTCCCGCTCCTCAGCGACGCGGCCGGCACGTTCCGTTCCCAGGGATGCATTGCGAGAATGACTGTTGCGACGTTGCGGTCACTCAACCGCGACGTCACAAAGGTCATTCTCGCATTGCATCCCTGGGAATGGAAGATGCCGGCAGCGTGACTGAGAGGCAGGAAGGCTGCGGGGGCCGCCGGAAGGTGAGAATATCAATATTTATTATTTTAATTCTATTTTTTACAGGGATATGGTACCTGGGCCTGGAGGAGAGTCTCCTCTCCTTCTGACCCTGGGTACCAAGCGCACATGAAACGCTCACTTCACACATGGTGGGCATCTCAGTGCATTCCTATGGCGGCGTAATCGCCGTGATTACGCAAAAAGAATGAGCATGCTGCTTATTTTTGCGCACAGCAATGCGTAATCCCATAGGATTGCATTGGATGCGTTTTCTAAGCGTTTTTTAAGTGATTATGCCGCATAAAAGCGCAGCAAAAATGCTTAAAAAACGCTACGTGTGTACATAGCCTTGGTCACTCAGAGCACAAAGTAAAAATGGCCTGGATTCCTCACTGCAAGAGAGGATTGTAGCAGGCATATGTACTCTGTGTGTGTAGGTGCAGGCAGCCCAGTACTGATGTCATCCCTACCTGGGCAGCAGGCTGGGTATGTCCCTCTGACTAAAACTGGCAGAAGGAGTATTTGGTCAGTATTTTACCTCAGTATTTAATCAGTATTTTACCTCATTATTTGGTTAGTTGTTTACCTCAGTGATTTAATATTTTTACCTCAGTGTTTGATCAGTATTTTACTAAAGTATTTGGTCAGCATTTTACCTCAGTATTTGGTCAGTAGTTTACCTCAGTGTTTAGTCAGTATTTTACCTCAGTGTTTGGTCAGTATTTTACCTCAGTGTTTTAGTATTTTACCTCAGTGGTTTAGTATTTTACCTCATTGTTTGATCAGTATTTTACTTCAGTATTTGGTCAGCACTTTATCTCAGTCTTTGGTCAGTATTTTACCTCAGTGTTTTAGTATTTTACCTAAGTATTTGATCAGTATTTTATCTCAGTATTTGATCAGTATTTTACTTCAGTATTTGGTCAGTATTTTATCTCAGTGTTTAGTCAGTGGTTTACCTCAGTGTTTCGTCAGTATTTTACCTCAGTGTTTTAGTATTCTACTTCAGTATTTGGTCAGTATTTTACCTCAGTATTTGGTCATTATTTTACCTCAGTGTTTTAGTATTTTACCTCACTGTTTGATCAGTATTTGGTCAGCATTTTACCTCAGTATTTGGTCAGTGGTTTACCTCAGTGGTTGGTCAGTATTTTACCTCAGAGTTTGGTCAGTATTTTACCTCACTATTTGGTCAGTATTTTACCTCAGTGTTTGAGTATTTTGCCTCAGTATTTGGTCAGTATTTTATCTGTGTTTGATCAGTATTTTACCTCAGTATTTGGCCAGTATTTTATCTCAGTGTTTGAACAGTATTTTACCTCAGTATTTGGTCAGTATTTTTCCTCAGTGTTATAGTATTTTACCTCAGTAATTGGTCAGCATTTTATCTGTGTTTGAGCAGTATTTTACTTCAGTATTTGGTCAGTATTTTACCTCAGTGTTTAGTCAGTGGTGTACCTCAGTGTTTGGTCAGTATTTTACCTCAGCGTTTGGACAGTATTTTACCTTAGTGTTTGATCAGTATTTTACTTCAGTATTTGGACAGTATTTTACCTCAGTGTTTTAGTATTTACCTCAGTATTTGGACAGTATTTTATCTCAGTGTTTGATCTGTATTTTACCTCAGTATTTGGTCAGTATTTTACCTCAGTGTTTAGCCAGTGGTTTACCTCAGTGTTTGGTCAGTATTTTACTTCAGTATTTGGTCAGTATTTTACCTCAGTATTTGGTCAGTATTTTATCTCAGTGCTTGATCAGTACTTTACCTCAATATTTGGTCATTATTTTACCACAGTATTTGGTCAATATTTTACCTCAGTGTTTGGTTGGTATTTTACCTCAGTATTTAATCAGTATTTTACCTCAGTGTTTTAGCATTTTACCTCAGTATTTGGTCAGTATTTTAATATTGTGTTAAAAAAATTTTGCTTCAACAAAATGGCGCCAGTTGTGTTCTGTGTACCAGTGCGGGAGTGTTGCTATGTTCAACAGCGACAATTTCTTTTTCTTCTGCGCATACCCACACTGGTCCTCAGAGCATTACTTGCTGATAGATGTTATTGCGCATGTGCCAGCACCGTTTTGTTGAAACAAAATTTTTCTTTCGTATTGCAATTAGTGCAATTTCTCTTTGGGATCAAATGTTTTTACGTGCAATATAATCATTATAATTTGTTATAACCAACCACAGCTAGTTATTATGCCCGGGCTCTTCAGCTAGTGGTGTTTTTTATAAAAAAAATTATGATATGTCTTTATGTCAGCCGATTGCATTATGATGCCTACCACATGTGCACCTTGTATAAGGGAGGTGGTTGTTCGTCTCAGTATGTTTGGACCCACAAAAGTGCTAGGATAGGAGCGAAACGGCTGTTGTCCGGTTTCACTTCCCCGCTCCCACTGCATGTTAAAGAATTGTCCCGCCACATGGAATAAAGGACATTAACCTTTTTTAAGAATCAATGGTTAGTGCTGCTTCTCTTTTCAATATTGAATGCACTTGGTCTTCAACACATTTTTCGTGCACCACCCAGCTCACTATCAGGTAGTATGCTTTAGGCTAAGTTCACACGTTGCGGAATTGCCGCGGAAATTTCCGCGGCAATCCCGCACTTCTCCCGCAGGAAATACGCACGTTTTTGTATGCTGATTCCCGCCAGAATAATAGCGTTTTGCAAGCGTAATTAGCTTGCAGAATGCTAGCGTTTTCCTAGCGATCTGTAGCATCGCTTGGAAAACTGATTGGCAGGTTGGTCACACGAGTCACACATAGTGTTTGACACGTGTGACCAACTTTTTACTATTGATGCCGCCTATGCCGCATCAATAGTAAAAAGATCTAATGTAAAAATAATAAAAAAAATAATAAATAATGATATTCTCACCTTCCGGCGGCCCCCGCAGCCTTCCTGCCTCACAGCGACGCTCCCGGCAACTCCTATTCCCAGGCGTCCTTTGCGACAAATCACACCGATGACGTAGCATCTCGCGAGACCGCTACGCCATCTGGGTGATCTCGCAAAGCATCACTGGGAACGGAAGTTGGCGGGAGCGTCGCTGAAGGCGGGAAAGCTGCGTGGGACGCCGGAAGGTGAGAAATATCATTATTTTTTATTTTAAGTATTGTTTTACCAGGGATATGGTACCCAGGGCCTGGAGGAGAGTCTCCTCTGCTCCAGACCCTGGGTACCATCCGCACATGAACGCTTACATTGCGCATAGTGGGCATAGCCACATGCGGAAAGTAAGCGGTTCAATGCATTCCTATGGCGGCGGAATCACCGCGGTTACGCTAAATTAATGAGCATGTTGCTAGATTTTCCGCAAAGCGTTTTTTTTCGCGGAAAATACCGCAACATGTGTACAAAACATGCGCAATCAATTAACAAGTATAGAATGCTTAATGCTTGCGTTTTTTTCGCGGTTTAACCGCGGAAAATCGCGGAAAAAACGCGAAAAAAACGCAATTATTCCTGATCGTGTGCACTTAGCCTTATACTAAGGACTGACTCAGACTGCAGTCAACAGTTTGGTGCCATTTTTTCTGCTTTTTCACTTTTTGCTCTTAAATATTTTTTATTTTTTGATAGAGTTTTCTTGCTGTGAAGGATTAGTAAATAAGTCTAACACGCCAATGTCATATGCTTACACGCATTATGAGGTTTCAGGAAAAATTAGCTGCTAATAAATTTACTACTCATGTACTGGATTACTTCCACACATGCTTAATTGTAATTGTTTGGGCAATACACAATATGAGAGAGAGTTAGAGGAATAACAACTGATGCTTATGTATTCACTGTACATGCCAGGTCTGTTGTTCATTTAATCTACCTGTAGACATAATCAGACATGAATATTTAACAGTTTTACGATGGATTGAATTGTGACAGGAAATCAACACTAGCCAATGTTCTGTTCGAGAAAAAATGCTATGAAACATCTGTTTATTGTCTGAACTTTACATCCGCTGATGACTGGAAACAGCAGCTCAGTAAGAAGAGAGATACATGAAACTGCTCCCTAAATACTTACCTGTAAATGGATACAGTGAGTTCGGAAAGTATTCAGACCCCTTTAAATTTTTCACTCTTTGTTTCATTGCAGCCATGGTAAATTCAAAAAAAGTTCATTTTTTTCTCATTAATGTACACTCTGCACCCGATCTTGACTGATAAAAAACAGAAATGTAGAAATTTTTGCAAATTTATTAAAAAAAGAAAAACTGAAATATCACCTGGTCATAAGTATTCATCCCCTTTGCTCAGACATTCATATTTAAGTCACATGCTGTGGTCCCTTCACCCCTCAATTCGGTATGCATGTCCCCTCACCCCCTAATCCTGGTATGCATGGTCCCCTCACTCCCCAATCCAGGTATGCATGGTCCCCTCACCCACTAATCCTGGAATGCATGGCTCCCTCACCCCCCAATCCTGGAATGCATGGTCCTCTCACCCCCCAATCCTGGTATGCATGGTCCCCTCACCACCCCAATCCTGGTATGCATGGTCCCCTCATTCCCAATCCTGGTATGCATGGTCCCCTCATCCCCAATCCTGGTATACATGGTCTCCTCACCCCCCAATCCTGGTCTGCATGGTCCTCTCATCCCCAATCCTGGTATGCATGGTCCTTTCACCCCCCCAATCCTGGTATGCATGGTAGCCCTCACCTCCCTAATCCTGGTATGCATGGTTTTCTCACACACCCCAACCTGGTATGTATGGTCCTCTCACCCCCCAATCCTGGTGTGCATGGTAGCCCTCACCACCCCAATCCTGGTATGCATGGTCCTCTCACCCCAATCCTGGTATGCATGGTAGCCCTCACCCTCCCAATCCTGGAATGCATGGTCCTCTCACCCCCCAATCCTGGAATGCATGGTCCCTCATCTCCCCAATCCTGGTATGCATGGTACCCCTCACCCTCCTATCCTGGTATGCATGGTACCCCTCACCCCCCAATCCTGGTATGCATGGTACCCTTCATCCCCCAATCCTGATATTGCCGCAGGGTCTCGCAGTGAGGTCAGGAGAGGGCGGGATTGTGCCGGCGAAATTGGCGCTTGCGCAGTCATCGCTTTCCAGCGCCATTTTCTTGAAGACACACTGCAGTGTGTATTCCACAAAATTGCGCCAGAAAGTGCCGACTGGCCATGCGCCGATGCCAGCGAAATCGGCGCCTGCACAGTCCTCGCTTTCTGGCACCATTTTCTTGAAGACACACTGCAGTGTGTCTTCCACAATATGGCATCGGAAAGTGCAGACTGGGCATGCGCCAATTCCGGCGACAAAAACAGCCCTCTCCTGACATCCCAGCAAGACCCGTGGCAACACCGGATCGGTAAGGTGTTGTGCCGGAGATCACGGTATGCATTCATCTCCTGGGCCATCCTCCTCATCCCCGGGTGCGTTACTCTGTCCAGACTGTGCAGAGATAGATAGTAGAACAGCCGTTAATTTATTTGTTGGCTCCTGTACAACCTCTGCAGAAGCCGACAGGATAGGAGACATGGTTTACATACAGTAAACCATTGCAGAACATTTTCTTTTATATATGTTAGAGACTACTACTGTTAGCACTATGTGAGGCTGCGCAGCGGCCCCGTCTGACCTGAGGTGAACTCGGCAGGTGGGAAAATGTTCAGAAAGTTTCTCACGCTACAGAGTTCATGTCCGGTCAGGCAGGGAGGCTGCGCAGACAGCTTATCCTTCAGTCCACAGTGGTTTACAGCTGGGCCGGTCGCATTAGCACTACTCCCGGTTGTAAACTATTTAACCCCTTGATTTGGATTGCGGCGTGGGACTTGACTGTACAGCAGGCAGGTATGGGATATTGTTGCTTTTTTATTCTTTACAGGAGAACGATAGCTTCACTTGTATTGGGACTGTAATAAAGATGGAAACCTGTGTGTTTAATTATTTCATTAAAAGACTTTATTCTTAATGTGTGTGTGTTTTTTAACCCTTTCATACTATTAGATTAATAATGGATAGGTGTCATATTGACACCTCTCCATTTTTAACCGGCCTTAATGTCACCTTACAATACAAAGCTGAGATTAACCCCTTATTACCCCATATGCCACCGCTACACGGCAGTTGTAAGAGAGAGGCTAAGTGCCGGAATTGGCCCATCTAACAGATGCGCCTTTTCTGGGGTGGCTGGGGCCAGATGATTTTAGGGGGGTCCAATAACAATGGTCCCTTTCTAGGCTATGAATATCTGCCCTCAGTCACTAGCTTTCCCCTTCTGGTGGAGAAAATTGCGCTGGAGCCCACACAAGTTTTTTCCGTGAAAAAATGCTTTTATAAAACACAGCTCCCAAATTTTACTCACACACACACACACACTACTAGCATTAATAGTCAGGGACATATATAAATCTAAATGATATGCAATGGTTTACTGTATGTAACCATGTCTCCTATCCTGTCAGGTTCTGTAACGAATTTTACAGAAGCCGACAATTGAAATATCACCTATTCTGCTATATATCTCTCTATGAAATATAAACACAGGGGTTGGACAAAATAATGGAAACACCTAAAGTTTTCGCATCATAATCTCCGAATATGTCATAAACATGCAAACGGTGACATATGGTAATGTTTTGTAGTTGATTATTTGTGTTATGTGATGTGTATGTAAATTAACTGTTTGTTTTGCATAATTATAAGGAGAGTGATGAGAACCTGATACCAATGGCAGACCGCTCGGATTTTCAAAGAAGCCAAATTGTTGGTGCTGGTATGGCAGGCGCTAGTGTAATCGAAGGTGCCCGAATGCTTGGCGTGTCAAGGGGCACTGTCTCCAAAGTAATGACTGCGTTTGAAAAAGAAGGAAAAACGTCTGCAGCAAAGCACAGGTCCGGCCGAAAGTCGAAGTTGACTGAGAGAGACCGTCGGACTCTAAAGAGAATTGTGAGAGAGGATCGCAAGACCACGGCTCCGAAAATCACTGCTGAGCTCAATGAACACCTACAGAACCCAGTTTCCACGAAAACTGTTCAGCCGGTGCTGAACAAATCTGGATTCCACGGAAGAGCTGCAACTCGAAAACCGCTGCTCTCAATGACAAATGTTTTCAAGCATTTAGAGTGGTGAAGAACCCTCCAGAACTGATCCCTTGAGCAGTGGAAACATGTGACATTCTTAGACGATTCATCGTTTACTGTTGTGAATGTTTTGGAAATGAATTCTGAGCAGAAGCTCCCTCTGATGGTTGCTAACAGTACTGAACCATTCAATGAGGATTGGCAATCAGGATTCACAGACTGGCTTGATATAAGGGAGGTTCCCTCCCATCATGGTTGCCGGTGATCAATTGTTCTTGTCTCAACTGTGGTTCCTGGTTCACTTGGAAGCTTGCTGAGTCTTGCCTCTTCTTCTGCTTTCAGATAAGATATTTTCTGTTTTTGTTTTTGTGCTTACCATTTGCATATTTCTCTGCATTTCTGTGAGGTTAGCCAGGTTCCCCCCCCCCACGGGGCTTGGGCTCCTCTCAGTTCCTCTGGAGCCATTGTTATTTGTTCATTTGCCCTTTCCATTTTTTTCAGTGGCTGTGGCTTAGTTTTGTTACACCAGAGAACTGATTTAGGTGGTAGAGGTCGTGTGATCTCAGGTGTTTTTGCAATCAGTAGCGTCGGCATTTTTTAGGGGTTTTTTGGATTGCAGTGAGTATCCTTTCTATCCTTTTCTGTCTAGGCAGATTGGGACCCAGCGTTTGCTCATACTATTTTCTGTCTGTGTCTGTATTTCCTCTTGTCTAACCGCCATTACATGTTTGGGGGCTTCCTTTGTTCTTTGGGGATCTGCTCCGGGGCAGATAGCTTTCCTCTTTCTATCTTTAGGTGTAGTTAATCTCTCAGGCTGTGACGAGGCGTCTAGGACCAACATAGGAACGCTCCACGGCTGCCTTTAGTTGTGGTGGTTAGTCAGGGTACTGCAATCCAATAGATTCCAACCTCTCTGGTGTATTGCCGTTTTTGCCTGCTCTCCTCAGCTACCGAAACATAACAGTTTACCCTATTTCCGACCTCCGGCCGCGTGTACGTTTGGAGACAGCCGAAAGAAGCATTCCATCCAGACTGCCTTCCCCCAACCGTAAAACATGGCGGAGATTCTGTGATGATCTGGGGTGCTATTAGGTGGAGATCTAGCGGGCCAATGATATCCCTTCATGGAAGAATAAACAGCTGCGATTATTTAGCATTTTGGGCGACCAAGTGCATCCTATGGTTCAAGCACTGTTCCCAGAGGGGAACGCCATCTTTCAGGATGATAATGCACCAATTCATACAGCTGGAATCGTTAAAGCATGGCACGAGGAACATTCTAATGAAGTTGAGCATCTCATCTGGCCCCCACAATCCCCAGACCTCAACATTATTGAGCATTTATGGTCGATTTTAGAGATTCAAGTTAGACGTCGATTTCCGCCGCCATCGTCGCTCAAAGAACTGGAGGGTGTTTTAACTGAAGAATGGGCTAAAATTCCTTTGGAAACAATTCACACCTTGTATGAATCCATACCTCAGAGACTTGAGGCTGTAATCGTCGCAAAAGGTGGACCTACACCATATTAAACTAACTTTTGTTGATGTTTCCAGGTGTTTCCATTATTATGTCCAACCCCTATATATATAAATATATATATATATATATATATATATAACCTACACTATGTGTAGACATGTATTCTGTTTATTCTATTTTAACCTGTCATTGTGATTTTACAGTATAGCGTACTGAATTGCCGGCTTTTCTAAGTACACCGGTGCGTATTTCTCGGAAGTCACATGCATGGTTCTTGTGGTGTCCGTTTTTTTTCTAGCACCCATAGACTTGCATTTGGGATATCGCAAACCGCAGCATGCTGTGATTTCACTCGCATGTATAATACGGACGAGAAAAAAAAGGTTGATGGGAGCTGCCCCATAGATTAACATTGGTCCGAGTGCTATGCAATTTTTTTCTCGCACAGCACAGCACTCGTCTGTATTCTACGGAAATGTGACTCCGGCCTTTTAGCTATTAACGAAGGAAGACAAAATGTGTTATTCCCAAGCAGCAGGACAAGGTCCAAGCCACATTTGAGTATATCACTGATCAATCATATCGAGTCTGTTGCTGATGTCACTAATCTTATATTTATCACCCCCATCAATGGAATCTATGTATTATTCACAGACTACTTCTCTATCTTTAGTGCTGCAGTTGCACACCAGCACTGTCTAGAGTAGTTGTCCAATGTTTTAGCCCTTTCTCTCTCTACAGCTTGTAACACACTAAAATAGCCGCTTCATTTCCTTCATCAGCTTTTATATTGGCTTGTATAGTCTCTCCTGATGTGATAGCTGCAAGACATTATGGCTAAACCTGTGCAGCTGCCTCTAAGGTAATAACTATTAATGTATAAAAATTATGCCGAAATTTGTGGGGGGAATTTCGCACAAATCAATTCGCAAATTGATTAATGAAATTCGATATGAAGACAATTTTCATCCAGTCAATTTTCTCTACTAGACAATTTAAGTTTTTGCTTTATTCCTTTCTTTTGTGGCATTTTAATTGAACCCTAATCTGGATATGTCTTTTTCAAGAAACTTGCAGGCTTACATACTGTATACAAATACCAAGACAAGCACACATAAGATATGATCCAATTTTCTGCTTGATAGCATTAAATAATAATCATGGTTTTCAAAACATAAAATAAGTATTGAATAATTTTGCAAAGCGGTGATAACAGCCAATTATAACCAGTAATTACAAATCTAGTAAACCTCTAACGCAGACGTTTCCAGAAGATTATGGTTACTGCTTTATTTATATACTTTATAGACTTGGGGATTTTAGCTTTGAAAAGAAATACAAGAAAAGTCTTTTTTGGACCCTCCCTTGTTTTAAATCTCATATCCTATCTCGTACACTAATTAGCTGTTTTAACTGTGCTGGGAACAATGTCAATAAATCTCTATAGTGGCTGTCATAGTTGCTGTGCCCACACAATCGAAATTCCAGACCTATAATATACAGCCAGCTCCTGCCACAAATGCTGGGAAATAAGATAACTTAAATTCTGGCAATTTAAGCCCTTATATTAAACAATCTTCTAAACTCATTTATGAACATCTCAAAGTTCAACTTTGATTTGCTCATAAACCAGCTTAGAAGATAATTTATAAGCTCATTAATAATGGCTACAAAACCTGACATCAGAAATAACTCACTAACCAATTCACTGCTATGTCATTCTGCGTTCTGTACTGTGATACATAGAAGCTGTAGAAACCAAATGGCAGAACATTTTTTAATGAAGAGTTATTGCCAAGTTTGCAAATTATCACCTATTTACAGGATAGGTGATAATGAGCTGACAAGTGAGGGTCTAGCAGGTGGGACCACCACAGATCCCAGGATTGAGGCTCTTTAATTTCTGATTATAGGAGTGCCAGAAAATCTCCGGCAGTCCTATAGGCAGTGAATGGTGCGACAGCGCGTACTGACTGACCATTTCAGAGCTATGTTCTAGGTATCAGTTTGGGATTCGAGTGGTTGGACCAGTAAAAAGAAATTTAGCTAGGCTGCTTTATACAATGGAGCGTATCTATCTACTATACATCTATCCATATATTTACATACAAATGTTGAAAAGGAAGAAACTAAGCAATGGAAAAGAACTGACTTTCACCTGTAACATCTCGCTCAGTAAACCGTTGCGCTTGCTTTGTAGGTAAGCATTAGCACTTCCACTTTTCGCCACCCTTATTCTTGCCAGTCTTGCTTTCTGCAAAATAAAGGCACAGTAATTAAGCACATTTCATTCTCACATAGACCATTACTGTTTAACCATTTAGAATTTATGAATAAACCTCCTCCTAAAAATCCAGGATCTTTTCAATAGATCTTTAGTTATTGAATCCATGACGTTTTCACTTATTTTTCAGTTCTTTTTTTTTGGTCTACTCAGGGTGGAAAAAATATCTGTTGCTACTGTAGACTGCCGTCAAGCTGACACATTGCTACTCGTATGCAGTATGCTATAACTTGTGTGGATGCTCACGACAAGTCAGCTCAAAATAATACCTGATATTCATTAAAACTGGGGGGCAATACATTTTTGTCTCATTAGGCTCTGCTCTCGGCGCTCACAGTATACTGGCAGCTTTGCAGAAAAAATCCCTATCTAACCAGACATTTCCCTTCTTGCAGCTGTTGCAAGTGGAGTGTAGTATTATACTCATGATGTCTCCTACAGAACAAGGGATCCCCATTCCTCGACATCAACAAGCTGTAATAAAAGTTCATGAGACACCCCCTTAGAGGTGTTGATGAATTAATCGGACACATAACCCATCCAATACAAGTGTAATATCAGTATGTTCACACGTGTCAGATGGGCATACATGCTGCATTACACATATGGAGATCTGACACGAAACATGGGTGTGCAGGAAATCCAGCTAATTGTCATTTAGTGGCGCTAAAGCTTGGTTTTTGTATATGAAGTCCACAGAAATAAAATGCATTCTACTTATTACTATTTACAACTACTGATTACTTAGACAGTCAGCATGCCTAATGGAAATTAATAAATGTAACATCGATCTACACAGTCAAAATAATATGAGGAGGTAAGATGCAATAAAATAGGTGAAAAATGTAATAAAGTTATATAACAATGATGCCTGATTTTTAGTTATTAATTAGCTGGAAGTGGAGCTCAAAGATGTCGTTGGGCAAAAAAACGTGTTCTAATCCGTTTAAAGTGAAAAAAAAGCTGTCTCAGTGTCAACATATCATGGCTGCTTACGAGTGCCAGGAGTTCCATTTCTAGCTTTATTTTGACAGATTAAAGAACGTTCTTCTCACTTTCTGTGTCAGTGATGTGCATGGGGTGGGAGAGAGGAAGGACAGCCTGTCAGCAGCTAAGCCAGCCCCTTTCTCTGTTTTGGCACCACCAGTGATGGAGAAAGGGATTGGCTTAGGTTTTGAAATAAGAAACACAATAAGCCTCTCATACATTTCACTGACAAATGAAGGGAAAGAAACCAACAAATTTATTGCAGTTTTAAACACTGTATATCCAATGTAATTAGCCACAACAAGCGTAATGTGGCTACTGACTCATTAAAGGGTCAAAATAGCATGAGGGAGTAGTTATTTCTAATAGATGGCACTAGAGAGTCAGCTTACTTCCTGTTAGAAGAGGCTATTTGCATGGAAGCACATCTATAAGTTTTCATCCAGTTTCATTTTAAAACATGAAAACATTTTTTTAAGTTTAAAAACATTTAATGTATATTTGTCTATGCAAACATGTTTCAGTGATCCAATGCATCTATGATTAGAAAAAATTAATCAACTTTGCCATTTTTTTCAATTCTGACCACCAAAAATTTATGAAGTAATAACTCTGGATTCTGGAAAGCTTCAATGGATCCTAGTGATTCTGAGAATGTTTTCTCATTACATATTGTACTTTATGATAGTAGTAAAATTTCTTTGATATGACTTATGTCTTTGTGAAAAAATCAGAAATTTGGTGAAAATTTTGAAAATTTAGCAATTTTCTAACTGTTAAGGGCCTGCAGAACGCATCTAATAGATATTAAGGATAGGTGCGTTCGCAGCCCGGGGTCCACCGTGCAGGCAGAGCCTGCTGCTAGTAAGATGGCGCAAGTAGCGAACTCTGTTATCCGCAGAGTCGCTAAAATAAACGCTGTAGCGAGCTGTGGCAGTTAGTGCGAACTCTGCTAATCCACAGAGCCGCTAGCGGGAATGCCACAGCGCTATATGGCGATAAGTGCGAACTCGCTTAGCTTCAGTGAGCCGCAAAGTAAAACGCTAGGGTGCTGACTAGCGTTTTAAAGCGAACTCTGTTGCGTCACAGAGCCGCTGAGAAACCCTACTGGGTCCACGTACACAGTTAACTGCTGTGCGGATAGCAGTCCGCGATCATGCAGTCAGCAACGCAAACAAGCATCTCCTCACCTGAGGTGCCGGTATTCTAGGGCTTATTTCAGCCGAGCCCTAACCACATGCATGCTATGATCACACTGGCGCAAAGCACATAACACAATTGATACTAGCGCATGGCCGCCAGGCCATGCAACCCTTTTATAGTAGCAAGTACAGGACCTGCCAGAAAAGGACCAATGAGAAACTGTTCCAGAGCACATGTAGTTTCAGGACCTTCCTGGCGGACCAATAGGAGCTGCTGCAGTACCTGAGCATGTGACCCCTGATCTCCAATGAGAGATCTTACCCTGGGCATGCTCAGACGGGGAAAAGCAGGACTTAGTCCTAAAGACGTCTGCTCGCCGCTGACCAGTACTGGCTACAAAAGCAGAACCTGGAGAGGCAGCAGCAAGTCTCTGCACAGTATTAGATCGGGCGAGACGCTGGGACCGACGTCTTTGCTGACCAGGCTCCACTACGGTTGGAGATGGATGGGGGACCGCAGCGGGACTGGTTCGAGACTCCCCTTGTGCAGCAGCGGGAACTCGAACCCTAACACTAACTTTGAATTTTTATGCCCAGAGAGGTCTGTCACCCAAAATAGTTAATAAATAACATTTCCCACATGTCTACTTTAGATCAGCACAATTTTGGCAACATAAGTTTTTTTGCTAGGAAGTTATAAGCGTTTAAATTGACCAGAGATTTCTCTCAACGTCTGATTGATAAGTGACTCCTTTGATAACTGCTTCACTCGTTATTCCTACGTTGATTTCCCCTCAACCAAACCCCTGTAATCCCTGTACTGCCTGTTATTTACATCACGTTTACCTATCTACCTGCGTGGAGTAACTCCCTGTTTTATTAAAACCTGTTAACCCGTGATCTGCCTCCTGTCGGTCACTGCATCCCCCAACCTGCTCACACATCCACTACTAGTTTGAGGTCTAGCTACAGATTAACAATCATGTTCAGAGCAGGGGACTTGCGCCTTTTGAGGTAGTCTATTGTGAATTTTCAAGTGGGTTTAGGATCATTATCCATTTGTAGAAGCCATCCTCTATTCAACTTCAGCTTTTTTACACAGATGGTGTTATGTTTGAATCAAGAATTTCTTGAAATTTATTGAATCCATTCTTCCATCTATTCAAAAATGTTCCACCTGCCATTTGCTGCAACACAACCCCAACAGCATGATTGACCCACCTACATGCTTATTGGTTGGCGAGTTGTTCTTTTCCTAAAATTTTGTGCCCTCTTTTCTCCACACATACCTTTAACTATTGTGGCCAAAGAGTTCTATTTTAACTTCATCGGTTCACAGAACTTGTTTCCAAAATGTATCAGGCTTGTTAAGATGTTGTTTTGCATTCTTCTGAAGCTGAATTTTATAGTGAGGATGCAGGAGAGGTTTTCTTCTGATGGCTCTTCCATGTACCATAACTCTAGAGTCTGCTAAATCTTTCTGAAAGTCTTTTGAAGTCAAGTGGGGGTTCAGATCTATCTCTCTATCAATACTATGAGCAGCTCTCACTGAAAATTTGCTTGGTCTTCCATACTTTATCTTGACCTCCACTGTTCATGTTAACTACCATTTTTTAATAACATATTGAACTAAGGAAAGGACAACTTGAAAAATCTTTGCTATATTCTTATAGCCTTCTACTGCTTTGTGGGCTTCAACCATTTTCATTTTCAGAGTGCTATGTAGCTGCTTAACAGAACCTATGGCTGCTGTTTTTTTAGCACAAGGGTAGAGGAGGTTGGGTTTTTAATAAGCTGGGAAATTTGCATCACCTGGCCTTTCCTAAGACATAACCCTAACAGGGTAATAAAGGTCTGAAACCTTATCTGTGAACACTAATCTCTGTGTTTGCCCAAACTTTTCCATCAGCCAAATTTCCTTTTTGTAATTTTTCAAATGTAAAATATGAATATATATTGGCTGGTACAGTGTAATTTTTAAGTGCATAGCCTACGACATGGGAGACTGAGGTTTAAATCTCTGCTCTGTCCTGTGGAAAATAAAGTAAATTACACACGTGGTCAAAATTGTTAGTATCCCTCGTTTAATGACAGAAAAACCCACAATGGTGACAGAAATAACTTAAATCTGACAAAAGAAGTAATAAATCAAAAATCTATGAAAATGAACAAATGAAAGTCAGACATTGCTTTTCAACCATGCTTCCACAGAATTAAAAAAAAAAATAAAACTCATGAAATAGGCCTGAACAGAAATGATGGTATCCTTAACTTAATATTTTGTTGCACAACCTTTTGAGGCAATCACTGCAAACAATTCCTGTAACTGTCAATGAAACTTCTGCACTTCTCGAGAGGTATTGTGGCCCACTCCTTAAGAGCAAACTGCTCCAGTTGTCTCGTGTTAGAAGGTTGCCTTTTCCAGACGGCATGTTTCAGCTCTTTCCAAAGATGCTCAATAGGATTTAGGTCAGGGCTCATTGAAGGCCACTTCAGAATAGTCCAATGTTTTCCTCTTAGACATTCTTGGGTGTTTTTAGCTATGTGCTTTGGGTCAAGATCCTTTTGCAAGACCCATGACCTGCGACTGAGACCAAGCTTTCTGACACTGGGCAGCACATTTCTCTCTAGAATCCCTTGATAGACTTGAGATTTCATTGTACCCTGCACAGATTCAAAACAACCTGTGCCAGATGCAGCAAAGCAGCCCCAGAACATAACAGAGCCTCCTCCATGTTTCACAGTAGGGACAGTGTTCTTTTCTTGATATGCTTCATTTTTCAATCTGTGAACATAGAGCTGATGTGCCTTGCCAAAAAGTTCCATTTTTGTCTCATCTGTCCATAGGACATTTTCCCAGAAGCTTTGTGGCTTGTCAACATGTAGTGTGGCAAATTCCAGCCTGGCTATTTTATGATTTTTTTTTCAACAATGGTGTCCTCCTTGGTCATCTGCCATGAAGTCCACTTTGGCTCATGCAACGACTGATGGTGCGATCTGACACTGATGTTCCTTGAGCTTGAAGTTCACCTTTAATCTGTTTAGAAGTTTTTCTGGGCTTTTTTGTTACCATTTGTATTATCCATCTCTTTGATTTGTCTTCAATTTTTCTCTTGCAGCCACATCCAGGTAGGTTGGCTACAGTCCTCTGGAGCTTAAATTTCTGAATAATATGTGTGACTGTAGTCACAGGAAAATGAAGCGGCTTGGAGATGGTCTTATAACTTTTACCTTTGACATGTTTGTCTATAATTTTCTTTCTAATCTCCTGAGACACCTCTTTCCTTTGTTTCCTCTGGTTCATGCTGAGTGTGATACACACCATGTCACCAAACAGCACAGTGAGTATCTGTAGCTCTCTAAACAGGCCCACTCACTGATTCCAAGATTGTAGACACCTGTGATGCTAATTATTGGACACACCTTGATTTAACATGTCTCTTTTGTCACATTATTTTCATCAGGGGTACCATCAGGCCTATTTCATGAGTTTTATTTTTTTTTTAATTCTGAGGAAGCATGGTGGAAAAGCAATGTCTGACTTTCATTTGTTCATTTTCATAGCTTTTTTATTTATTATTACTTTTGTCAGATTCAAGTTACCGTATATACTCGTGTATAAGCCGAGATTTTCAGCACCTTTTTTCGTGCTGAAAATGCCCCCTCGGCTTATACACGAGTCATAGGGCAGAAACCAGCGGGGGAGGAGATGCCGCGGCAGGAGCCGGTGGCTGGGATCATACTCACCCCTCCCGTGCCATCGCTGAGCGTCCCTGCAATCCTGTGTTCTCCCCTGCTTCCTGCAGCTCTCCAGCACTGAGCGGTGACGTAATACCCGCTCATTAAGGTCATGTAATATGGACGCGACGCCACTCCCATGGGCGTGGCCTCCATATTCATGGCCTTAATGAGCAGTATTACATCACCGCTCAGTGCTGGAGAGCTGCAAGGAAGACGGGGAGAACGCAGGATTGCAGGGACACTCAGCGATGGCACGGGGAGGGGTGAGTATGATGGAGGAGAGGACAAGGAGCACGAGCAGGACGTGGGGGGAGAATGTGGACGCGGGAAGCATGGAGGAGGAGGGGGGTAGAACGGAGGACGGGGGAAGCATGGAGCAGGACAGGGGGAGAACGGAGGACGGGGAAGCATGGAGCAGGACGGGGGAAGCATGGAGGAGGACGGGGTGGGGAGAACGGAGGACGGGGGAAGTATGGAGCAGGACAGGCAGGGGGAGAACGGAGGATGGGGGAAGCATGGAACAGGACGGGGGGAGAGGATGGAGGGCACAGAGGAGCACGGAGCAGGAGGGGGGGCACAGGAGGACGGAGAAGGAATGGGGGAGCACAGCGGAGGACGGAGCAGGAGAGGGGAGTACAGAGGGGAATGGAGGAGCACAGAGCTGGATGGGGGAGCAAGGAGCAGGACGGGGGCAGCACAGAGCAGGAGGGCAGTTTATACATCCGGCTTATACATGAGTTAATAAGTTTTCCCAGTTTTTTGTGGCAAAATTAGGGGGGTAGGCTTATACACGGGTCGGCTTATACACGAGTATATACGGTATTTCTGTCACCATTGTGGGTTTTTCTGTCATTAAATGAGCAGTACTAACAATTTTGACCACGTGAGTATACACCAAGGCTCCTAACACTATAATACTACCTTAAGTGGCTGTTATAGCTGTTAAAAAGTGCACAATCGCCATCTTGGGAGACTGAGGGTTCCAATCCTGGCTCTGCCCTGTTGGACATAATATACCAGTAGTTGTCCTTGGGCAAGACTACCAACACTATAGTGCCTACCTCAATAAACATGTGAGTGTCACGAACAAAGAGAGTCATGCCGGCTCGAATGTCGGCCGAATTAACAAGGTCCGCGTCATATGTTGAGGAACCAGGACAATCTGATGATAAATGGGCTACTGAAACAAACCATAGATGGACAAGGCAAGAGAACCTGGATCTGATGAAATGCTGCTATAACAGCAGACCAAATCAGAGAGGATATATGAAGCGTATGAGGAAACTCTGGATGGATATGAGACCTGCATGTCCACTGACTAAGAAACAAGTCACCCAACATTTCAATATCATAAAGAGAAAGCCATTATCAGAACTTAAGATGGATCAACTGCACTGCGTTCGTAGCCCGGGGTCCACCGTGCAGGCAGAGCCTGCTGCTAGTAAGATGGCGTAAATAGGCAGTATAAGCGAACTCTGTTATCTCGCAGAGTAGCAGATGTAAACGCCGTAGCACTATATGGCGGAATAAGCGGTCTCTGTTAACTCACAGAGCCGCTGTAACAAAGACTGTGTCCTGTTAGACTCACAGGGAACACAGATGACTGCTAAGCGGATTGCAGTCTGTGGTCATGCAATCAGAACCCAAGCAGTAATCTCCTCACCGGAGTAGCCGGTATTCTAATGGCGTTTTCAGCCGAGCCCTGAACACGTGCATACAATCTCCTCACCGAAGGTGCCGGTATTCTAGGGGCTTATTTCAGCCAGACCTAACCACATGCATACATGACCACACTGGGACAAGCAAGTAACAGATTTGATACTAGCGCACTGCCGTGCGGTAAGGACAGCCTTTTATAGCAGCCACAAGAAAAAGACCTTCCAGGAAGGACCAATGGGAAGCTGCTTCAGAACATCAACAGCCACAGGACCTTCCTGAAGGACCAATAGGAGAGTGGCAGCTGTATCTGAGCATGTGACCCCTGATCTCCAATGGGAGATCTTGCTCTGGGCACGCTCAGATGAAGCAACAAAGGACTTAGTCCTAAAGACGTCTGCTCGCCGCTGACCAGTACTGGCTACAATAGCAGAACCTGAAGAGGCAGCAGCAAGTCTCTGCACAGTATTAGACCGGGCGAGACGCTGGGACCGACGTCTTTGCTGAGCAGGCTCCACTGCGGCCGGAAATGGATGGGGAACCGCAGCGGGACTGGTTCGAGACTCCCCTTGTGCAGCAGCGGGAAACTCGAACCCTAACACACTGCAGATCCACCCCACATAAAGACCTGGAAGAACAACATGTGCAACCCCCTGAAGATTCTGACTCAATCCTGCAATTAGAGGGCACTGCAGCTGATCTGAAATAGAAGATCTTAGATAAACTAACCTGACCTGTGGAAGCGCAGTGTGCGCGAAACCATCGTCGTCACGTTGCTACTCCTCAGCTCCCGTTCTCCCGCCGCACATGTCTGAATAAAAGCTTGAATTTTACCCGGTGAGTGCTTTCCTTATTTGTCTCTTTTGTGCTGTAATCTATGCTACTGCCTCAGCAATCATTGAAATGTTTCGCTATACAACCAGCAAGAACAACAGAAGTACGTGCCCCCCTTGGAAAAGAAGACTGGAGACAAAGATCAAGGTGACACAAAGGGAAGCCAGCCAACTAACAGAAATACAGAAAGGTGTAAAAATCAAGAATAGGACCAAGCTGGACAAGTATAAAGGCCTGACCCCAATAAAGGCCTGACCCCAACTGAAGCCCTAGAGACTGCTAAACAAAGGCTCACAGCACTTGCTGCAAGACTATGGAGATACACTAGAGAAGCTAAGGCCAAGAAGATAAATGCCAAGTTCTCCAGAGAACTATCCAAGGTGTACTCCCAACAACAGAGTAACAGCACAATGGCTGCAACTCCACCAATAGCAGAGATGGAACAATACTGGAGGAACATATGGAAGAAGGAAAAAACACACAACACCAGTGCAATGTGGCTGCAAGATCTGAGAACAAAACACAGCAACCACCTAGTGCAAGAACCAGTCACCATTACAGAAGCAGACATCCAACAGCGGGTCAAGAATATGAAGAGCTGGATAGCACCTGGC
This sequence comes from Oophaga sylvatica, assembly GCA_033576555.1. Classification (NCBI taxonomy): domain Eukaryota; kingdom Metazoa; phylum Chordata; class Amphibia; order Anura; family Dendrobatidae; genus Oophaga; species Oophaga sylvatica. Next base: position 251,559,505 of record JARQOD010000004.1, on the reverse strand, counting down.
CCAGACATGATCCACACCTACTGGCTAAAGAAATTAGCAGCAGTACATGAACACATGGCAAAGCAGATTAACCAACTGCTAGAAGCAGGCCACCACACAGCATGGCGAACACAAGGAAGAACAGTGCTGATCATGAAGGATCCTCACAAAGGAACAGTTCCATCCAACTACCACCCAATAACCTGCCTTACAACAACATAGAAACTCCTGTCAGGCATTATTGCCACATCAGAGCCACCAAGCTACAGAACCATATGAACCAGTGCATGAATCCAGCTCAGAAAGACATTGGGACTGACACCAGAGGCTCTAAGCACCAGCTCCTAGTAGATAGAGCAGTCGCTCAAGACTCAAGATCCAGACAGACCAACCTCAGCAAAGCCTGGATTGACTACAAGAAAGCCTATGACTCAATGCCACACACGGATTTGTGAATGCTTGGCTCTCTACATTGTCAACAGGAAATTAACAACCTTCCTCAGAAACTCAATGGGGCTATGGAGAACAACATTGGAAGTCAACTCAAGACAACTAGCACAAAATACCATCAAATTCGGCATATATCAAGGTGATGCACTGTCCCTATTGCTGTTCTGTATAGGCTTGAACCCCCTCAGTCAGATAATTACAGAGTCTGGCTATGGATACAAGTTCAAGAGTGGAAAAATGATCAGCCACCTCCTCTACATGGATGACATCAAGCTGTATGCAAAAAACAAACAAGACATTAATTCACTGATCCACCTGACAAGGATCTACAGCGAAGACATTGGGATGTCCTTCAGACTGGAGAAGTGCGGCTGGTTGGTAATAAAGAGAGGCAAGGTAGTCAAGACTGATGGAGTGGAAATACCAGCAGGACACATAGCAGATGTACAGACATGCTACAAGTACCTCGGCATCCCACAGAGATACAGTAACCATGATGAGGAGCCGGAGGCAAGGAAAGCAGCAACATCCAAATACCATCAAAGGGTTAGACAGGTACTGAAGAGCCAGCTCAATGGGAAGAATAAAATCTGCGTCATCACTACATATGCTCTGCCAGTTATCAGATACCCTGCTGGCATAGTGTGATAGCCAAAAGAAGAGATGGAAGCTGCAGATGTGAACACTCGTAAGCTCCTCACAATGCATGGAGGTCTCCACCCTAAGTCTTGCACCCAAAGATTGTATACCTACAGAAAGGAGGGTGTTCAAGGCTTGATAAGCATCCAAGCCACCATCACGGATTAAACAAGGAGTATCCAGGAATACATCAGAAAAATAGCAACAATGAGATGCTGAGAGAAAGCCTAAGGCAGCAACAACAACAGATCTGGAAGGAAGAACAGGAACATGAAGTGCCATGGCAAGACAAGCCGCTGCATGAGATGTACCATCGACAGTTAATGGAGGTGGCTGACGTGGAGAAATCCTAAACGATGGCTGAAGAAAGCTGGACTCCGAAACAGCACAGAGGCACTAATCATAGCGGCACAAGAGCAAGCACTAAGTACCAGATACATAGAAGCAGGAATCTACCACAAAAGACAAGACCCAAGGTGCAGACTATGCAAAGAAACCTCAGAAACCGTCCAACACATAGTGGCAGGATGCAAAATGCAAGCAGGAACAGCGTATACCGAATGACACAACCAAGTAGCGGGAATTGTATACAGGAATATCTGCATAGCATATGGGTTAAGTCCCCCTAAGTCCAGTTGGGAGACCCCAGCGAAAGTGGTGGAGAATGAAAGGGCAAAAATCCTGTGGGACTTCAAGATCCAGACAGATAAGCAGGTGTTGGCTAACCAACCAGACATTGTAATAGTAGACAAGGATCATAAGAAAGCAATTATAATAGATGTGGCAGTGCCAAGTGAAAGCAACATTAGAAAGAAGGAATATGAGAAGCTGGAGAAATACCAGGGCCTCAAAGGACAACTGGAGAAGATGTAGAAGCTGAAGGCAATGGTGATTCCAGTGGTGATAGGAGCACTTGGATCAGTGACCCATAAGTTGGAAGAATGGTTACAATAGATACCAGGAGCAACATCTGAGCTCTCTGTCCAGAAAAGCGCAATGCTGGGAACAACTGTGAAATAGCGCAGAACCCTCAACTTCCAGGCTTCTGGTAGAGAACCCGAGAATGAGAAAGGACAACAAAGACCACCCCAGTGGGCGGTGAGAAGGAAGTTGTTTTTTTTTGTTTGTGCCTAAATTACAAAGGAAATGTGTTATCTTTAACTTTAGGCCATTTAGAGATGATTTCAGCTTCAACTTGCTTAACTGTTCACAATAACAGTACTGTAATTTGACCAATGGAGCCCAAACTTTTAAAAGCCACTATACAATATGTCACTAGAAAACAGTCTCAGAAACATTAGGATCCATTGAAGCGTTCAGGAGTTTTTACCTCATAAAATGACACTTGTCAGAATTGAAAAAATTGCCCTGGTCAGAAAGGTGACAACAGGCTTTCGGGGTGAAGTGGTAAATCTTGTTTACAGCACTTTAAGTCTGCGGTGCTGTTAGTTCTGTTAAGTTTGGGAGTAAAACAGGCAGTTAAACGTGTCCAAAATACTTATCTAAAGAAAATCTGATTAACTGAAATGCCTATAGATGCACTAAGATGACAAACCATATCCAACAGCTTTTTAAATGATGCCTGTCAACTACTTCAAGATGATGACAAAGACTTATGAGCGATCAATTTTATTTTAAAGCACCATTCCACCTTTTTTTTTTAAATTTTGGCGCTGGAGTGGTGTCACTATTGTACCTCCCCTGCCCCTATTCTTACCAGCTGAATTCTTCATCTGTTCTCAGTGCTGCTCTACACTGTGTTCCAAATTATTATGCAAATAATATTTTCTCAGTTTTCCCAAATTACCTATATGAATTTCAGTCATTGTAATTTTCCAGTCAAATAACTATTATAGTACAATAGAAAGGTTTTTGTACAAACTGCCTATGATAACAGTATATTTTTAAAAAAAATAAAACACTCAAACTGCACTCAAAATGCATGTTCCAAATTATTATGCACAGCAGAGTTTTCAACCTTTTCATTTTAATAAAGAACAAAAAAATGGTCATTTGTGAAATTATAAGCATTAGCAGGTTATTACAAACTGAAATCAAACAGTTTTCAACTCAAAACTTTATTCTAGGTGATGTTACATTTTCACATAGGACCCCTTGTTCGAAGCTGCTATGACAAGGCTTTTTTGCCGCTGCTCTTTTAAACCCCTTACTGCCATCGGACGTACTATCCCGTCCATGGTACCTGGGCCCGTATGACCGGGGACGGGATAGTACGTCATAGGCGATCAGCTGCGCTCCTGAGGGGAGCGCAGCTAATCGCCGCCGGGTGTCAGCTGATTATCACAGCTGACACCCATGACTGTGTGTCAGGAGCGGTCACGGACCGCTCCCGGCACATTAACCCCTAGCACACCGCGATCAAACATGATCGCGGTGTACTGGGGGCACAGGGGAGGATCGCGCAGGGTGGGGGCTCCCTGCGCGCCCCCCTGAGACCCTCAGAGCAGCGCGATGTGATCGCGCTGTTCTGAGGGCTTCCTCCCTCCCAGGACCCGGATCCAAGATGGCGCCGGGGTCCTGGAGGGAGGCGGCTACCTCAGTGCCTGCCGAGAGCAGGCACTGAGAAGCCTGCATCTATGCCTGTGCGATCGCTGGTGTGACAGAGTGCTGTGCACACTGCCACACCAGCGATCTGATAAAATACTGTGATGTCCCACCCTGGGACAAAGTAAAAAAGTTAAAAAAGTAAAAATAAACATGTGTAAAAAAAAAATCCAAAATAAATAAAAAAAAAAAAAATATTCCCCAATAAATTCACTTCTTCCTGTAAATAAAAAAAAAAAAACAATAAAAGTACACATATTTGGTATCGCCGCGTCCGTAACGACCCCCCCTATAAAATTGTCCCACTAGTTAACCCCTTTAGTGAACCCCTTAAAAAAAAAAAAAAAAAAACGAAGCAAAAAATCAATGCTTTATCATCATACCGCCGAACAAAAAGTGGAATAACACGCGATCAAAAAGACCGATATAAAAATACATGGTACCGCTGAAAACGTCATCTTGTCCCGCAAAAAACGAGCGTCATAAAGCATCATCAGCGAAAAAATAAAAAAGTTATAGCTCGCAGAATAAAGCGATGCAAAAATAATTATTTTTTATATAAAATTGTTTTTATTCTATAAAAGCGCCAAAACATGAAAAAATGATATAAATGAGGTATCGCCATAATCGTATGACCCGAAGAATAAAACTGCTTTATCAATTTTACCACACGCGGAACGGTATAAACGCCTCCCCCAAAAGAAATTCATGAATTGCTGATTTTTGTTCATTCTAACCTCACAAAAATCGAAATAAAAAGCGATCAAAAAACGTCACGTGCTCGAAAATAGTACCAATAAAACGTCAACTCGTCCCGCAAAAAATAAGACCTCACATGACTCTGTGGGCCAAAATATGCAAAAATTATAGCTCTCAAAATGTGATGATGCAAAAACTATTTTTGCAATAAAAAGCGTCTTTTAGCGTGACAGCTACCAATCAAAAAAACCCGCTATAAATAGTAAATCAAACCCCCCTTTATCACCCCCTTAGTTAGGGAAAAATAATAAAATTAAAAAAAAGTATTTATTTCCATTTTCCCATTAGGGTTAGGGTTAGGGTTGCGGCTAAAGTTAGGGTTAGGGTTGGCGCTAAAGTTAGGATTAGGGTTAGGGTTGGGATTAGGGGTGTGTTAGGGTTAGGTTTGTGGTTAGGGTTGGGACTAGGGTTAGGGGTGTGTTGGGGTTAGAGTTGGAGTTAGAATTGGGGGGTTTCCGCTGTTTAGGCACATCAGGGGCTCTCCAAATGTGACATGGCGTCTGATCTCAATTCCAGCCAATTCTGCGTTGAAAAAGTCAAACGGTGCTCCTTCACTTCTCAGCTCTGCCATGCGTCCAAACAGTAGTTTATCCCCACATATGGGGTATCAGCGTACTCTGGACCCCAAGAGTTATTGTGCAATTTGTCCTATTTCTTCTGCTACCCTTGGGAAAATAAAAAACTGGGGGCGAAAATATCATTTTTGTACAAAAAAAAATATTTTTTTGTTTTTATGGCTGTACATTATAAACTTCTGTGAAGCACTTGGGGCTTCATAGCGCTCACCACACATCTAGATAAGTTCCTTGTGGGGTCTATTTTCCAAAATGGGGTCACTTGTTGGGGATTTCCACTGTTTAGGCGCATCAGGGGCTCTCCAAATGCGACATGACGCCCCCAGACCATTCCATCAAAGTCTGCAATCCAAAACGTCACTACTTCCCTTCCGAGCCCCAACGTGTACCCATACAGTAGTTTTCTCCCACATATTGGATATCAGCGTACTCAGGACAAATTGGACAACATCTTTTGGGGTCCAATTTCTCCTGTTACCCTTGTAAAAATAAAATATTGGGGCAAAAAAAATCATTTTTGCAAAAAAAAAAAGGATTTTTTATTTTTACGGCTGTGCGTTATAAACTTCTGTGAAGCACTTCGGGTTCAAAGTGCTCACCACACATCTAGACAAGTTCCTTGTGGGGTCTATTTTCCAAAATGGGGTCACTTGTGGGGGGTTTCCACTGTTTAGGCGCATCAGGGGCTCTCCAAATGCGACATGACGCCCCCAGACCATTCCATCAAAGTCTGCAATCCAAAACGTCACTACTTCCCTTCCGAGCCCTGACGTGCGCCCATACAGTAGTTTTCTCCCACATATTGGGTATCAGCGTACTCAGGACAAATTGGACAACAACTTTTGGGGTCCAATTTCTCCTGTTACCCTTGTGAAAATAAAATATTGGGGGCGAAAAAAATCATTTTTGTAAAAAAAAAAGATTTTTTATTTTTACGGCTGTACCTTAGAAACTTCTGTGAAGCACTTCGGGGTTCAAAGTGCTCACCACACATCTAGATAAGTTCCTTGTGGGGTCTATTTGCCAAAATGGGGTCACTTGTGGGGGGTTTCCACTGTATAGGTGCATCAGGGGCTCTCCAAATGTGACATGACGCCCCCAGACCATTCCATCAAAGTCTGCAATCCAAAACGTCACTACTTCCCTTCCGAGCCCTGACGTGCGCCCATACAGTAGTTTTCTCCCACATATTGGGTATCAGAGTACTCAGGACAAATTGGACAACAACTTTTGGGTTCCAATTTCTTCTGTTACCCTTGTGAAAATAAAATATTGGGGACGAAAAAATCATTTTTGTAAAAAAAAAAAGGATTTTTTATTTTACGGCTGTACGTTATAAACTTTAGTGAAACACCTGGGGGTTAAAAGTTCTCACCACACATCTAGATAAGTTCCTTGAGGGGTCTAGTTTCCAAAATGGCGTCATTTATGGGGGTTTCCACTGTTTAGGCAGATCAGGAGCTCTCCAAACACGACATGGCGTCCAGCCAATTCTGCGTTGAAAAAGTCAGACGGCACTCCTTCCCTTCCAAACTCTGCCATGCACCCAAACAGTGGTTTACCCCCACATATGGGGTATCAGCGCACTCAGGACAAATTGCACAATAACTTTTGGAGTCTTGTTACCCTTGGAAAAATAAAAATTGGGGTGAAAAGATAATTTTTGTGGAAAAAATATGATTTTTAAATTTTACGGCTCTACGTTATAAACTTGTGTGAAGCACTTGGGGGTTAAAATTGCTCACCAAAGATCTAGAAAAGTTCCTTAGGGGGTCTAGTTTCCAAAATGGGGTCATTTGTGGGGGGTTTCCACTGTTTAGGCACATCAGGGGCTCTCCAAATGCAACATGGCATCCAATCTCAATTCCAGCCAATTTTGGTTGGAAAAAGTCAAATGGTGCTCCTTCCATTCCGAGCTCTGCCGTGCGCCCAAACAGTGGTTCCCACCCACATATGGGGTATCAGCGTACTCAGGACAAATTGTACAACAACTTATGTGGTCCAATTTCTCCTGTTACCCTTGAGAAAATAAAAAATTAGTGACTAAAAGATAATTTTTGTGGGAAAAAAATAGGATTTTTTATTTTCATGCCCGGGCATTATAAACTTGTGTGAAGCACTTGGGGGTTCAAAGTGCTCACCAAAGATCTAGATAAGTTCCTTAGGGGGTATAGTTTCCAAAATGGGGTCACTTGTGGGGGGTTTCCACTGTTTAGGCTCATCTGGGGCACTGCAAACGGAACATGACCCCCATCAACGTCTGCATTCCAAAACGTTACTACTTCCTTTCCAAGCCCTGCCGTGCACCCAAACAGTTCCCCCCCCCCACATATGGGGTATCAGCGTACTCAGGACAAATTGGACAACAACTTTTGGGGTCCAATTTCCTTGGGAAAATTCAAAAATTTGGGACTAAAAAATCATTTTTGTGGAAAATTGTTTTTTTTTTTTTTCACACCCAGGCATTATAAGCTTTTGTGAAACACTTGGGAGTTCAAAGTGCTCAAAACAGATCTAGATAAGTACCTTAGGGGGTCTAGTTTCCAAAATGGTGTCACTTGTGGGGGTTTCCACTGTTTAGGCGCATCAGGGGCTCTCCAAACACGACATGGCGTCCAATCTCAATTCCAGCCAATTTTAGTTTGAAAAAAGTCAAACGGCGCTCCTTCCCTTACGAGCTCTGCCGTGTGCCCAAACAGTGGTTTTCCCCCACATATTGGGTATTGGCGTACTCAGGAGAAATTGCATAACAACCTTATTTGTCCATTTTCTCCTTTTACCCTTGTGAAAATAAAAAAAAAGTTTGTAAAAGATCATTTTTGTGGCTAAAAAGTTAAATATTCATTTTTTCCTTCCACGTTGCTTTAGTTCCTGTGAAGCACCTGAAGGGTTAATAATCTTCTTGAATGTGGTTTTGAGTACCTTGAGGGGTGCAGTTTTTAGAATGGTGTCACTTTTGGGTATTTTCTGCCATATAGACCCCTCAAAGTGACTTCAAATGAGAGGTGGTCCCTAAAAAAAATGGCTTTGTAAATTTTGTTGTAAAAATGAGAAATCGCTGGTCAACTTTTAACCCTTATAACTTCCTAACAAAAAAAAATTTTGGTTCCAAAATTGTGCTGATGTAAAGTAGACATGTGGGAAATGTTATTTCTTAACTATTTTATGTGACATATTTCTCTGTTTTAAGGGAATAAAAATTCAAAGTTTGAAAATTGCAAAATTTTAAAAATTTTCGCCATATTTGCATTTTTTTCAAAAATAAACGCAAGTTATATCGAAGAAATTTTACTTCTAACGTGAAGTACAATATGTCACGAGAAAACAATCTCAGAATCGCGAAGATCCGTTGAAGCGTTCCAGAGTTATAACCTCATAAAGAGACAGTGGTCAGAATTGTAAAAATTGGCCCGGTCATTAACGTGCAAACCACCCTTGGGGGTGAAGGGGTTAACCCAGGGGTCGACAAAGTTGTTCAGAATCTAGGAGCCAGCCAAAAACTTTAGGAGCCAGAATTTTTTTTTAACAAACTTGGTTTTTAATTTAACAAAAAAACATTACAAACGTTATAAACATTTAACTTCTAAAGATAATAAATATTATATTTTGATATATTACCGTATATACTCGTGTATAAGCCGAGATTTTCAGCCCATTTTTTAGGGCTGAAAGTCCCCCTCTCGGCTTATACGCGGGTCATATACGGGGGTCGGAGGGGGAGCAGGGGTGTCGGATCATACTCACCCCTCCGCCGGCGCGGTCTCTGCAGCCCCCTGCTTCTCCCACGATCTCTGGCTCCTTCCTGCAGCGGTCACATGGCACCGCTCATTAAAGTCATGAATATGCACATATTCATGACTTTAATGAGCGGTACTATGTGACCGCTGTAGGAAGGAAGTGCTGCGGAGAGCGCCGGGAGAAGAGGAGAGGCTGCAGGGACGCGCCGCCACAGGGGTGAGTATAGCGATATTTACCTGTCCCGTTCCACCACTGCGCGCTGACTCCTCTGGCTGTGAATGATCAGGCAGAGGGTGCGATGACGTCCTTAGTGCACGCCGCGCCCCCTGCATGATCATTCACTGCTGAGAACCCGGAAGAGGACGCAGCGCAGCGGTGCAGAGAGGACAGGTAAATATCTCAGGTGCCGGGGTCCTGAGCGAGCGGTGACACCGGCACCTGTCCCACATAACGCGCGGTGTCACCGCCTGCTCAGGACACCGGCACCTGGCCCCCAGCGACGAGAGGTGAGTATGTCATTTTTTTTTTTTTTGCAGCAGCATATGAGGCCTATACTATGGTGCATATGGGGCATAATTGTGCAGCATATGGGGGCATAATCTGGAACATATGAGGGCATAATCTGGAGCATATTGGGGCATAATCTGTGGAACATATGGGGCATAATCTGGAGCATATGGGGTCATAATCTGGAGCATATGGGGCATAATATGGAGCATATGGGGCATAATCTGTGGAACATATGGGGCATAATCTGGAGCATATGGGGCATAATATGGAGCATATGGGGGCATAAGCTGTGGAACATATGGGGGCATAATCTGGAGCATATGGGGGCATAATATGGAGCATATGGGGGCATAAGCTGTGGAACATATGGGGGCATAATCGGGAGCATATGGGGGCATAATCGGGAGCATATGGGGGCATAATCTGGAGCATATGGGGGCATGATCGGGAGCATATGGGGGCATAATATGGAGCATATGGGGGCATAAGCTGTGGAACATATGGGGGCATAATCTGGAGCATATGGGGCATAATATGGAGCATATGGGGCATAAGCTGTGGAACATATGGGGCATAATCTGGAGCATATGGGGGCATAATCTGGAGCATATGGGGCATAATCTCTGAAGCATATTGGGCATAATCTGGAGCATATGGGGGCATAATCTGTGGAGCATCATATGGGGGCATAATCATTTTTCACCCTAGGCTTATACGCGAGTCAATAAGTTTTCCCAGTTTTTTGTGGCAAAATTAGGGGGGTCGGCTTATACACGGGTCGTCTTATACATGAGTATACACTGTAGATTATAGGCAACATTCTAGTTTTATAGGGGGGGTCGTTACGGACGCGGCAATACCAAATATGTGTACTTTAATTGTTTTGTTTTATATTATTTACAGGAATAAATGAATTTATTGGGGAATATTTTTTTTTTATTATGATTTTTCTTAACACTTTTTATTTTTTTTTTTTTTACTTTTTTACTGTGTCCCAGGGTGGGACATCACTGTATACTATACATGGTATTATACAATGTATAATACCAGATCGCTGGTGTGACAGTGTGCACAGCACTCTGTCACACCAGCAATTGCTCTGGCATCGCTGCAGGCTTCTCAGTGCCTGCTCTCAGCAGGCACTGAGGAAGCCGCCTCCCTGCAGGACCCGGATGGACCCCGGCGCCATCTTGGATCCGGAGTCCTGCAGGGAGGAGGGACCCTCGGAACAGCACTCGCGCTGTTCTGAGGGTCTCAGGGGAGTGCGCAGGGAGCCCTCTCCCTGCGCGATCCTCCCCTGTGCCCCGGTACACCGCGATCATGTTTGATCGCGGTGTGCCAGGGGTTAATGTGCCGGGAGCGGTCCGTGACCGCTCCTGACACATAGTGCCGGGTGTCAGCTGTGATAATCAGCTGACACCCGGCTGCACTCCCCCCAGGCATGATTTTCTAGGCGCCACTGGCGACCTGGCGCCCGGGTTTGTCGAACCCTGTTTTAACCTGACTTAATTGCCTGTAGGAAAGAGTCTTCAATTTTCCCTTATCAGCACGCACACGTGTGTACTGTGCATCAGCGACATACTTCTTGATTGTGCGATGATCACGATGAAGTGTCTTGGCAATGTTGATTGTAGTCATGCCTTGACCTGAACACTCCACAATTTGTTGCTTCTCAGCAGCCGACACATCCTTTTTCTTTCCCATTTTGGCAGAAAATGTAGGCTGCTTAATAATGTGGGACAGCCTTCTTAAGTAATCTTGCCTTTCATTGGACACACCTGCCAAGCTAATTAGCACTGGTGTCTGCAATTGCTTACAGTGATATAAAGAGCCCTGACACACATCACCATCAATGAGTTTAACTGACAAACAAAAAATTCTTACCTTATCACTCCTAAACAATTTTTGCATAATAATTTGGAACACAGTGTAGTTGTCTTTTGCTGTTTATAACCTAACGGATCGCTCTAGTATTTGTGGGAAGAGTCAATCACTTCTCGGTGTAAGTCTATGAGAGCCAAAACAAGGTTCTCATAGCCTCATATTGAGAGCGCGTGACCGTTACCTCTGATTTCCAGCCAGTCAGGAGCTGCAGTCTCAACATGTTGGAGTGAGACTGGAGTGGCGCTGAGAACAGCTGAAGATAGAAACAAGTAAGAATATTACTAGAGGCAGAGAACGTACATTAGTGCCACCACTGGAGTAGTGCTTTAATAATAAACAATAGTTTAATAATTTACACCTGATTATTTTGTGTTTTTACATTGTGAAACTATTACTACAATCACTCAAAAACAAATCGCAACAGTTACTTGATATGGAAGTTTCCATTACCAGCACTGAAAGTAGTGAGCTGTAACAGACACAAGATAACATTCAAAGTTAGGGGTATTTAAGATTACTAAAGTAAGTCACTATCACCATGTACAGTCATGGCCAAAAGTTTTGAGAATGACACAAATATTATATTTTCACATGATCTGCTGCCCTCTGGTTTTTATGTGTGTTTGATAGATGTTTTTATCACAGACAGAAATATAATAATTGCAAACATATGAGTAACAAAAGCTTATATTGACAGTTAGAATGAGTTAATGCAGCAAGTCAATATTTGCAGTGTTGACCCTTCTTCTTCAGGACCTCTGCAATTATCCCTGGCATGCTCTCAATCAACTTCTGGACCAAATCCTGACTGATAGCAGTCCATTCTTGCACAATCAATGCTTTCATTTTGTCAGAATTTTTAGGTTTTTGTTTGTCCACCCGTCTCTTGATGATTGACCACAAGTTCTCAATGGGATTAAGATCTGGGGAGTTTCCAGGCCATGGACCCAAAATCTCTATGTTTTGTTCCCTGAGCCATTTAGTTATCACCTTTGCTTTATGGCAAGGTGCTCCATCATGCTGGAAAAGGCATTGTTGATCGCCAAACTGCTCTTGGAGGGTTGGGAGAAGTTGCTCTTGGAGGACATTCTGGTACCATTCTTTATTCATGGCTGTGTTTTTAGGCAAGACTGTGAGAGAGCCGATTCCCTTGACTGAAAAGCAACCCCACACATGAATGGTTTCAGGATGCTTAACAGTTGGCATTAGACAAGACTGGTGGTAGCGCTCACCTTGTCTTCTCCGAATGAGGCGTTTTCTTGATGACCCAAACAATCGAAAAGGGGATTCATCAGAGAAAATAACTTTACCCCAGTCCTCAGCAGTCCACTGCCTGTACCTTTTGCAGAATATCAGTCTGTCCATGATGTTTTTTCTGGAGAGAAGTGGCTTCTTTGCTGCCCTCCTTGAGACCAGGCCTTGCTCCAAGAGTCTCCGCCTCACAGTGCGTGCAGATGCACTCACACCTGCCTGCTGCCATTCCTGAGCAAGCTCTGCACTGCTAGTAGCCTGATCCCGCAGCTGAAACACTTTTAAGAGACGGTCCTGGCGCTTGCTGGTCTTTCTTGGGCGCCCTGGAGCCTTTTTGGCAACAATGGAACCTCTCTCCTTGAAGTTCTTGATGATGCGATAGATTGTTGACTGAGGTGCAATCTTTCTAGCTGCGATACTCTTCCCTGTTAGGCCATTTTTGAGCATTGCAATGATGACTGCACGTGTTTCTTTAGAGATAACCATGGTTAACAGAAGAGAAACAATGATGCCAAGCACCAGCCTCCTTTTAAAGTGTCCAGTGGCATCATTCTTACTTAATCATGACAGATTGATCTCCAGCCATGTCCTCATCAATACCCACACCTGTGTTGATGGAGCAATCACTGAAAAGAGTTTAGCTGGTCCTTTTAAGGCAGGGCTGCAATGGGTGTGGAAAATCCCACCTAGGACAAAACACTCTGCAGCGTGGAGTTGGTTTGTATGGTCTCTCCCGTGTTTGCGTGGGTTTCCTCCGGGTACTCCGGTTTCCTCCCACACTCCAAAAACATACTGATAGGGAATCTAGAATGTGAGCCCCATCGGGGACAGCGACGATAATGTGTGCAAACTGTAAAGCGCTGCGGAATATGTTAGCGCTATATAAAAATAAAGATTATTATTATTATTAAATATTGACTTTGCAAGTAATTGCTTTTAACCCCTTAATGTCCACTGACGTGCAGAGTCCGTCATGGCAAGGTGCCAGTCCGGCACCAGGACGGACTCTGCACGTCATGGCTTTGATCTACCACTGCGTGTAAACAGGCAGTGGTAGATCAGTGCCGACAGCTGTCACAGACAGCTGACAGGCACGGCAAGCGGTGTGGGGACCTTTGCCGTCGGTCCCCGCACCCACAGCGCTGTGATTGGTCAGTCAATCTGACTGACCAAACACAGCAGCGATCGTGCAGGGGAAGCTGAAATTTCAGCTTCCCCAGCGCGATCAGTGCAGGAGCCGGCGCTGCAGTGGCCAGGCTTCCTGCACTGACAGCCAGGAGCAGAGCCCCCACCGCCCCTGGCTGTTAACCCCCTGACTGCTGCGATCGAGCGCGATCGCAGAGCTCAGGGGGGGAGGCAGAGGGTCGGGAGCTCCCTCTGCCTCAGATCGGCACCCTGCAATGTATTTGCAGGGTCCGATCTCTGCCTTGATGACCCGGGGGTTGTCATGACAACCTCCGGGTCATTTAGCTACGGGAAGCTGCTGTGATCATGTCACAGCAGCTTTCCCCATAGGTACAATGCATTGCAATGCCAGAGCATTGCAATGCATTGTAACTGCAATAAAAAGTAAAAAAAGTGAAAGTCCCATAAAGGGACAAGTTAAAAAAAATCATTTTTTTAAAAATTGTAAAAAAATATTAAAAAATAATTAAAAAAAATCCCCTAAAAAATACACATTTTTATGTAATAAAAAAAATAAAAAACAAAAACATACACATGTTAGGTATCGCCACGTCCGTAAAAATCCCATCTATAAAATCGTAACCCTAGTTAACCCTTCAGTGAAAGCCGTAAAAAAAAAACACAAAAAAGTAGTAAATTATACTTTTTCCAAGCGGTATCATTATACCGCTTGGAAAAAGTGCAATAACACGCGATCAAAAAGTCAGATATAAATAATCATTGTACCGCTGAAAACGTCATCTTGTCCCGCAAAAAACAAGCCGCTATACAGCATCATCAGCAAAAAAATAAAAAAGTTATAGCTCGCGGAATAAACTGATGCAAAAATAATTATTTTTTCTATAAAATTTTTTATTGTGTAAAAAACGCCAAAACATAAAAAAAAATATATAAATGAGGAATCGCCGTAACCGTAGTGACCCGAAGAATAAAGCTGCTTTATCAATTTTACCACACACGGAACGGAGGAAAAAAAAAACAATTCCTGAATTGCTGGTTTTTGTTCATTCTGATTCCACAAAAATCGGAATAGGAAACGATCAAAAAACGTTATGTGCCTGAATATGATACCAATAAAAACGTCAGCTCGTCCAGCAAAAAATAAGCCCATAGATAACTGTCGGCCGAAATATGGAAAAATTATAGCTCTCAAAATACGGCGATGCAAAAATCTCTTACAAAAAATTATTAAAAAAAAAAGCATCTTTTAGTGTGTGACAGAAGCTAAACATGAAAAAAGAGTATAAATCTGGTATCGCTGTAATCGCACCGATCCGAGGAATAAAGTCGCCTAATCACTAATACCGCACGAGGAACGGCGCAAAAAAGAAAACCAATTCTTCACCTTTTGTGGATTTGTTCATTGTGCCTCCCAAAGATCGCAGTAAGGCGATCACAGTGGTTCCCACCCACATATGGGGTATCAGCGTACTCAGGACAAAATGCACAATAGCTTTTGGGGTCCTATTTCTCCTGTTACCCTTAGAAAAATAAAAATTTGGGGCAAAAAGATTATTTTTGTGGAAAAAAATATGATATTTTTATTTTCACGGCTCTACGTTATAAACTTCTGTGAAGCACTTGGGGGTTCAAAGTGCTCACCACACATCTAGATAAGTTCCTTGGGGGGTCTAGTTTCCAAAATGGAGTCACTTGTGGGGGGTTTCTACTGTTTAGGCACATCAGGGGCTTTCCAAACGTGACATGACACCCGCAGACCATTCCATCAAAATCTGCATTTA
This sequence comes from Oophaga sylvatica, assembly GCA_033576555.1. Taxonomy (NCBI): domain Eukaryota; kingdom Metazoa; phylum Chordata; class Amphibia; order Anura; family Dendrobatidae; genus Oophaga; species Oophaga sylvatica. Next base: position 251,544,228 of record JARQOD010000004.1, on the reverse strand, counting down.
AAAACGGTGCTCCTTCCCTTCCGAGCTCTGCCATGCGTCAAAATAGTGGTTCCCCCCACATATGGGATATCAGCGTACTCAGGACAAATTGCACAATAGCTTTTGGGGTCCTATTTCTCCTGTTACCCTTATAAAAATAAAAATTTGGGGGCAAAAAGATTATTTTTGTGGAAAAAAATATATTTTTATTTTCACGGCTCTACGTTATAAACTTCTGTGAAGCACTTGGGGGTTCAAAGTGCTCACCATACATCTAGATAAGTTCCTTGGGGTGTCTAGTTTCCAAAATGGAGTCACTTGTGGGGGGTTTCTACTGTTTAGGCACATCAGGGGCTTTCCAAACGTGACATGACACCCGCAGACCATTCCATCAAAATCTGCATTTGAAAAAGGCGTTCCTTCCCTTTCCAGCTCTGCCATGCGTCAAAATAGTGGTTTACCCCCACATATGGGGTATCAGCGTACTCAGGACAAATTGCACAATAACTTTTGGGGTCCTGTTACCCTTTGGAAAATAACAATTGGGGGTGGAAAGATCATTTTTGTGGAAAAGATATGATTTTTTTAATTTTACTGCTCTACGTTATAACCTTCTGTGAAGCCCTTGGGGGTTCAAAGCTTTCACCACACATCTAGATAAGTTCCTTGGGGGGTCTAGTTTCCAAAATGGGGTCACTTGTGGGGGGTTTCCACTGTTTAGGCACACAGGGACTCTCCAAATGCGACATGGCGTCCAATCTCAATTCCAGCCAAAAAAGTCAAATGGCGCTGCTTCCCTTCCAAGCTCTGCCATGCGCCCAAATAGTGGTTTACCCCCAATATGCAGTATCAGCGTACTCAGGACTAATTGCACAATAACTTTTGGGGTCCTTTTATCCTTTGGAAAATAAAAATTGGGATGAAAAGATCATTTTTGTGGAAAAAATATGATTTTTTAATTTTACGGCTCTACGTTATAACCTTCTGTGAAGCCCTTGGGGGTTTAAAGCTCTCACTACACATCTAGATAAGTTCCTTGGGGGGTCTAGTTTCCAAAATGGGGTTACTTGTGGGGGGGTTTCCACTGTTTAGGCACACAGGGGCTCTCCAAATGCGACATGGCGTCCAATCTCAATTCCAGCCAAAAAAGTCAAATGGCGCTGCTTCCCTTCCGAGCTCTGCCATGCACCCAAATAGTGGTTTACCCCCACATATGGGGTATCAGCGTACTCAGGACTAATTGCACAATAACTTTTGGGGTCCTTTTATCCTTTGGAAAATAAAAATTGGGATGAAAAGATAATTTTTGTGGAAAAAATATGATTTTTTAATTTTACGGCTCTACGTTATAACCTTCTGTGAAGCCCTTGGGGGTTCAAAGCTCTCACTACACATTTAGATAAGTTACTTGGGGGGTCTAGTTTCCAAAATGGGGTCACTTGTGGGGGGTTTCCACTGTTTAGGCACACAGGGACTCTCCAAATGCGACATGGCGTCCAATCTCAATTCCAGCCAAAAAAGTCAAATGGCGCTGCTTCCCTTCCGAGCTCTGCCATGCGCCCAAATAGTGGTTTACCCCCACACATGGGGTATCGCTGTACTCAGGAGAAATTGTACAACAAATATTGTGGTTCATTTTCTACTGATACCCTTGACAAAATTTTAAAAAATTGTGTCGAAAGAAAAATTTTGGGAAAAAAAGTTAAATGTTAATTTTTTCCTTCCACATTGCTTCAATTCTTGTGAAGTACCTAAAGGGTTAATAAATTTCTTGAATGTGGCTTTGAACACGTTGAGGGGTGCAGTTTTTAGAATGGTGTCACTTTTGGGTATTTTCTGTCATATTGACCCCTCAAATTCACTTCAAATGTGAGGTGGCCCTAAAAAAAATGATTTTGTAAATTTTGTTGGAAAAATGAGAAATTGCTGGTCAACTTTTAACACTTATAACTTCCTAACAAAAAAAAATTTTGGTTCCAAAATTGTGCTGATGTAAAGTAGACATGTGGGAAATGTTATTTATTAACTAATTTTTGTGACATATCTCTCTGATTTAATGGCATAAAAATTAAAAGTTTGAAAATTGCAAAATTGTCAAAATTTTTGCCATATTTCTGTTTTTTTCATAAATAAACGCAAGTTATATTGAAGAAATTTTACCACTATCATGAAGTACAATATGTCTCGAGAAAACAATCTCAGAATCGCCAAGATCCGTTGAAGCGTTCCAGAGTTATAACCTCATAAAGAGACAGTGGTCAGAATTGTAAAAATTGGCCTGGTCTTTAACCTACAAAATGGCTTGGTCGTTAAGGGGTTAAGCTGATCACTCTTTATAACATTCTGGAGTATATGCAAATTGCCATTAGAAAAAGTGAAGCAGTAGACTTTGTAAAAATTAATATTTGTGTCATTCTCAAAACTTTTGGCCATGACTGTAATGTACATTTCTTCTAATTATTTTCTCTTTTTGGTGTACTCTTCATCATGTTATGAAATCGGCATGAGCGCTGAGCCAGTGATTGGCTGCAGGGATCACATTCTGTAGCAGATACATCACAAACTGCTGTGTCAGTAAAGATTGGGGACCACAGGGGTGGAAAAGCAGTGGCAAAAGGTAAATGTCTGATTTTCATATTTTAGATTATTGTTTAAACTAGGACAGATATTGCCCTTAAAAAAAATCTGGAAAACCCTTTAATGCTGAAAGGTAATCCTAATGCACTGTGGATTCTCCAATTTGCGCCCCACCACATGTATAACTTGACAATCACAAACCACTAATCTATTTTGCAGAACCTTTATTAGATTGTATTGTGATAAGTTTCTTATACCTTTTATCCTTTAACCTTTCCACTGGGGACTCATCATTTATGGAACAAGTGGACCTTCTGCCCACATTACGTAATTAAAATGAATACATTTCATGTGTCACACCGAGCCAATGCTCACCAATAATTTATATAACAGGTAATGCAGAAATCTACATTAATTAAAGACTGCAACACAAGATATGTGATTTTTCATTTATCAGACTTCATACCAAAAGAGAAATAAATTGATATAGCAAAATTAATTAGAAGTGTATTCTCTGGAAATGTCAGGCGACTCTTTTTTCTGTGGAGTTCAATTTCTTCCCTATTTTTACTATGCTGTTCAGTTAAAACTGAGAATGAACTGCTAGCACTTTGACATCTGGTTTTTCAGAAAGGCAAATTGATCTGTTCATAAATTACTCCCCAGTTGCTCATATGGCTGATGTATTAGCTCAGCAGTGAAGTTCCTAGTTAAAAGTGAGAAAGTAATTGTTCAATTTATCCCTGTAAAACCCTGTGTCTCTACCTTAGCATTGTGCTGAAATGTTCATTGACGAAACATAAAATCAGATATCAACATGGACCTCCAGTCGATAGCATTGCGGACCAACTGTATAAGTGATAGATTTACTTTAATAGACCGGCATGATGATTGCTAAGAACTTTGCACAAGTAATTTAATACAAACTATTGATTGTGTTAAAGCTGACGCTTTCATCTCTGTATTGCATATTAGACAAACCATTTAGCATATATACTAAACAGCAATAAGGAATGACTGATGTGTAATGTACTTACAGTGGATAAAAAAGTCTACACTCCCAGTCTTAAAATGCCAGGATTTTTCCATGGAAAAAAACAAATAAAAAAACAAAAGAAATCTGATTTGGCTAGATAACTGTGATCATTCTCTGCCTAAGTGTGAACACTCACTTATAATTGAAGATGTGGTTGTGATCAAAATTTGCCAATCACATTAAGGCCTCGCTCACACGAGCATGTAATACGGACGAGTGCTATGCGATGTTATATCAGATAGCTCTCGGCCCAATGTTATACTATGGGGCAGTGATGATCTGTGATTTTTTTTCTCATGCTGATTCGCAACGTGCTGTGAGTTGCTCCACTAGTCAGATCACAAGCACCCCTACAAGCAGTAATATCTAAATAGTAGTCAGTGCACAGCTGCCATTATATTAAGTTATTACGATGAACCCAATATAATGTTTAGCTGTTCTGGTAGGATTTTCCTGACAGGTAGTCGCCAGGTACCACTCCAGGCCAGTCACCACGTCTGCAGCAGCTGACCAGAGGGTCGGAGGTGCGGTATGAGAGGGCAAAGAAAAAGCGAAGTCAGATGGTCTGGGGTCAGGGCATCTAGCAAAGGATTAGTAGGAATAGCCAGGGTCAGGAGCAAAGAGGTCAGACAGGATGGGGAGGCAAGCAGGGTCAATAACAGAGAATCAATACAAGCAGACACACAAACCGGCAACCACAGATGAACTAGCTAAGAACCAATGTTTGGACCAGGAGTGATAGGTGGAACTGGCTGATATATACCCTGTTAGCACGGGATAGGCTAATCGCTACAGGACACAGCAGGGTTAAATTCCTGTAGAGACCAGCCCTAAGGCTATATGGAAGCCACATGCAGGTTCAGCAGTGCTGAATGAGGCAGCCTCGGCAAGACGACCAGACAAGAGGAAAAACCGCATAGTAAGCAGAGTGGCACTGGGAAGGCCAGCAAGTCACCACCGTGACACAAATATCAGTCAATTTTGCAGCAAAAATTTCAGGCCTCAGCAAAAAAAGAATTTCACCTTTCAATGACCCTAAACATCCCTCTAAATTAACAAAAGAGTTTTGGCATGACCCTGCCAGACCTCAGACCTGAATCCAATAGCAAACCTTTGGGTTGATCTGAAGAGGGCTGTACAGAGGAGATGCCCTTGCAGTCCTCTATAACCACTGAGCAACTAGTACAAAGAGGTAGAGGAGCCTGCCCACACAGGCTTATAATCTATAGGGTAATGGGAAAGGAGACAGAAGGGGTAAAAGCAGCTCTGGTGCTAGTGATATGGCAAAGGTATTATTGCAGGCTTTAGGTATTTCTGAGAAGATGCATTTTCAGGTTGCGACTGAAGGCTCCAAATGTGGGAGACAGACATGTTGAGGGACTAAATTCCAAATGATTAGAGTTCTTTAGGAAAAATCTTGGAGGTGATTGGGTAAAGAACATACAACAGTGGAGGAGAAAAATTTCTTGTGAAATTCAGAGACTATGTTTGGGATCTGGAGATTAGTATGGAGATATATGGAAAAGACAGATTATAGGCAGCCTTATAAGTCACTGTTATTAGTTTAAACTGGAATTCGCTGGGAAATTTCAAGCCAGTGAAGAGATTGGCAGAGGGCAGTGGAGGAGGAGTGGGGGGTTAACAAAGCAGCAGAGTTTGGAATTGAGTGGAGAGGTGCGAAAATGTTAGGAGGCCACAAAGAAGAATATTGCAATAGTTAAGGTGGGAGATTATGAGGGCATGTCCTAGCATTTTAGTAGATTTGGGGTTGAAGAAAGGGCAAATTCAGGACATATTTTTTAGTTGGAGGAGGCAGGAGATGAGAAAAAGGAGGAAATGGCTTATAGACACTTGTGAATTCTAGACAGCAGAAATGTGTCAACTAGGCCAGACAGGTACATTTGACTTTATGAACTGCCTGACGGTGCCAGCCCCAATGCACGTTTCGGCGTCTGCCTTCTTCTGGGTACCCCCAGAAGAAGGCAGATGCCAAAACGTGCGTTGGGGCGGGCACCATCAACCACAAGAGGTAATGCTTTGCACTTTTTTTGTTTATTTACCTGGTAGATTGTTTTTGTGCTTTCTGAAGGGATATACCATGACTACATGGTGTCTCTCTTATTTGTGTTAGAAGGTTACAATTAGATAGATTTATTATGTGCAGCCTCCTCATGGTCCCATTGTGGGTTGTGGTGCCTATTTGTGGTTTCCCACTTTTTAAACCTTGTCTGTTTTTTATGTGATTTTTGTATGTGATTTTTCTATTCAATAAATATATATACTTTTTTCAGTTTTCTGTTCTTGTGTACATTTTTTTGTTCAGATTATATTTACTTGTACTGAACTTGAGTGACATGTCCATAGTTAGTTTTGGAACCACAATATTTAGAAATTTTGTATGTTTGATGGAATGCCTTAAATCAATGACTGTAACTCGTTTGTTTTTATATAAAGAAGTCAGAGCTTCCTACTGCACAGACTCGCAGGCACCTGTCCTATTAACATTCATAACTTTCTAAGACAAGATTCTGTCACTGCAACAAGGCAGTAAACATTTTAATTATATATTGATTACCTCCCTAGATTTAACAAGTGTGATTTGCTAATTAAAGGCATTTAGGAACTTATTTACAATTAAATTTCCTTTGGTGAATTTTTTTTTTTTCTGTTCCTCAAGAACGCCATTTAATTTAAGAAGGTCTTAGCTCTAAGTTTGGATGTAATCACTTTAGCCCATGATATTGAGTTGGATTCGTTGGATGCACTACTACTATTTACAGAAACAGCCACGCTGAGTTTTACATTTTTACTTCAAGGCCCTACAAAATACATGACAGTGATCTTTATCTACCATATACAATTTAAAATACTAGAGTCTATTTCTATGGCCAATGAACTTTTGGGCCCCCTTGGGCATCTGGACCCAGGTTAAGTTAGAGGGGTTAGAATCACTCATTTCTTTATTAATGATATTTTGATAGGGACGTTTGCATCTTCATTTTCGTAAACATGAAATTATTGAAGGTCATGTGTAACTACGAGGCATGTATGACTATGAATACTGTACTATTTGCTTCTTCTGTCACTCATGTTTGATTGGATAATATATTTATGCTGATGCTTTTCACCTAGTGATTCTCAATAAATAAAACATTGAAAACAAAGTTAGAGGGGTTGTCCCACAAACAAAAGTTGATTTTAATCAATAGATCTTGGAATAATAATAACTTCCACAATTAGATGTGTTTAAATAAAATGTTCCTGTTCTGCGATAATCTTATAAATGTGCCCCTGCCGTGTACTGTGTAATGTCTGTGCCTGACCGTACAGGAACATGGTCTGATCATACCATAGCTCCTGCCAGTGGGGGAGGGGGATACAGACATATTACTCCATGGGATCGCAGCTGATTCTTTCTTTGCAGTAAAACATTGTTTAAAAACAGGCAGAGAAATGTTTTACCTCACAAAAAGAATCAGCTGAGATCCCATGCTGTAATGCCTGTATGCTCTCTTTTGCTTCCTCCCCTTCCCAGGAGCTGTGGTATGATCAGACCATGTCCCAGTACGGTCAGGCACAGACATTACACAGTACACAGCAGGGACACATTTATAAAATTATCTCAGCACAGGAACATTTTATGTAAACACATCCAATTGTGGAAATTATTATTATTCCTAGATTAAAATCAACTTTTGTTTGTGGGAAAACCCCTTTAATTTAGGAAAACAACCTGCAATTCTATCCAAGATAAAGAGATTTGACTGTGATATTACATCATGTGACAAAAGGCAAATTCATATCTTTTGTATTAAAGACAAACAACACTATTGATATAATCACATAATTCCACTACCAGGACTCAACCTGTAGCATAATAACAGCATAATTAGATAAGTTTTGTGCTTTATTACCTTTTGTGCTCTCCTCTTGTCTGCTCGTTGGTTTTGGTGGTAGATCCTGCTGAAGTTGGAAACTATTACAGGAACTGGTAATGCAATGACCAATACTCCACTCAGGGAACATATGGAGCCAAATATCTTCCCAGCTATAGTCTTTGGAACCATGTCACCGTACCTGCAGAAAACAAACCAACATTTGTAGCTCGTTCAGAAATCTGATCAACATGCAATTTAATTACATACAGCCACCAAAAAGCATCACATTTATCGATATCGTCATCATTGTGTGCTACATGAAAATCCAAAATTCAGCAGAATATAACAAATGTCTAAACAACCTATTAGTGAAAGAACTGGAACAATTATCTATCTTGGGGATGGATTAATAAAAAGCAGAATAGAAAGCAAAGTATGTTGTGCCAAGTTTCCCATTTGGCAGATATTGATAGATTTATTCAGAAGTAACATTAATGCACATTGAGCTTATACAGTATTTTACAGAAAAATAATATCTATGTCAAAAGATGTCTAATAAACAAGTCAAGTAATACTCATTGTCAGCAAAAGTAAAAATGTTGTCTGTTTCAACCAGCACTCGAGATTCCTTAAAAATCTTAATTTTTCATTATCTATCCAAAACAGCATATGACAAACATGGTTAAAATCAGAGAAACCAATGTATTTCAAATTAATAGACCACTTTTATTCATGGCACATAAACACATTGTGCATATGCCCTCTTTTTAAATAAACTCAACAGGAGTGAGAACCAAATTCCAAAATTCAGTGCATCAATCTAAACCTAATCAATTTTACAAAGAACACATGAGAGCTTAGGGTTAAGAAGACAAGAAATGATGGAACAAAAGATATTGAACTTATACAAAAAACCTGCAATAAAGACGGCTAGGGTATGTACAACACTAGGAATGAAAACGGTTATATTAAATGGCAAAATAACAATCACCCGACAGTTCCTATTGAGATCAGGCAACATGTGAAAATATACTAAAGACATTTTAGGTAAGTATACATTTTTGAAAAAGCACAAATCGCGAGGCATGAGTATGCAGGGTTATATATGTATATTTTCTAGATGGCCCATAATTAAGGAGACTAATATTCCAACCAACTATATAAAAAAAATGAAATTTATCCAATCATAATATTTCAATAAAGGTAAGCTGTCATATTTCATTTTCAAACCAATGGAATATTATGTATTAACATGGGTATCCAAGATGCTTATAGACTAAGGAGGTTTTCCCTCCAATCACCATGTCTTTTGGGTCTGAAGATGAGAGTTGCGGAACTGGTATGCATAATCTACAGGGAATCTGGAGCTTCCTAACACTTTTGTGGTCAGATATATTGATAGTTTAGAAACAATATGGGTATGAATTTGAAAATTTATTTAGCTTATTTATATTGAAATAATATGGTTTGGTAAATCTAATTTCCCTATATGGTGGGTTAGAATATTAGACTTCTTAACATGGGTCATCTAGATAATATGCATATAATGTATAACCCAAATGTCTTTTCGATATGTCCTTTAAAAAAAAATCCCATTAAACTAATGCGCCTTTAGTATATTTGCCATTGTTGCCTGTTTTCAATGTTTAAATATCCTCTTCGGAGAGGAACAAGACTTGAACTCTACTTATTGGGAAAAGCAAACATAGAAGTCAAAATCAGAGAAAAAATGTAAAGAGCCTGGCCACATGATCTAAGGATCAAAAATCGAAAATCAGACAATCCATTTGCAGACACGTATTTCAGATGTTCCTTACTCATCAGTGCAAAGCAGGAGGTCTGACTAGGCTGGCTGAGAGGCCTCTGACAGGGTGTAAAAGGCAGGAACGTTTCTTGTTGTGGAGACTGCTAAATGAGACTTATAGACCAAGAAATTATCCTCTGGGAATTAAATATTTAACATAATGATTCATTTAAATTCCCAGAGGAGAATTGCATGGCTTATAAGTCTCCTTACACTGGCTGGTACTTTCCATAGGGAGAAACGTTCCACCTTAGTCCCCATGTTTTCAGAAACTGTTTGGTGATTGCTATACTGACATTTAGTATATTGCTAACCGTTTCATTACTAGTGTTTGTACCATAACCATTTTTTTATTGAGCTTTTATGTGTAAGTCCATTATTTATTGCTCCTTCATTTTGTGTCTGTTTAATGACATACGATCGTGCTCTATGTAATAGTTATTATGTTTTAATTTATGCACTTGATTATAGGTTTTGGTTCTCACGCATGTCTGTTTTGTTTAAAAAGAGGACATATACATAATATGTTTGTTATATGTCATAGGTAAGAGTGGTCTATCCACTAGAAAGGCATTTTAACCATGTTTGTCATGTGTGTCATTTTGGATAAATGAAGAATTAAGATTTTTAAGGGATCTCAGGTGCTGGTTCAAACATACGTTTTGACACTTTTTGATCCTGGGACTATACAGCTTTATAGACCTGGAAATGGTGAGATGATCACTTTTAGTGTTCTAGCAATAGTCATGGTTGAAATGAACCTCTAAAGATGCAACATGCTTAATCCTAAATTATGAATTCAATGTATTATGGAGTTATTATTTATTTCAATTAATTGCGTTTCTATGGCACTGACATGTGAATGTCTAGGATATATTTCCTGGATGCCTTCCCTATACCCATAGTAAGCATCTCATACTTTATCATTATAACTTCATCTTACTGACTTGTGCTGCAAATCGCTTACAGCTGGGATAGGGGATTTATAACTTGTGAAAGCCCAAACATAATGGACATTTTTCAGAAACTAGAATTAACATTTGCAGAAACTTAAAAACTGTTTCCCCAGAAGACAGCAGCAAAAGTAACTATTAGTTTCATAGCTACAGGCAAAACTTTCACAAAATCTAAGCCACAGCCATACAATTAGGAGATTTTTTTTTACCTTCCCTTATGCCAGGTTTCTACCAGGTACAAATAAAAATAGAGGTTTTTATTTAAGGTAAAGGTGATTGCGCACGGTTAAGCATCACTACACTAAATAATTAGCAATAGATATTTTTCTGTAACAGCAATAATACAAATGTGTTCGATGTGATGTTGTTTAGGTGCTTAAAATGAAGCAGCGGAGACAATGACGGAGAAGTGCAATCAGCTAACCTATCTGGTGCATGGCAATAGCACTCATCCAACAGTATAAGGATCCGTGTATGAGACAGCAGTCATTGGCATCCATAAAAAATGAAATGCTTTATTGGATCATATAAAAACATAGGTGGCTGAGAACAACAGTATAAAAATAGATTTAATGCAAAGAAAAGAGTGCAAACTTTTCCCGGGCATCACGTTTCTGACTAATGCGGTCCTCAGTCATGGGTCAGAAGCGTATTGCCTGGGAAAGGTTTGAGTGCAATATATGCCAATATATGTATTTTTTATGCTTTTGTTCTCAGCCATCTATGTTTTTAATATGATCCAAAAAAGCATTTCATAGGTTTTAATTAGTAAAAACAGAAATTAGAAAAGGTCAAATATGATCATAAAACACTGTGCACAAATATAAACATTGTTCTTTAGAAGAACAGCCAATCTACTAAATTAGTGGCCAGCCAGCAGTTTCGGTATAGATCCAGGCATTTTGATTAGCTGATCAATGATTTACTGTCTTTCTACCTGTACTAAACTCAAATCCACATCTAAAGCTCTGCCTTCAACATATTATCCGTGTCTATAGCATAAGTGAATAATGTCTAACCAATCCAGATATCACCAACAGTATAAACGTAGCAATTCCAAGGCTTGCTGCCTGAATCAATAGGATTGTCATAGAAAGCTGTGTTCCAGTGGATGGTAATGCATCTGTTTAAGATTGTGAAGCATATATTTTTAAATGTATAGATATTTAGATTTTTGCTAATTTACCTTACTTTACATATAAACAAGTCTTTATTACATATCTCAAAATCTTTATAAAATGGACAGGTGAAATCAAACAGTGACACAAGAGTGAGGTATCATGTCCAACAGGGACATCAACCAATGATTGCACATATACTGAGTTCCCTGACTGTTAATGGAAACGTTTGTACTACTATCTAGACATTGCAAGAGATCTGTCATGATCATATGGAAACATCCAAAAAATAAACATGCAAATGCATATATTCAATTGTGTGTGATAAACAAGAGAGACACAATGGATATAAATGATGTTACATCTCTCAAAGAAAAATAAACACCGCAGTGTCTAAGACTTAGTGATACAAAACGTTAAGGCTTACAAAATTTACAAAATATGCTACTGCCTAATGCCTATGTATGCTGACAAATGTAACAACCACTGCATAAGTGATATATTCGTAAGGTGTCAGCTGTAGACATACATTACTGGTCAGTAAATACCAGTGTAGTCCCTGTGGAACGCATCTGATGCCGATACCATGTTCCGCATAGCGGTAAAAATCAGCCTGTTAGGGCAAGGTGCAGTGGATCTAACCTAACATTACCTTCAGGGGTGCAGTAGCGGCCACAGTCAGGGAAGCTCAGGTATGTGCAAAACGTGCCCCAACGCACGTTTCGGATATTACTCCTTCGTCAGGGGGCGTGTGAATAATAGTGACCGAGTGCTTTAAAAATCGTTAAACCGGAAGTGACGAACCGCAGACCGGAAGTGACGCATGTGAAGCCGAAGACACCACCCGACGCACTGCACCTGCGTCAAACAAATGGAAGTCATGGAAACGATCCATGGCAACCATGAGTGGAAGACACAGGAGGCGGAGCGACGCGAGAATCTCAGCACACATTTCTACCCTATATAGTCTAACTCTATAACCTTGACTAACACTGTTTTGCCATCCATCGATTTTTGTCCATTAATTAGGGGATCGATCCTTCCTCCTTCCCCTTTTTTTCGATATCCACACACAACATTATCTTAAGTAACGGCTAATCCCATACTTACATCAAGGACAACCGCGGACTTGCACTCATGTGTGCTGAGATTCTCGCGTCGCTCCGCCTCCTGTGTCTTCCACTCATGGTTGCCATGGATCGTTTCCATGGCTTCCATTTGTTTGACGCAGGCGCGGTGCGTCGGGTGGTGTCTTCGGCTTCACATTCGTCACTTCCGGTCCGCGGTTCGTCACTTCCGGTTTAACGATTTTTAAAGCACTCGGTCACTATTATTCACACGCCCCCTGACGAAGGAGTAATATCCGAAACGTGCGTTGGGGCACGTTTTGCACATACCTGAGCTTCCCTGACTGTGGCCGCTACTGCACCCCTGAAGGTAATGTTAGGTTAGATCCACTGCACCTTGCCCTAACAGGCTGATTTTTACAGCTATGTGGAACATGGTATCGGCATCAGATGCGTTCCACAGGGACTACACTGGTATTTACTGACCAGTAATGTATGTCTACAGCTGACACCTTACGAATATATCACTTATGCAGTGGTTGTTACATTTGTCAGCATACATTAGGCATTAGGCAGTAGCATATCTTGTAAATTTTGTAAGCCTTAACGTTTTGTATCACTAAGTCTTAGACACTGCGGTGTTTATTTTTCTTTGAGAGATGTAACATCATTTATATCCATTGTGTCTCTCTTGTTTATCACACACAATTGAATATATGCATTTGCATGTTTATTTTTTGGATGTTTCCATATGATCATGAGAGATCTCTTGCAATGTCTAGATAGTAGTACAAACGTTTCCATTAACAGTCAGGGAACTCAGTATATGTGCAATCATTGGTTGATGTCCCTGTTGGACATGATACCTCACTCTTGTGTCACTGTTTGATTTCACCTGTCCATTTTATAAAGATTTTGAGATATGTAATAAAGACTTGTTTATTTTTCTTACATTGTGGATCTGTGGTCGTTTTTCTGGTCCCTGACCAAATCTTTCTTCCAGTATTTATTTAGCGATAGATCCCTGATTTCATCCAGCAATCTATATGCTCAGTTTATTATACTGATATCATGTTGATATTTTTCAATTTTTCTTTGCTATTTTGTCATATTTGTTCTGTAGCTTACTTTACATATGAAGATAGTTCTTTGCCTATAAACAATAAATGTGTATAGAACATGATGTACCTTATTCTTTGTGGTGCATCCAAGAGCTGACAGTACAGGACTTACCTCTGCGCCACATGTGGGCGTTTGTTCTCCTCTATGATACAAGTTCTGTGATATCCACTCAGATGGTTGAAAGAAAAAATTAGCATCTATTACTGGGGGCACGGGGTTTCACAGAAAAAAAAAACTGTTCCAAAATAGTGGAACAGCGGCATTTGGAGAAGGTTCTCAGTTTAAATTTTTAAAAAATCCAGTGAAAGGTTCTCTTTAAATGAGGTTTTTATGCTAAAGGCTTCGGCCACTTTCTCTCGTTAGTGTTGTTGTTAGTGAAACTTCCCTCACACACTGACCAGCATTTCTGTACATAACATGGCTGCTGGCGGAGAGTCATGTGACCGGATCTGTCCATCAGCCTCTTCCAATTATAAAGCACCTCACACAGGAAAGCTGCCTTTCAATCGGAGGAGGCTGCTGGACTGGTCTGGTCACAGGCTCCTCCGCCAGCAGCCATGTTATGGAAAGAAGTGCTGTTCATCATGTGAGGAAATATGCACTAACAAGAGAAAGTGGCGAAAACCATTAAAGGTATTTTTCTTTTTCCATCACGATCTATATTAAAAATAAAATCAGAATTATTGCAATTTTCACTCTTACTCTAGACTTAAACTTCGTGTACTAATGCAGAAGACTTTTCAGCAGCGTCATTATCATCACATACAGAATTACAATGAAAGATAACACTATATATAGTAGATAACATAGGATTCACAATCCACTATAGGAATGTCACAGTTCAATTCCTTACCACTACATTCACTACGGCAGTATCATGCTGCCCTAGGCACTTTAAGTGGTCACACACCACTGATCAGTCAGTCTAAGGCTTTATTCACACATCAGTATTTTTTTGATCAGCATTTGTATGCCAAAACCAGGAGTGTCTCCAAAACACAGAACAGATGTCAGTCTTTCATTTATACTTTTTCTCTGTAGGTTCTACTCATGGCTTTGGCATACAAACACTGATGAAATATACTGACCAAATACTGATGTGTGATGTCTAAGGCTAGGGTCACATGGACGTTTTTCTCTGATCCAAGTAAATTGGTTTGATTATGCTGATCAAACACTGATCAGGCTTCTTTTAACTGCTTCAAGTTTCTAAAGACTCAAAGCAGTTAAAAGAAGTAGCCTAGTTTGCTTAATACAATAAAAAAAAAGATAACCGGCGGCCAAAAGATGTCAGAAAAGACAACTGAATAGCAGCAAAAAATAAGTTCCTTCAGGACAAAAAAGATGACAGTGTGTCTTGAAGTGTCTTCTGCATGAGAAACATAACAAGAAAGATGAACTTGAGTATAAGTTGGCATCAGGGGCGGACATATCGCATGTGCAACCAGTGCGGCTGCACCCGGCCAAGGAGGTGGAGGGGGGCCTCTGCAGGGAGGCTAATAATGAGGGCAATCTGGCCTGTTTATCCAGCCCTGAGGCTCCGGGGAGCACCTGGCCAGATTGCCCTCATGTGCGCTGCCTGCAAGAGAAAATGGCAGTGGAGCTGAAGAGATCCGCCCTGCTTACTGCCTGCGCTTCCTGTCTCTCACAGCAGTCAGCGGCGCGGCTGGATGACATAATCATTCAGCACCGCGGCTGTACCAGAGAGAGGAAGCTGCCAGCCGACGGTGATGCTGTGGCTGCAGGTGAGCCTATGTAGAGGTGAGAGGTGTGTGTGTGTACAGAT
Source organism: Oophaga sylvatica (assembly GCA_033576555.1). Lineage (NCBI taxonomy): Eukaryota > Metazoa > Chordata > Amphibia > Anura > Dendrobatidae > Oophaga > Oophaga sylvatica. Next base: position 251,528,905 of record JARQOD010000004.1, on the reverse strand, counting down.
GAGTGGTGGTGGTGTGGTGTGCATGCGTGCGTGTGTAGCGCTGCTGGGGAACGTGCAGAGAGGTGAATGGTGATGTGTGTGTCTGTATGTAGGTGGAGGAAAGGGCAATGATGAGGTGATGGGGAGAAGGCAATGATGGGATGACGGAGAGGGCAATTATGGGGTGGTGGGGAGAAAGCAATGATGGTGGTGGTGGAAAGGACAATGATGGTTGTGGTGGAAAGGGCAATAATGGGGTGGAATGGGAGGAGGAAATTATGGAGGTGGTGGACTGGGCAATAATGGTGGGTGGTGGGGGAAAAGGCAATGATGGTGGTAATGGAAAGGACAATGATGGTGGAAATGGCAATGATGGTGTTGGTGGTGAAGGAGGAAATGATGGAGGTGATGGAATGCGCACAATAATGGGATGCGGGATGGAGGACAATGATGAGTGTGGTGGATTGGCATGGGAGGAAGGAGGATTTATAATGGATTTAGGAACGGGGAGGTGGAGGAAGACGTTATTATTGCTTATAATGTCTAACACAGTCCCTTAGTATAAAGTATACTCACTTATACATAGCACAGCCCCTTAGTATATAGTGTGCTCACTTATTATGTATAGCACCATCTCTCAGTATACAGTGCAGTCACTTTTATGTATAGCACAGTCCCTTCGTATACTAATATATATATATATACACTGCTCAAAAAAATAAAGGGAACACTCAAATAACACATCCTAGATCTGAATGAATGAAATATTCTCATTGAATACTTTGTTCTGTACAAAGTTGAATGTGCTGACAGCAAAATCACACAAAAATCATCAATGGAAATTTATTAACCAATGAAGGCCTGGATTTGGAGTCACAAACAAAACAAAAGTGGAATGTGATGTCCTTAAAACAAGTCAAAATGATGCTCAGTAGTGTGTGTGTCCTCCACGTGCCTGTATGACCTCCCTGTGACGTATGACCTCCCTACATGCTCCTGATGAGGTGGCGGATGGTCTCCTGAGGATCTCCTCCCAGACCTGGACTAAAACAGTCTGTGGTGCAACGTGACGGTGGATGGAACGAGACATGATGTCTCATATGTGCTCAATCGGATTCAGGTCTGGGGAATGGGCGGGCTAGTCCATAGCTTCAATGCCTTCATCTTGCAGGTACTGCTGACACACTTCAGCCACATGAGGTCTGGCATTGTCCTGCATTAGGAGGAACCCAGGGCCGACTGCACCGGCATATGGTCTCACAAGGGGTCTTAGGATCTCATCTCGGTACCTAATGGCATTCACGCTACCTCTGGCGAGCACATGGAGGGCTGTGCGGCCCTCCAAAGAAATGCCAGCTCACACCATTACTATTACTATTGTCAATCAGTGTTGCTTGCTAAGTGGACAGTTTGATTGCACACAAGTTTGATTTACTTGGAGTTATATTCTGTTATTTAAGTGTTCCCTTTATTTTTTTGAGTAGTGTATATATCATAGGATACATGGTAAATACTGTTTTTGGTCAAAAGGTGTACCCAAATCGAGATGGTCCTAACATTTAGTATTAACACCTTCATGACATTTGAAGTATCTATACGTCATGGAAGTGAAGGACATCCAAACCAATGAAGTATATATACTGTACGTCATGTCATTCATGTGATCACCGTGACTAAACGCACGGTGACCAGCATGAAGGTACCCGCTGTTTAGGACAGCAGGGCACCGGGATTCCTCACCACGGGGGAAGGGGAGGCCGACTTCGACCCGCTCGCAACTATGATCACTGTGATTGGCTGTTTAATAAAATTTCCTGAAGCACTGAGGTCCAGCCTATGATCGGTGCTGTAACAGTCCTAGCTGGTGCTAGGAGACTGCAGCATCAGCAGTCCCAGCACTGATTGGTGCGATCAGACAATGACGCCGATTGCACCAATCAATGAGCAGAGATGCAGTGTGACCTTACAGTGACCCGCCCTGCACTTCCTCATTCTTGCTTGGAGAAGTTGCAGAGCAGTTACTGTGTCGATCTGCTCCTCACATGCAGGGCCTTGTGGTGCCACAGACTTTTTGAAGCCTGTGTCATTACAGCTGCTACTGTTCCTGAAAGAAGATCTTAATCCTTTCCTGACTGACGTGTTCCTGTCCCAATTTTTCCTAATTCACCCAAATACGCCTCTCCCTTTTGCCCCCTCTACCTGACCCCTTCCCCATGCCCCTTTCTGTCGCCAAGCAATGATCAGCACTTGATCGCGGATCAGTATTTGATTGTGGATCCGTACATGATCGCTCGAATTTTGGCAGTTTTTCCTAATCTGTGCATCCTGCAGCCACTGATCAGTGGTAGTTTTTTTCAGGACACTTTTTCCGTTCATTTTCTCTCCTATCTCCTTTGCAGTTTTTCCTTGTGTGTGCACTCTGCAGCCACTGAGTCGCTGATCAGTAACGCCCACCACCGATCAGCGTCTGTGCTCACTTTTGGCCGGGACTTTTTTTTTCCTTTTTTTTATTCCCTTTTTGGGAGTTGGAAGTTTCGCCCTCAGCAGTTCGCCCCCAGCAGTTCGCCCCCCGCATTTCGCCCCCAGCAGTTCGCCCCAGGTACACGTCGCCCCCGAACATTTCGCCCCCAGGATGTTTCGCCCCCGAACATTTCGCCCCCGGCAGTTCGGCCCCGAACATTTCGCCCCCGGCAGTTCGCCCCCGAACATTTCGCCCCCGAACATTTCACTCCCCGCAGTTCGCCCCCGAACATTTCGCCCCGGCAGTTCGCCCCCGAACATTTCACCCACGGCAGTTCGCCCCCGAACATTTCGCCCCTGGCAGTTCGCCCCCGAACATTTCGCCCCCGGCAGTTCACCCCCGAACATTTCGCCCTCGGCAGTTCGCCCCCGAACATTTTGCCCCCAGCATTTCGCCCCCAGGATGTTTCGTTCCTGAACATTTCGCCCCTCGCAGTTCGCCCCCGGATGTTTCGCCCCCAGCTTTTTGCCCCAGATGTTTCGGCCCCAAATTAGGCAGGGAATTTCGGCCTTGTGTTTTAGCCCTACGAAAGCACTGGAAAATCGCTAAGAAGATTGCCAATGTTGAATATATAAGTCAATGGCTGGCAAAGCGAGGTGTTGTTTTGGCCAACTCTTTTTATTTTATTACAGGAGCTATTTTTGAGCACTTAGCGTTCATCAGTAGCCTGTATCTTATGGGTCATTACTGAGAGCGCTCACAAAAATGCTAGTAAAGCACGTGCTTTGGAGTTCTAAAACAGTGGCAGCAAAAGGGTGCTTTCACACTTCCGCTACATATGCACTACAGGCCGCCCGTTCGCTTCCGTAATGCCGTTGTTCCGCTAACCTGCAGCGGAACGATAAGAAGAAATGCTTTTCTTTTTGTTCTGACACTGATAGCGGAATGCGGTATTACGAAAGTAAACGGGCGGCTGCAGATCGCAGAACCCAGCCGTTCACTTCTATGGGCAATGCAAGCAGAATGCCAGCATTCCGCCAGCATTGCCCCGGGGTCAGCTGGATGTCAGATCCAGAGCGGATCAACCTCTGGCGGCCTCAAACACAAGTGTGAAAGCACTTTTAAAATTACAGTGTGCAAGAGGCCTAAAATCAAAACAATTTTGAACTTTTACCTGACCCCGCACTGACCAGCTTTGTTTCAAGTTTTGTTGCAGATGTAACAAGTAGCAGGTCAGATGTCCTGCAAGTTACATTAGACTAGCTTTTATTCCATCTGTACATCAGAATATAGCAGTGTCTGAAATCTCCACAAAGAGAGAAGTGTACTGCCACAAAAAATCAGTCAGCTTCCACAGGAATTCACTTTCTACAACTATGAATTCAGTTCTGTCCAAACGTGGAAGGAGGAAGTTGGTCCATGAGAATCACATTTACTTATTTTCCAAACGAACCGCTGATGATGTCCATTCCATCTGGGTATGTGAAAAACGGTCGACTTGCAAGGGACGTGTTTGGACCAATGAAGAATCTGGCGAAGTTGTGAAAGTAGTCAATCTTCACAGTCACGCAGCACAAGCTGCAAGACCTGAAGCAATCCGACTTGTTAATGAGTCAGTCACCAGGGCAAGGACAACACAGGAGACACCACAACAGATTCTCACAGACGTTGTTTCAGGAGCCCATTCTAATGTTGTAGCACTTCTCCCAAGGAAAGCATCACTGAAGAGAACAATACGATTAGCAAGGCAACTTGGCAATATCCCAAGGTTACCTCAAACCCTTGATCAACTTGTTATCCCCCAGGAGTTTCAGGAGATCAGTATTGATGGTGTCCAGCAGCAGTTCCTTCTGCATGACTCTGGTAAGCTACTTAACTATTTAACATTGTATTAAAACAATTCCATTATGCATAATTTTTTTTTAAATAAAAATATATAATTTTCCACTGGGACAATATATGTTGTAAAAAAGTATTGGTCGGCCACTTTACACTAGATTTTGCTTCAGTTTTTTTATTATGAAATCAGAAAATCTGGAGCAAAATGTGAGTTTTTTATGTGAGATATGAACAGAGGCTTCTGATTAGGATATTTTTTTTTAATTCATCCCAAAATTATCTGTGATGCTTGTTACACTTTTTCTGGTATTTCCTCTACTAATACTTTCATTTTAAATTAGGAAATGGACATAGCCGTATGTTGATATTTGGAACAAGAGACAATCTCCATCTACTGGCACAAAGTAAAGAGTAGTTTGCTGATGGCATGTTTTTCACTACACCAGCCTTGTTAAGCAACTTTACACAATCCATGTAGTCCATAGCGGCCTTGTTGTTCCGCTAGTGTACACCTTGCTGACAGACAAGAGCCGTTCTACATACCAGAGGTTGCTGCAAGAGCTGAAGAACTTGCAGCCTGGACTGCAGCCAGACAACCTGATGTTGGATTTTGAACTAGCTGCAATACAGGCATTTGAAAGTGAATTCCCCAACCTTGAAAAGACTGGTTGCTTTTTCCACCTATCACAGTCGGTTTGGCGTAAAGTTCAAAATGAAGGACTCAAGATGCAATACCAAGATGACCATGAATTTGCCCGTTGGATACGCATGATACCTGCCCTGGCCTTTATACCACCACAGAATGTTGTGCAATCATTTGAAGAATTGGTGGAAGATCCTGACTTTCCACAAGAAGCAATACCTATTGCCAACTATTTTGAAGACAGCTATATCGGTCGAATGAATCGCAGAGGGCGTCATGCACCTTTGTGTCCAGTTCAACTCTGGAATGTGTATGAACCAACATTGAATGATCAACAGCAAACAACAAATGATGTCGAAGGATGGCACCGTAGCTTTCGAGAAACATGTGGTACTCTTTTCCAAAATATATACCGGTTCATTAACTGTCTGAAACATCAGCAAGAGTTCCATAGTTTTGAAATTATTCAGATAATAACAGGAAATACCATATCTGCAAGAAACAAAAAGTATGCTGCAATTTCAGCAAGGGTTAAACGTATCGTGCAAGATTTCAATAATAGAAGCTTGATGGATTATCTGAGAGGCATTGCCTACAGCTTTGAATTTTAGTTCATGGTCACATATTGTATGTTTTGAGAGCAGTGTTTTTAGCTGTAAAATCATTCAAGCATTATAACCTGTAATTTGTCTTTTCTCTTTTTCTCTAATCCTTCCCCTCTATACCTTTTTATGTTTCTTGTTACAACAGTTTTGATATATACAGTTAAAGCATAACTCTACAAAAAAACATAAGTTATGTTATAGTACCTGTGCCCATGATATTCATTTCCAAAGGAGACCTTCCAGCAGCTTCACTTCTGTGTGAAAAGTCTCATCCAAGTTAAAGCTCCATGTGCTGCAGGATTTCAGTGGTTGCTAAGGAGGTTGTTTCTCCTTAGTAGCAGTACTTGTGGATGGATTCTAGAGGCCGTGGCTGCACAGGAGCATGCAACTACCGTAACAATATATTCCCTATGATGTATAAATGGCTGCTGGTTTACAGCCTTCTGCAAAGTCCCCCCCAATGTGTTCCGTCCTGTAACGGCTTTACACAGGCGGGGGGGAGCCCTCCTCTTGTCCAGGACAGAGCACATGAGCGGAGGGTAAGGGGAGCTTTGCAGAGGGCTGTGAACAAGCAGCCCTGAATGTATCACAGGGAGCCAGGATCCGTTCTGCTACAAAGGGGGCACGACCTCCTTAGTAACCAATGAAATGTTCGGGGGCAAAACATCCTGGGGGTGAAATGCTGGGGGCGAAATGTTCGGAGGCGAACTGCAGGGGGCGAAATGTTTGGGGGCGAACTGCCGGGGGCAAAATGTTCGGGGGCGAAATGTTCGGGGGCGAACTGCCGGGGGCGAAATGTTCGGGGCGAAACATCCTGAGGGCGAAATGCTGGGGGCGAAATGTTCGGGGCGAACTGCAGGGGGTGAAATGTTTGGGGGCGAACTGCTGGGGGCAAAATGTTCAGGGGTAAAACTGCCAGTGGCGAAATGTTCGGGGGCAAAACATCCTGGGGTGAAATGCCGGGGGCGAACTGTTCGGAGGCGAACTGCCGGGGGCAAAATGTTCGGGGACGAACTGCCGGGGCCAAAATGTTCGGGGGCGAACTGCCGGGGGCAAAATGTTCGGGGGCAAAACATCCTGGGGGCGAAATGTTCGGGGGCAAAATGTTCGGGGGCGAAACATCCTGGGGGTGAAATGCTGGGGGCGAAATGTTCGGGGCGAACTGCCGGGGCCAAAATGTTCGGGGGCGAACTGCCGGGGGCAAAATGTTCGGGGGCAAAACATCCTGGGGGCGAACTGCCGGGGGCGAAATGTTCGGGGGCGAAATGTTCGGGGACAAACTGCCGGGGGCGAAATATTCGGGGGCGAAACATCCTGGGGGCGAAATGTTCGGGGGCGAACTGCCGGGGGCAAAATGTTCGGGGGCGAACTGCCGGGGCAAAATGTTCGGGGTCGAAACATCCTGGGGGCGAAATGCTGGGGCGAAATGTTCGGGGGCGACGTATACCTGGGGGCGAACTGCTGGGGGCGAACTGCTGGGGGCGAAACTTCCTAGAACCGAGGATGTGTACCATGTGGTGTAGTATATAGAGGATGTGTCCCATGTGGTGTAGTATATAGAGGATGTGTCCCATGTGGTGTAGTATATAGGGGATGTGTCCCATCTGGTGTAGTATATAGAGGATGTGTTCTGTGTGGTGTAGTATATAGAGGATGTGTCCTGTGTGGTGTAGTATATAGAGGATGTGTCCTTTGTGGTGTAGTATATAGAGGATGTGTCCCATGTGGTGTAGTATATAGCGGATGTGTCCCATGTGGTGTAGTATATAGAGGATGTGTCCCATGTGGTATAGTATATAGAGGATGTGTCCCGTGTGGTATAGTATATAGAGGATGTGTCCAGTGTGATGTAGTATATAGAGGATGTGTCCCGTGTGGTATAGTATATAGAGGATGTGTCCAGTGTGATGTAGTATATAGAGGATGTGTCCCGTGTGGTGTAGTATATAGAGGATGTGTCCCGTGTGGTGTAGTATATAGAGGACGTGTCCCATGTGGTGTAGTATATAGAGGATGTGTCCCGTGTGGTATAGTATATAGAGGATGTGTCCCGTGTGGTGTAGTATATAGAGGATGTGTCCCGTGTGGTGTAGTATATAGAGGACATGTCCCATGTGGTGTAGTATATAGAGGATGTGTCCCATGTGGTGTAGTATATAGAGGATGTGTCCCGTGTGGTGTAGTATATAGAGGATGTGTCCCATGTGGTGTAGTATATAGAGGATGTGTCCCATGTGGTGTAGTATATAGAGGATGTGTCCCGTGTGGTGTAGTATATAGAGGATGTGCCCCGTGTGGTGTAGTATATAGAGGATGTGTCCTGTGTGGTGTAAGTATATAGAGGATGTGTCCCATATGGTGTAGTATATAGAGGATGTGTCCCATATGGTGTAGTACATAGAGGATGTGTCCCATGTGGTGTAGTACATAGAGGATGTGTCCCATATGGTGTAGTACATAGAGGATGTGTCCCATATGGTGTAGTACATAGAGGATGTGTCCCATGTGGTGTAGTACATAGAGGATGTGTCCCATATGGTGTAGTACACCGCCAGAGTCCCCCTACTTCAATCCAGAGAGCTTCGAGATCTTACAAAGAGAAGCCGCCCACTATCAGGCCCTGGGCAAAGTTCTCATCTTTGGAGACCTCAACGCAAGAACAGGGAGAGAAAACGACTTCCTGACCACGGATGGGAACATCTACATATTTGGAGCAGAGAATGACGGCCAAGACTCAGTACACACAGAGAGAAACAGCTACGACAGTACAGTCAACAAAAGTGGTAAAAAGCTCCTGAACGTATGTAGAAGTTTAGGACTTCATATTCTTAATGGACGTACCAAAGGAGACTCTTTAGGGAGGTATACACTAAACTCCCATGTAGGGAGGAGTGTAGTAGATTATGCCATTACAGACATGAACCGGGCAAATATCAGCGCCTTCATAGTCACCCCACAAACGCACCTGTCAGACCACAGCCAACTTCTTCTGTACTTGAAATCTACAGAGAAACCACCCACTCAAAAGCCACAGCATAGCGGCCTCTTCAACCGGCCTCCATCATATAAATGGTCCAAAACGTCGGCACTAAAGTACAAAGAGGCTCTCAGCAGACCCGAAATACAGCGGATGCTCCACCACTTCTACAACCACGAGTACCAGCCTAACCCAAAGGGAGTGAGTCAAGCTACAAAAGACCTCAACAATATATTCTATGCAATGGCCAGACTGTCCGACCTTAAAAAAGTCGACTACAAGAGACCAAAAGAAAAACAGACCAACGGTTGGTTTGACAGAGAATGTAAAGCCGTACGGAAGACCCTGAGAACAGCCTCAAACAAGAAACATAGAGACCCCAACCACCCTGGTCTGAGGGAAGCCTATGAAACCATACAAAGACAGTACAAAACCATCCTCAGGAGGAAGAAGCAGAGTTACATCTCTACCAAGCTTAACCAACTCCAAGATGCTCTTCAAGACAATTCCTTCTGGGAACTATGGAACCACATGGGCACAAAAGACAAGAAAAACAACATCCATATCCAAAATGGCAACATCTGGCTCCAGTACTTCAGAGACCTCTATAAAGACATCCCAAAGGAAGAACTAAACCAAGAACAGGAAAACATAATGGCAAAACTAAAAGCAATGGAGGAAAAAGTAAAAAAATTCCAAAACCCAGTGGATACACCTATTACATTACAGGAAGTAGCAGAGAGAATCTCTTCCATAAGATGTAGAAAAGCCGGTGGCCTGGATGGAATCCTACCAGAAATGCTGAAGTACAGCCCACCAGAAATACAGGCTGCAATCGTTAAACTCTTCAATATTGTGCTAAGTGCCGGCTACTTCCCTCGTACCTGGAACCAAGGCCTCATCACACCCATCCACAAGAATGGGGACAGGTATGACCCAGCCAACTACAGAGGCATATGTGTCAGCAGCAACCTGGGGAAACTGTTCAACAGCATCCTGAACAAGAGGATCCTCAGTTTCCTCACCGAACATAACGTCCTCAGCAAGAGCCAAGCAGGGTTCATGCCAAACCACCGCACCACTGACCACATCTATACCCTGCACAGCCTCATTCAGAGACACGTCCACAATACAAAGAACGGGAAGATATACGCCTGTTTCGTGGACTTTAAAAAGGCCTTTGATTCGGTGTGGCACCCGGGCTTATTCCTGAAACTGCTGGAGAGCGGAATAGGAGGAAAGACCTACGATGTTATCAAAAGCTCCTACACCGAGAACCTCTGCAGTGTGAGTGTGAACGGTAAAAGAACGGCTTATTTCCAGCAGAGCCGTGGAGTCAGACAAGGCTGCAGCCTAAGTCCAATGCTCTTCAACATTTACATCAACGAGCTGGCTACCGCTCTGGAATCTTCCACAGCACCAGGTCCCACCCTCCACGACACCCAGGTGAAATTCCTGTTGTATGCAGATGACCTGCTGCTTCTGTCACCAACCGAGAAAGGCCTCCAAGACAACCTGAAAATCTTAGAGAAATTCAGCTCCACCTGGGCACTACCGGTCAACCTAAAGAAAACCAACATCATGGTGTTCCAGAGGAGAAAGAGAAAATTAGACCAGCACCCTTCATTTGTCCTCAACAACTGCGCCCTTACAGGAACAGACAAATATACCTACCTGGGCCTAGAGATTCACCGGTCAGGAAGCTTCAAACAAGCCATAGAGACCCTGAAAGACAAGGCATGTAAAACCTTCTATGGCATCCGAAGGAAACTTTACCATCTGAAGCCAGCAGTGAGGGTCTGGTTAAAAATCTTCGACTCGGTCATCGCCCCAATCCTCCTGTATGGCAGTGAAGTCTGGGGTCCTCACACCTACCCAGACTGGTCAAGATGGGATTCCAGCCCAACAGAAATATTCCACCTGGAATTCTGCAAGCACCTTCTCCAAGTCCATCGAGCACCTCCAACAGTGCCTGCCGGGCCGAGCTGGGCAGATTCCCTCTACACCTAACGGTTCTAAAGAGGGCACTGTCATTCCGGGCTCACCTACGTAGGAGCAATCCAAGCTCCCATCACCATAAAGCCCTGACACACGTAGGTGAAACAGAAAAACTAGGACCCTCGGAACAGCTCACCCAAACCCAACCTTACCAGAACACCAATCACAACAACCTGACAAAAGCCGAAATCAGCAAGATGGTAGACGAAGGCCAGGAGAGGTATGTCAGTGACTGGAAGAACGACATCATCAGCTCCCAGAAACTGACCATGTACCGGAGTCTACAGAGAGACTACAGTCTGGCCCCATACCTGGAGAAACTCCCAGACCCCAGAGACCGCCAGATCCTGAGCCGGTATAGACTCAGTGCCCACAGTCTGGCCATCGAATCCGGCCGACACAGGCAGAGCTACAAGCCCAGGGAGGAAAGACTATGCAAACACTGTGACCAGGAGGCCATAAGGACGAAACCCACTTCCTGCTACACTGCTCCAAATACTCAGCAGTGAGGGACACTCACTTCAGGAGACTCTCACATCTCTTCCCGGATTTCATCACCATGAAGGAGGAAGAGAAAACATATATCTTGCTGGGGGAAGAAGAGAGAGCAGCGGAGATAGCAGCGCGGTATGTGAGCGAATGTCATAGACTGCGACAAAGAGAACTATGATATGCCATGGACTTCTATAGCCCCCACCCCGGATCTGCCCCCATCACCCCTCCCTATGCCATGGACTTTTATAGCCCCCACACTGGACCTGCGCCCCCATCACCCCTCCCTATGCCATGGACTTCCATAGCCCCCACCCTGGATCTGCCCCTACTCAACATCCCTATCCCCCTTTGGTACACTTGCTTTGGCAAAACTAATGTGTATTTAGTCCTGCCAATAAAGCTTCTTTGAATTTGAATTTGAATTAGTACATAGAGGATGTGTCCTGTGTGGTGTAGTATATAGAGGATGTGTCCCGTGTGGTGTAGTATATAGAGGATGTGTCCCGTGTGGTGTAGTATATAGAGGACGTGTCCCATGTGGTGTAGTATATAGAGGATGTGTCCCATGTGGTGTAGTATATAGAGGATGTGTCCCATATGGTGTAGTACATAGAGGATGTGTCCCATGTGGTGTAGTACATAGAGGATGTGTCCCATATGGTGTAGTACATACAGGATGTGCCCCGTGTGGTGTAGTATATAGAGGATGTGTCCTGTGTGGTGTAGTATATAGAGGATGTGTCCCGTGTGGTGTAGTATATAGAGGATGTGTCCCGTGTGGTGTAGTATATAGAGGACGTGTCCCATGTGGTGTAGTATATAGAGGATGTGTCCCATGTGGTGTAGTATATAGAGGATGTGTCCCATATGGTGTAGTACATAGAGGATGTGTCCCATGTGGTGTAGTACATAGAGGATGTGTCCCATATGGTGTAGTACATAGAGGATGTGTCCCATATGGTGTAGTACATAGAGGATGTGTCCCATATGATGTAGTATATAGAGGATGTGCCCCGTGTGGTGTAGTATATAGAGGATGTGTCCTGTGTGGTGTAGTATATAGAGGATGTGTCCCATATGGTGTAGTATATAGAGGATCTGTCCCATATGGTGTAGTACATAGAGGATGTGTCCCATGTGGTGTAGTATATAGAGGATGTGTCCCATATGGTGTAGTATATAGAGGATCTGTCCCATATGGTGTAGTACATAGAGGATGTGTCCCATATGATGTAGTATATAGAGGATGTGTCCCGTGTGGTGTAGTATATAGAGGATGTGTCCTGTGTGGTGTAGTATATAGAGGATGTGTCCCATGTGGTGTAGTATATAGAGGATGTGCCCCGTGTGGTGCAGTATATATTGTATTATTTCAATATAACTGCATGATGGGCCCCAAGAATGATTTTTCTCCGGTGGGACCAAGGTACTTCAGTCCGACGATGCATGTGCCCCTGCTTGGGCTACCAACAGGGCTAATGTAACTCGGGCCACATTGCATGTTTGGTTCTACTCAGTACACAGATGCTCTGCACAGAACTGTATACAGCATAAGTCTATACAAGGCAAGGGTCTGCTGAACTAAAATTTTAATGCTTTTATCTTATTTTTTTCGTATTTAATGAATACATTTATTAAATAATGTAAAATGTAATACCTCTTCAAATATTTCAAATTACATTTCATTTTCTACTTATTCTAGAAAAGCGAGCAATGATAAAAATTCTATCAAACTTTACGTGACTCATTTTTTAAAGTCTCGTTCACACATGACATCAGTGACTTTCCAATTTTTCCCTTTCTTTTAAAAAAAAGGAGATAGGAAGAATAACATGAGAAAATATAGAGAATGAGAAAGCATTCAGTCTGATTTTTCCTTATTATTTATCTCATACTCAGCTTTTGTCCTCCACATTTTTTTTTTAAGACTTGTACAACGTTGTGCAAAATGAAAACAAAAAATTCATATGCTCCTATACGTAATTCACCACCATTAATTGGATGCGGCAGTCACATGACAGTCGTAGAGTAAGTACAAAGAAAGGGTA
>JARQOD010000004.1:251425091-251515760 GCA_033576555.1 Oophaga sylvatica | reverse complement strand
TACTGATTTTATAGGGTCCAATGTACTTATGTCCCAACTTAGACGATGGAATCCTTAACTTAAGATTTCTGGTTGACAGCCAGACCAAGTCTCCTACCTTGAAAGCTGGTGCAGGTTTACGAAATTTATCTGCTGCTTTCTTGTACCTTTCTTGAGCCGATTCCAGATTTTCCTTTAGAAGATCCATATTCTTCTGTAAAGACGTGATTCTTTCAGCCACTGCTGGTAAAGGCGTTTCTATGGGAAATCGTGGTAGAATGTTAGGATGATAACCTAGATTAGAGTAAAAAGGAGACTGTTTAGTGGAGGCACTCTGAGAGTTGTTATACGAGAACTCAGCTAATGGAAGTAGATCCACCCAATCATCCTGTAGGTGGCAGATAAAGCAGCGGAGATACTGCTCCAGGGTTTGATTGGTTCGTTCGGTCTGTCCATTAGTCTGGGGATGAAAAGCAGAAGAAAGGTTTACTTTAATGTCCAATGCTGCACAGAAATTTTGCCAAAACCTAGAAGTGAATTGCACCCCTCGATCCGAAATAACCTCATCCGGTACTCCATGTAAGCGAAACACATCTTTAATCATCAAATCTGATGTCTGTTTTGCAGTGGGTAAGCCGACACAAGGGATAAAATGAGCTGCCTTTGTTAGACGGTCAACCACCACTAGAATGGTGTTATTCCCCTGAGAGGTTGGTAACTCCACAATGAAGTCCATAGAAATGGATCCCCACGGGCGGGACGGGGTGGGAAGAGGCTGTAACAGACCAGTTGGTGAGGAGCGAGGTGTTTTGCATCTTGCACAGACCTCACATGAAGTGACATAATTCAAAACATCCTTCCTGCAAGTGGGCCACCAAAAGAAACGAGAAAGAAATTCCTGTGTCTTTAGAATTCCTCTATGCCCAGCTATCTTGGAATCGTGAATGAGTTGCAATACTCTTAATCTGACTGTTTCAGGAATATACAGACGTTGTCCCTGAATCCACACACCATTCTTAAAGACAAGACTTACGTCCCTTGGGGGTTGTGCCAAAAAGGAATCCGCATGGTATGCTTCCTTGATGTCCTTAAGTAGGTCTTGATTATGAATTACTCCTAGGAATCTAGAGTCAGGAAGAATAGTCTTAGGAGGAGTAATTGGACGTGTCTCTGCTGAGTAAATCCTAGAGAGTGCATCAGCCTTTCCATTGCACGATCCTGGTCTATAAGAGATGATAAAATTAAATTGGTTTAAGAAAAGATTCCAGCGAGCCTGGCGAGGAGTCAGGCACTTAGCCGACCTGATAAACTCAAGGTTACGATGGTCTGTCAGGACGACTATTTGCTGTGCAGCTCCCTGAAGAAGGTGTCTCCATTCTTTGAAGGCGGCAATAATGGCCAACAACTCTCTATTGCCCACATCGTAGTTCCTCTCAGCCGAAGACAACTGCTGGGAAAAGAAGGCACAGGGATGCAAGACATTCTTCTCACCTGTTCTCTGAGAGAGTATAGCTCCAACGGCACAGTCTGAAGCATCCACCTCTATTATGAAGGCAAGCTCGGGGTTGGGATGTACTAGGATAGGTGCAGTGGTAAATTTATCTTTTAGACGGGAAAATGGGCTTGGGGAGTCCAGGAAAACCTAGACTCTTTCCGGGTAAGTTGAGTGATAGGTGACACTACCTCAGAGAAATTTCTAATGAAACGTCTATAGAAGTTGGCAAACCCGATGAAGCGCTGTACCTCCTTCACATTTCTAGGACTTGGCCAATCCTTGATGGCTTGGGTTTTGCTTCCATCCATACTAATTCCTTGTGTAGACAGTACATACCCCAGAAATTGAATTTCGGTCCTATGGAATTCACACTTTTCAAGTTTGATGTAAAGATGATTTTGTCTTAGACGTTCCAAGACCATTCTCACATGTCCATGATGTTCCTCTGTGGAGTTAGAAAAAATTAGAATATCATCCAAATAAATTACCACGAATGTATCTAGGAGATCCCTGAAGATGTCATTCACCAAGTGTTGGAAAGTGGCTGGGGCGGTACTCAGACCAAAAGGCATAACTAGATATTCAAAGTGTCCATAGCGTGACCTGAATGCAGTCTTCCATTCATCCCCAGGTCTAATACGGACTAAGTTATAGGCCCCACGAAGATCTAGTTTAGAAAAAATTTTGGCATGTCGCACTCTCTCCAATAACTCAGGGATTAAAGGCAATGGATAACGGTTTCTAATAGTAACCTTATTGAGTTCCCTATAGTCTACGCATGGTCTCAGAGATCCATCTTTCTTCTTTACAAAGAAGATGGGTGCACCTGCAGGAGATGAAGAGGGGCGTATGAAGCCCTTGGCTAGATTTTCATCTATGTAATCCTTTAAAGCCTTTAGCTCGGGCCCCGCCAGGGGGTAGCTCTTACCAAAAGGTATCTCTGCTCCAGGCAATAATTCAATTGGACAATCATATGGACGGTGAGGAGGAAGCTGGTCAGCGTTCTTCTTGTCACATAAATCCACATAGTCCTGGTATACAGCTGGTAGTTCAGGGACTGACATGATTCCTTTAGGAACAGAGCAAGCTGAAACTTTTGGACTCATCTGTTTCTCTGGAAAGTGTAATTCCTTGGTCTCCCAGTTAATGGTAGGATTCTGAGCCTGCAGCCATGGTAGCCCTAGAATAATGGGAAAGTGGGGAGAAGAGATAAGCATAAAGGACAGTTTCTCTTGATGATCTTTACCCATAAGAACCCTCAAAGGCTCTGTTTCCTGATCCACTGGTCCAGAGGTCAGCAGGGAGCCATCCACAGTTTCCATCTGTACTGGAGTAGCCTTCTTCACTGAACGTATTCCCTGTTTCAGAGCAAAGGAGACATCCATAAAATTTCCACTTGCCCCTGAGTCGATCATAGCAGAGCTAGATACCCAAGCTGAGTCAACCCAGAGTTTGATGGAAAGAAAGCAATGAGAATTGTTTTTCTTACAACTCAGCTGGGACACCGCTGAGGAAACTTGAAAAATGGCAGCGTTTACACAGTCAACGTCCTCAGAGGTAACGGAGTTTAAGTCCGAGAAATCAAGATCTGTTGCTGCAGATCTCTCTGGAGCCTGAGGCTCGGACCTGACAGATCCCCTCTCGCAACACTCACAATGAATGAGTGCTGCAGTAGTCTTACGAGAACGGCTGGGGCAGTTTATAATGAAGTGCCCTGACTTACCACAATAGAAACATAGATTCTCCTTAAAACGATGTTCCTTGCGTGCATCACTAACCCGTTGTTGTAAAGAGTCTACCTGCATGGGTTCAGGTTCAGGTTCCCGTGTAATCCTACTCAAAGGTTCCTTAGCTGGAGAGGAAGGTAGGAAAAGGTTAGTACGATTGCTTTCGAACCATCTCTCTTGCCTGCGTTCAGTCAGACGAGTATCAATACGGATGCAGTAGTTAATAAAGTCACCTAACGCAGTGGGAGGGTCGGCACGAGCAAGTTCATCCTTAATCAGTGGAGATAACCCCTTTCGAAAAATAGATTTTTTGGCGGAACTGTCCCAGGTGGTATCAAGGGCCCATCTCCTGAAATCCAAGGCATATTCAGCTACCGAGTGCTTACCTTGGCGCAAAGCTAACATGGCTGCTTCAGCTGTTGCACCTCGATTGGGGTCATCAAACACCTGCCCCATGGCTGAAATAAAATCATCAAGGTGATTCAAACAATCATCCTCAGTCTCAATCAGAGGGTTTGCCCACATTAAAGCCTTGTTGGTAAGCAACATAATTATAGTAAGCACCTTAGATCGTTCAGTGGGAAATTGTGAAGCATGTGCAGAAAAAAAAGATTGCATTGATTAATAAATCCCCTGAATTTCTCACGTTCACCGCCAAAACGAAAAGGGGGCAACTTGGGAATCCCAGCACTCGGGGCTACGGCAGGAGCCTGGACTCGCCCCTCTAGAACCTCAATCCTGGCTCGCAAATCCTGGGTAGTCTGTCCAACCACTTGCAAATTGTGATTATTGAGGTCCTGTAGATTTGTAAAACGGGTCTTTATATTCTGCAAATCTGCAAGGATATTATCAGTCACTCCGCAAAGTTCCTTTATGCGGGCCTCCATTTTCCAGATCTTTTAAGACAGGATTACTGGAAGAAGAGGAGAGAAAAACAAACAAACAATAGTGTTCACCTGTGGCAACACTGCAGAGAGAAAAAAAAATTAAGGGAACTGCTCACCTGGAATGGTTGTGAGAAGTCACAACCACTATCATCACAGAAAGTTTCAACCAGACATCTGATATCCAGAGTTACAGCAGACAAAAAAGAGAAAAGAAAGGAAAAAAAAAAAAAACAATAGTGTTTACCTGTGGTAACACTGCAAAAAGAAAAAACTTAAGGGAATTGCTCACCTGGAATGGTTGTGAGAAGTCACAACCACTGTCATCACAGAAAGTACAACCGGACGTCTGATATCCACAGTACAGCAGACACAGCCTTCCAGACCCAGCAGACACTAACGTTTTGGCTTCAGAATCTTGTAATGTATGTAATACAGTTCATATAGCGTCTTGTGCTTGGGTGCGATGAAAACACAGGAGTCACAGGTTTGATATAGAAAAGTCCTGTATTACTTCATACAAGTTGGCAGAAATAGTCACGTAGTTTGCAGACACAGAAACAGGAGACACAGCAGGCCAGAGTAATCCAAGCTCAGCAATCACTCTCCAATACAGATTCAGGATCTTCTTCTCTGTTACCGTAAGTCCATGCAAACGTGGGTCTTTCAAAGAGCAGGGTTCAGAGTCCACAAGTGCTCCAGAGTTCCTCAGTAGGAATAGCTGGAGTACAAGGTCCAAGGCTTACAGGAGTCAAGTCACAAGTTCACTGCAGGCTAGATTCTGAAGCACTGATTGCTCAGCTGTGGCTGCTTAAGAAGCAAAGGAGAGAATCAGGGCGGGAACATGCAAGCTGGAAACTCCATTTTGACTGAGGGCAAGATAGCTGCAGCAAGACAGAAAGTAAAATGGCTGACGAACAAACTGAGTTTCAGGAATATATACATAGAACCTTACACCCGTTCAACACGTAGCGTTGACCGGCTGGCAACGGTATAGCATAACGCGATCGTGTTATGCTATACCCGCTAGCGCAGATGAATCAGCAGATAATCAGCCGCGGATCCGCAGCAAAATCAGTCGCGGATCAGCAGCAAAATCCGCCGCGGATCAGCAGCAAAATCCGCCGCGGATCAGCGGCAAAATCACCGCGGATCAGCAGCAAAATCAGCCGCGGATCCGCAGCAAAATTCGCCGTGGATCAGCAGCGAAATCAGCCGCGGATCCGCAGCGAATCAGCCGCGGATTAGCAGCGAAATCCGCCGCGGATCCGCAGCGAAATCCGCCGCGGATCAACAGCGAAATCGGCCGCGGATCCGCAGCGAATCAGCCGCGGATCAGCAGCGAAATCCGCCGCGGATCCGCAGCGAAATCCGCCGCGGATCAGCAGCGAAATCAGCCACGGATCCGCAGCGAATCAGCAGCGAATCCGCCGCGGATCAGCAGCAAAATCAGCCGCGGATCCGCAGCAAAATCAGTCGCGTATCAGCAGCAAAATCAGCCGCGGATCAGCAGCAAAATCAGTCGCGAATCAGCAGCAAAATCAGCCGCGGATCCGCAGCGAAACCCGCCGCAGATCAGCAGCGAAATCAGCCGCGGATCCGCAGCGAATCAGCAGCGAATCCGCCACGGATCAGCAGCAAAATCAGCCGCGGATCCGTAGCAAAATCAGTCGCGGATCAGCAGCGAATCAGCCGCGGATCCGCAGCGAATCAGCAGCGAAATCCGCCTCGGATCAGCAGCAAAATCAGCCGCGGATCAGCAGAGAAATCCGCCGTGGATCAGCGGCGAAATCAGCCGCGGATCCGCAGCGAATCAGCAGCGAAATCCGCCGCGGATCAGCAGCAAAATCAGCCGCGGATCAGCCGCGAAATCCGCCGCGGATCAGCCGCGAAATCTGCCGCGGATCAGCAGCAATATCCGCCGCGGATCCGCAGCAAAATCCGCTAGGAAAAAAAAAATTCTTTATTTTATTATTTGTCCCTACCTATGACAGGGGGGGGGTTCATTTACTTTTTTTTTATTTTGATCACTGTGACAGTTTATCACAGTGATCAAAATAAATTTTTGTATAATGGAGGGCGCACTGCGCATGCGCCGACCGGCGGGCGCACTGCGCATGCGCCCGCCATTTTCCAAGATGGCGGCGCCCATGAAGAATCCCGGGCAGTCGCCGGGACGGATCCAGGGACATCGGTGGACCGGGAGAGGTGAGTAGGGGGCGTCGGAAGGTGAGGGGGGGGATCGGTAGGTGGGGGCAGCCGATCGCAGGAGCAGGGGAGCAGACAGTGACGGCGGTGACCGATCGCTGCCATCTTTCGATGGCGGCGGCCGATCACCACCGTGACTTGGTGTGGGGGGGGTCAGATCTTGGTGTCCAGCCATGGCAGATGCTATTGCAGCATCGGCCATGGCTGGATTGTAATATTTCACCAGTTTCATTGGTGAAATATTACAAATCGCTCTGATTGGCTGTTTCACTTTTAACAGCCAATCAGAGCGATCGTGGCCACGTGGGGGTTAAGCCAACCCCCCTGTGGTGATGCAGTAAGGGTCCTGTTACTGCGGGTCGGGTGACCTTTCAGTGACCCCGGTCTCCCGACCCGCAGGAACATGATTTATAGCATGACGCCGACGTCGGCGTCATGGGTCGGGATGGCACAGGTTTTCATGACGCCGACGTCGGCGTCATGGGTCGGGAAGGGGTTAAGAACGCCCCTTCTTAGGGTTCCAAACATGATTGGCTACTGTAATCCTATATATACACTGTTCCTACAGCCCATCTTTGACAGGTTGTAGAGGAGCAAGTGCAGGTTGGAGAGAAGAGCAAGTAGCAAGTGATTGGCGAACATGGATGTCATTATCGGCAATATCTTCAGGAATCTTGTTGATTTTACTGCGGAGATGAATCGATTGAGGTTTATAGTTCTGGAGAAGGAGCGAAAGATTGAGGAGCAGCGCATTATGCGTCAGCGCCAGCGAAGACGACAATGTATGTGGATCCACCCCATCACGGCACAGAGATTAACTCGTGGTGTCTATTCAACACTGAACATAGAGCTGCGACAAAATCCAGACAAGTTTTTTGCATATCTGCGGATGAACAAAGAAAACTTTGACGATTTGCTGGAGCGTGTTGGAAACCAAATTAAAAATCGGACACCTACTGTCGGTTCTCGATATCTCCGGCGGAGCGTCTCATGGTCACTATAAGGTAAGCCATATGTATTGGATCTGTTTGCTTGAGCACACTTGTAATTTTATCATTTATTTAACATCACAGGACAACTAGGAAACCATATCAGTATCCAATATTTTTTTTATAAAACAGTGTTTTTGATTGATGTTCTTATTTTTGGTATCTCCAATACTTATAGCTGAGTTCTGGTATGTAATGCTGTGTTTCTGAAATAATTTGTAATGTCTATTTTGTTTTCAGATTTCTGGCAACTGGCGAAAGTCTGTCATCGCTCCATTTTTAATATCGGCTGGGAATCTCCACACTATCCGGGATAATAAAGTACACTTGTCGTGCTCTGTGGGATAGTTTGGTTGGAGAATTCCTTCCAGAGCCAACAACAGAGCGATGGCTTGAAATAGCGGACCAGTTTTTATGCATATGCCAGTTCCCCAATTGCCTGGGTGCCGTTGATGGAAAACACATCCGCATTCAAAAGCCTTCAGGAACCGGATCGGAATTCTTTAACTATAAAAAATATTTTTCGGTTGTCCTGATGGCTATTGCAGATGCGGAGTACAAGTTTATTGCGGTGGACATTGGGTCTTATGTACGGTCAAATGACTCCCAAGTCTTTAAACTTTCTGCTATGGGCCGTAAACTGTACGGAAACAGTTTTCAGTTTCCCCCCCTAGGCCACTGCCTCAAACCTCAGGCCCACCGATGCCATTCGTTTGTGTAGGTGATGAGGCATTCCAGCTGTCCGAACACCTCTTGAAGCCGTACGCCAGCAGAGGATTAACACATACAAAGCGGATATTTAACTACCGCCTCACAAGAGCCAGACGGATGGTGGAGTGTGCCTTTGGCATTATGACAGCTAAATGGCGTGTCCTTTTGACTGCAATTAACTTGAAGACCGAGACTGTTGATGATGTAGTGAAAGCGTGCGTGGTCCTACATAATTTTGTCCTAACCAAGGAACCAATTTCTATGGAGGACCACAATCAAGAAACAACTTTGCACGACTACAGCAACATTACCACTCGCAGTACAGTCGCGGTTTCAAGAATGAGGGACCAGTTTGCTCAATACGTTGTATCACCGGAAGGTAGTTTGACTGGCAGGATGACAGAGTGTGATAAATGTATTTGTTATTTTAAAAATTTTCTTTACCCACAATAAAGCCTTTAAAACTTTACTTGTCTACCTTCTTGTGTGTTTTCTACTGTCTGTAACCTTTTGTGCCATAGTTGTGTCCATGGCTTTTTGTTTTAACAAAAGTATTTCACCTTTTCTCCTAAAAAAGTGTACATTGTAGGCCATGGTTCCCCAAATCCAGTCCTCAAGGCCCACCAACAGGTCTTGTTTTCAGTATTTCCTTTGTATTGCTCAGGTGATAATTGCCTCACCTGTGCAATACAAAGGAAATCCTTTGAAGCTGATATGTTTTTGGTGGGCCTTGAGGACTGGAGTTGGGGAACCCTGGTCTACAATGTACACTTCTTTTGGACAAAAGGCAAAAATTTTTTAACAAAAGTATTTCACCTTTTCTCCCAAAAAAGTGTACATTGTAGGCCATGGTTCCCAAATCCAGTCCTCAAGGCCCACCAACAGGTCTTGTTTTCAGTATTTCCTTTGTATTGCTCAGGTGATAATTGCCTCACCTGTGCTATACAAAGGAAATCCTTTGAAGATGATATGTTTTTGGTGGTCCTTGAGGACTGGAGTTGGGGAACCCTGGTCTACAATGTACACTTCTTTTGGACAAAAGGCAAAATTTTTTTAACAAAAGTATTTCACCTTTTCTCCCAAAAAAGTGTACATTGTAGGCCATGGTTCCCCAAATCCAGTCCTCAAGGCCCACCAACAGGTCTTGTTTTCAGTATTTCCTTTGTATTGCTCAGGTGATAATTGCCTCACCTGTGCAATACAAAGAAAATCCTTTGAAGATGATATGTTTTTGGTGGGCCTTGAGGACTGGAGTTGGGGAACCCTGGTCTACAATGTACACTTCTTTTGGACAAAAGGCAACAATTTTTTAACAAAAGTATTTCACCTTTTCTCCCAAAAAAGTGTACATTGTAGGCCATGGTTCCCCAAATCCAGTCCTCAAGGCCCACCAACAGGTCTTGTTTTCAGTATTTCCTTTGTATTGCTCAGGTGATAATTGCCTCACCTGTGCAATACAAAGGAAATCCTTTGAAGATGATATGTTTTTGGTGGGCCTTGAGGACTGGAGTTGGGGAACCCTGGTCTACAATGTACACTTCTTTTGGACAAAAGGTAAAAAATTTTTAACAAAAGTATTTCACCTTTTCTCCCAAAAAAGTGTACATTGTAGGCCATGGTTCCCCAAATCCAGTCCTCAAGGCCCACCAACAGGTCTTGTTTTCAGTATTTCCTTTGTATTGCTCAGGTGATAATTGCCTCACCTGTGCAATACAAAGGAAATCTTGAAAACTGATATGTTGGTGGGCCTTGAGACTGGTTGGGGAACCTGGTTTGTAGGGGCAAACTAACAAAGTACACTTTTTAAAAAAGTTAATGTACTTTGCCAAACCACCCAAGGCCCACAACTTAGGTAAAAGTTTCATTTATAACCTTTTATGCCAGTTAGTTTCACCTGTAAACAAAGAAACTTAAACAATTCTATAAATAAAAGACAGACAACAATGTTAAAAATATGAACAATTTATTGAAAAAAATGTTTTTTAATATAATTTGTCTCAAAGTAGGCCTTTTTGCCCAATTTTTCCCGTTTTAAATTAACTTTTGTTAATAAATAGACTTTATAATTTTTTTAAACTTTATTTCTTCTTCAACGATATTATTTTTGTAACCTTTTTTTTTCCTTTTTTTTTTTTCAACTTTATTTTTTAAAAGAAATAGAACAAGAAATAGATACATAAACTACAGGTCAGTGTAGTGTGGGTGGAAATACTGCTGGAGGGGCTGCGGGACACTTCGACCGTGGGAGTGTGGAGGGACGATCGGGATGGTGGTGTGGAAGGAACAGGAAGAGGTGAAGGGGTGGAAAGACTAAAAGAATGGGAAGACAAGGCAGAACAGGTGGGTGGTGGTGGAGTGGAGGGTTGGGCAGGAGGAGCATGTGACATGGTAGGGAATTGGAAGGGGGAAGGAGATCGGTATGAGGTAGGAGTGTGGTACGGGGTAGGTGGCTGGTAGTGGGTAGGTTGCTGGTACTGGGAGGTGACTGCAGTTGGGGAGGTGGTTGGTACTGGGGAGTTTGTTGGTACTGGCGAGGAGGTTGCAATTGGGAGGTTGTTGGACCTGGGAGGTGGCTGGTATTGAATAGGAGGGGGAGGAGGGATGGCAGGTGGAGGGAGGGGAAGATGTATGGCGGCTGTAGGGGGGGAGGTGGAGGAACGACTGGGGTGGATTGAGGATGGGAGAGAACCTGCACTAGAGCAGTGTGGCACGTCTGCATCACATACATCTGCTGGTCAGCAGCTAGCGGATCTATGCGCTCCGCAACCGACCTAAAAAAACTGGTTCGGTGATGCTCTTGCCTCTGATTGCACAGTTTGCAGAAGTGTCTTTACCTCACCAACTAGGGAGGCTATCTGATGAATGCCTGCGGCAACTTGTTCAGATAATAACTTAAGACAGTTCTGGAAAGATGCATTCATATGCAAGAACTCGGGCGCATAGTTCTTTTCCTGACCCCTCTGACGCTGCCCCCCAGTACCCGCAGCTGTACTAGAGGTGGCAGGGTCAGAAGGGTGGGGTAAAGGGAATACTATATCCTGACCAGCAGATTCATGTATTGCAGCCGGCCACGCTGCTCCAGCGCTGGGGAGGGGACTGCGGGATCAACTGTGTGGGAAGGTGCAGATGTAGAGGGTTGGTCGAAGTGTCCCTCGGTGTCGGTTTCGTGAGGGATCGCTCTAGAAGGCGCCAACTATGCGGGCGCCCGAGTGCTGGTCACCGTGCTGTGGAAGAAAGAAAAAACATAAAATTAATATACAGATGTGGAATGGCCCTGGCTGCAAAAAAAAACATTGGATACATGTTAACATTTGATGGTAATATTTACCTTCTGGTGACCATGGTTTCACGCAGGAACGCCAGAGCTCGTGCATATTTGTATTTGCTCTGGCGTCCTGAAGAACCACTCGGGGCCCGCATCTCCTTATTAAACTCCTTCTTAAAGTGATCCCTCACAGACCGCCACCGCTTCACAATTCTCTCCCCTGAAACGAGAAAGCACACATTGGTTAGTATACAACATCAGGGTTTCCCAAACTTCATTCGTCGTGTACCCCAGAGGTCATGTTTTCATTATTTCCATTGTGTTTCACAAAAGGAAATCATGAAAACATGAAGCGTGGGTGACACGAGGACAGAAGTTTTGGAAACACAGCTTTACAGTCAGCAACATGAACTATACTTACGGTATTTAGTCGAGGTCCTCCCAGCGGTCCACCATTGCCGCTGCCACTTCCTCCCAGAGCCGTCGTGTCACAATTTGATCCGAATGCCGGCGGTCCCCCATGTTCCACAGCGGCTCCCTTTCTCGGACCAGATCAATCATTAGTTCCACGTCCAGGCCCTCCTCCGTGTCTGAGTCGGGAGCACGCTGTGAAGCCTGTGAAGTTAAAAAAGAAAAAAAAAAAAAATTGCACATTATTTGAAAATGTAAAAATTATACATGTTAAAGTGGAAAAATTCGTGCCAAAAACTTTAGAGATTACACGTTTTGTAAAAATTTAAAATTTAATGAAATGCTACCAAAAATGGTAGATAGGTCAAAAATGTTAAACAAAAAGTACATTTTAAAAAAAACACCACAAAAAAAAAAAAAAATTATGTTTCAAAAATAAAAACTATGAATTAAAAAAAAAAAACTTACACGTTGAGAACCGCCGACAGTCTCACGACGACGACTCTGGAGGCGCTGGGAGGAACCCTCTGTTGGCTCCCAGATCCGAGAGACTAAAATGAAAATAAAAATTATGATATTGCCATGTGTTGGCCGCTGTGTCTAGTATGTACTAAATGGTTTTCTATGTGTTGTGTGTAGTGTGATGTTGTGTTTCTGCAATTGATGCAGGATACTTACGAATTGTGAGCCCACTCCGGGTATCTCTCCTCCCCGTCCTTCTTCTTCTGGGAGCTCCTCGTCATCTTGCGATTCCTATTATTTAAAAAAGACAATCAAGACATATATCCCACATATGGATTGTGGAGAGAAAAAAAATAGATATTTTTACCGCCAATTCCTGACGATGGGTAGGAGGGCTCCCAGAAGAAGATGTGTCCCGATCTACTGGCTCAAGTGGCTGGGAGGGAGGAGATGGTGATGCTGCTGCCGCCGCTGCTGCTGCTGACGCCACCACTTCTTCGGCCAACGCCGCCATTGCGGCAGCTGCAGCAGCTGTTTGACGGTCTCTGCTGTGGAAGAAAGAAACAAAAAGGGACAGTGAATATATTTCTATATTCCTTGTCCCTGGCTGAAAGAGAAAAAACAAACATGTAATTTTTTTGGGAAATGGGGGATGTAATATTTACTTTCTGCTGGCTTCCCTCCTAGCACGCCTCTCCTCCTCTCGTCTCTCTGACGCCTCCAAAGCCGCCTGTTGTTGCCGTCTTCTGCTGTTCAGTAAAAAGGCACTGTGAATTTACTATTCCTTGTCCATGGCTGAAAGAAAAACAAACATGTAATTTAGAGCAAAATGGGGGATGTCATAGTTACTTTCTGCTGGCTATCCTCCGAGCTTGGAGGTCCTCTCCTCCCCTCTGTTCAAGTAGTGCTTCAGCCGCCGCCCCTCTCGTTGACGTCTTCTGCTGTTGAGTAAGGACACAAAAAGGGACAGTGAATATATGTGGATTCCTTGTCCCTGGCTGAAAGAGAAAAACAAACATGTAATTTTTAGGGAAATCGGGGATGTCATATTTACTTTCTACTGGCTTCCCTCCTAGCATCCAGGATGTCCTGCGCCCTTTCAGATGCAGCATCAATTCTTCTGCTGTGGAATAAACAGACAAAAAGGAACTGTGTTTATATGTATTGATTGTCCCTGTTTTAAAATATAAGATTCAAACATGGACATTATTGAGCTTTATGTTTTACGGAACATAACATGCCGTCATTAATTGTAGCCATAAACAGTACCAGGGGAAACACTATCCCTGCCAAAATAAATTAAAAAAAATACAGTATCAGGGGGAACCACACGATCCCCAAAAAAAAAATAATTTGGAAAAAAAAATAAACATTATGATATATAAAAACATGCACATTTCAGATACCAGCATAAGGAGCAAAACCATGACAGGCCATAAAAAAAAATTCAAAAATAAAACAGTAGATCAACATTATGATACAAAAAACATGCACATTTCAGATAGCAGCATGAGGAGAAAAAACGTCACAGGACAAAAAACAATTATGAAAAAATAAAACACTAGATCAACATTATGATACAAAAAACATGCACATTTCAGATAGCAGCATGAGGAGCAAAAGCATCACAGGACAAAAAAAAATGTAAAAAATACAACACTAGATCAACATTATGATACAAAAACATGCACATTTCAGATAGCAGCATGAGGAGAAAAACCGTTACAGGCCAAAAAAAAAATTTTAAAGATAAAAAACTACATCAACATAATGATACAAAAAACATGCACATTTCAGATAGCAGCATGAGGAGAAAAAGCATCACTGGACAAAAATTTTTTTTAAAAAATACAACACTAGATCAACATTATGATACAAAAAAAATGCACATTTCAGATAGCAGCATGAGGAGAAAAACCATCACAGGCCAAAAAACAATAATGAAAAAATACAACACTAGATCAACATTATGATACAAAAAACATGCACATTTCAGATAGCAGCATGAGAAAAAAAGCATCACTGGACAAAAAAAAAATAAAAAAATACAACATAATCAACATTATGATACAAAAACATGCACATTTCAGATAGCAGCATGAGGAGAAAAACCGTCACAGGCCAAAAAAAAAATAAAAAAAAAAAACTACATCAACATAATGATACAAAAAACATGCACATTTCAGATAGCAGCATGAGGAGAAAAACGTCACAGGCCAAAAAAACAATTATGAAAAAATAAAACACTAGATCAACATTATGATACAAAAAACATGCACATTTCAGATAGCAGCATGAGGAGCAAAAGCATCACAGGACAAAAAAAAATGTAAAAAATACAACACTAGATCAACATTATGATACAAAAACATGCACATTTCAGATAGCAGCATGAGGAGAAAAACCGTTACAGGCCAAAAAAAAAATTTTAAAGATAAAAAAACTACATCAACATAATGATACAAAAAACATCCACATTTCAGATAGCAGCATGAGGAGAAAAAGCATCACTGGACAAAAATTTTTTTTAAAAAATACAACACTAGATCAACATTATGATACAAAAAAAATGCACATTTCAGATAGCAGCATGAGGAGAAAAACCATCACAGGCCAAAAAACAATAATGAAAAAATACAACACTAGATCAACATTATGATACAAAAAACATGCACATTTCAGATAGCAGCATGAGGAGAAAAAGCATCACTGGACAAAAAAAAAATTAAAAAAATACAACACTAGATCAACATTATGATACAAAAACATGCACATTTCAGATAGCAGCATGAGGAGAAAAACCGTCACAGGCCAAAAAAAAAATAAAAAAAAAAAACTACATCAACATAATGATACAAAAAACATGCACATTTCAGATAGCAGCATGAGGAGAAAAACCGTCACAGGCCAAAAAAACAATTATGAAAAAATAAAACACTAGATCAACATTATGATACAAAAAACATGCACATTTCAGATAGCAGCATGAGGAGAAAAACCGTCACAGGCCGAAAAAAAAATTTAAAAAATAAAAAACTACATCAACATTATGATACACAAAAAATGCACATTTCATATTGTCGCAGGGAGACCAACCACATCACAGGCAAAAAAACAGTACCAGTAGATCCACATTATCAATGAAACACATTCACTACAGTAGCAGGGGATACACAATATAACTTCACAAATATGCGTATTTGAAACACTACCAGGGGGACCCACCCCATCATCTGAAATTACATTTCGTACAGTACCAGGGGAACCAAAACCATCACAGAAAAAACATGAATTTGAAAATGTCCCAGGGTGCCAAAAAAATGCAGTAGCTCAGACAGCATTGGTGACATACGCATTGTAAAATTTGGGTTGGGGGGTCTCATATTTACCATCTGTTGTCCTGGCGCTCCATGCTTCTGTCTGCGGATCCTGGCTGCGTAATGTCTCCTGGCTGCGTATGTCTCTCTGGATGCGTCTCTCTGGATGCGTCTCTCTGGCTGCGTCTCTCTGGCTGCGTCTCTCTGGCTGCGTCTCTGTGGCTCTGTCTCTCTTGGTCATGTGCATGTGTCTGATGTCCCACTGCATGCTTTTTTATATGTTTTCTGAGGGCTGGTATCTGTTTGCTGTGGGCTGGTATCTCAATTAAAAAACTGGATCCGGCCACCGGATCCGGCCCTTGCCGGATGCGGCGCATTGCGGCGTCCATAGACTTTCATTGTTACAAATGCCGGATCCGGCGCTTCCGGCTTTTTCGCCACAGACAAAAAACGTGACATGCAACGTTTTTGCCAGACGCCAGACGGCGACCAGACACCGCATCCGGCAAAAAACCGGACGCGCCGCAGGGACATGCGGCGCCATCCGGCACTAATGTTAGTCAATGGAAAAAAAAACGCATCAGGCATTACATTTCGCCGGATGCGGTTGGACAAAAAAATACCGGAGGGCACCGTCAGGCGCACAACGGATGTGTGAAAGAGGCCTTATGAGGATATCTGTTTGTGCAGGTAACTATTACTGTGCAGAATTATTAGGCAACTTTATAAAAACCAAATATATACCCATCTCACTTGTTTATTTTCACCAGGTAAACCAATATAACAACACAAAATTTAGAAATAAACCTTTCTTACATTCAAAACCAAAAAATAAAAAATCAGTGACCAATATAGCCACCTTTCTTTACAATGACACTCAAAAGCCTTCCATCCATAGATTCTGTCAGTTGCTTGATCTGTTTACGATCAACATTGCGTGCAGCAGCCACCACAGCCTCCCAGACACTGTTCCGAAAGGTGTAATGTTTTCCCTCCCTGTAGATCTCACATTTTATGAGGGACCACAGGTTCTCTATGGGGTTCAGATCAGGTGAACAAGTTGGCCATGTCATTATTTTTCTTCTTTTAGACCTTTACTGGCCAGCCACGCTGTGGAGTATTTGGATGCATGCGATGGAGCATTGTCCTGCAAGAAAATCATGTTTTTCTTGAACGATACCGACTTCTTCCTGTACCACTGCTTGACAGTAGGGCTGGGAGTTGAGCTTCACTCCATCCTCAACCTGAAAAGGTCCCACAAGTTCATCTTTGATGATACCAGCCCATACCAGTACCCAACCTCCACCTTGCTGGCGTCTGAGTCGGAGTGGAGCTCTCTGCCCTTTACAGATCCAGCCTCGGGCCCATCCATCTGGCCCATCAAGAGTCACTCTCATTTCTTCAGTCCATAAAACCTTAGAAAAATCAGTCTTAAGATATTTCTTGGCCCAGTCTTGACGTTTTATCTTATGTTTCTTGTTCAAAGGTGGTCGTTTTTCAGCCTTCCTTACCTTAGCCATGTCCCTGAGTATGGCACACCTTGTGCTTTTTGATACTCCAGTAACGTTGCAGCTCTGAAATATGGCTAAACTGGTGGCAAATGGCATCTTGGCAGCTTCACGCTTGATTTTCCTCAATTCATGGGCAGTTATTTTGCGCCTTTTTTATAGCAACACGCTTCTTGCGACACTGTTGGCTATTTGCCATGAAATGCTTGATTGTTCGGTGATGACGTGTCAAAAGTTTGGCAATTTCAAGACTGCTGCATCCCTCTGCAAGACATCTCACAATTTTTGACTTTTCTGAGTCCGTCAAATCTCTCTTCTGACCCATTTTGCCAAAGGAAAGGAAGTTGCCTAATAATTAAGCACACCTTATATAGGGTGTTGATGTCATTAGACCACACCCCTCCTCATTACAGAGATGCAAATCACCTGATTTACATAATTGGCTGTTGGCTTTCAAGCCTATACAGCTTGGAGTAGGACAACATGTATAATAAGGATGATGTGATCAAAATACTAATTTGCCTAATAATTCTGCACACAGTGTAGATCTCTGCTGTCATAGGTATTTGGTAGTGGCTAACCTGTTGAAATCAGGGTATTTATTTGTATAGCCAGTGATAGGGCAACAGAGATAGGGTGAGTTACCGTATATACTCGAATATAAGCCGACACGAGTATATGCCGAGGCACCTAATTTTGCCACAAAAAACTGGGAAAACTTATTGACTTGAGTATAAGCCTAGGGTGGGAAATGCAGCAGCTACTGGTAAATTTCAAAAATAAAAATAGATCCCAATAAAAGTAAAATTAATTGAGACATTAGTAGGTTAAATATTTTTGAATATACATATTGAATCAGGAGCCCCATATAATGCTCCATACAGTTCATGATGGGCCCCATAAGATGCTCCATGCAAAAATATACCCCATATAATGCTGCACAAAGGTTAATGATGGCCCCATAAGATGCTCCATATTAAAATATGCCCCATATAATGCTGCACAAAGGTTGATAGCCCATAAGGTGCTCCATATTAAAATTTGTCCCATATAATGCTGCTGCAATAAAAAAAAAGACATACTCACTTTTCGTCACTGGGGGCCAGATGCCAGTGTCCTGAGCAGGCGGGGACACAGGCGCGCTATGGGGGCCAGGTGCCGGTATAGCCACTGGCTCAGGCCCCGGCACTTGCGATATTCACCTGTCCACAATCCACCACCGTGCACCGCTGTGTCTTCCGTCTCTCTGCAGTGTCTGTTCCTGCATGGGGTGCGCCCTCTGACCTGAACGTCACAGCCAGAGGACCTGGAAGACACAGCGTGGCAGTGGAACGAGGACAGAAGAATATCGCATGGCTCACCCTCCCCGAGTCCTACTCTCCTGGCGCTGCTACATCTCAGTCCCTGCATCTCCGTCCAGGGCGGTCGCCGGCATCTCTCTCTGTCTTCCTTCCAGTGCTGAGCGGTTGTGTGGTACTGCTCAATAAAGTAATGAATATGCGCTCCATGCCTATGGGAGTGGAGACGCATGCATATTCATTACTTTAATGAGCGGTACCACGTGACCGCTGAACACAGGAAGAAGCTACCTGCCGGGACAACAGATAGATGCAGGGAGGACTTGCAGCAACCGCTTGAGGAGTGGGTGAGTATAATGTGACAACCGCCGACTCCTGCCGCTCCCCCTCCCCCTTGACTCCCCGGGACAATGACTCTGTATAAGCCGAGAGGGGCGATTCCAGCACAAAAAAAATGTTCTGAAAATCTCAGCTTATACACCAGTATATACAGTATGTCTCATTATACTTTATCTCTTTGGGTAAAATGTAGCTTAAAGCACAAGACATCACACAACAGCATAGCAACGTTATATATAATTCACTCACATATAATAAATAATAAATATTAATAATAATAATTGTTCATAATAAACTCATATTAATAATAATTTACTCATAAATATAATAAGCTCCAAATTTATCAAAATGTAAAAGTTCTCTTATGGACCAAAGACTCAATCTCGAAAGAAGTAATTAGTAGATTCATTTTTAAATTTTATGCTGACAGATGACATATCAAATATCCTTCATCTCAATAATAAAATTTGCAGAAGAATATTTTTGAGTTCACCAAATGTTGAGTTAATCAGTGATTCAAAATAACAGGGCTTGGAAATAGGTGTTAGAAGACCTACCATGCGGAATCTTACAGGATATCTCTAGGGAACCAGTAATCATTCATTTTGAAAGGTATAAAAAATGTGATAAAGGTTTTATAACCCATTTCATCCAATGTGATTTTTGTGCTCTGCTGCTTAATATTAATAAAAGTGGAATATTTAATCAAATAAGCAAAAGAAGAATATATATTCAATGTTTTTGGATACATTGCCATTTAGAAGTCTTTTGCTTTCAGTTCTCTAGTTCTGTCAGCGTAATTTTTCAAACTTTAGAATTAACCTAAGAAACACTAATACTTTAATGCTGCAGTGGGATGTCAACACTTCTTTGAACTTTTCTAATGATCCTTTAAATCAAGATACTGTAATCGTTAGCGTCTCATTTTATACCAAATAGAGTCTTTAAACTCTTGTCCTCAAGGCCTCCCTACAGGCCTGATTTTTAGGACAAACCAAATCAAATTACTTCACTCTAAACATAATTAGATTTTAGAGTATGCAAATTGGAGTCTTACAGAGATGCACTTAAGACCTGGCCTGCCTTGAAACCCTAGGGCTTTAAATTGGCAAATTGTACAACATTTAGT
Organism: Oophaga sylvatica; assembly: GCA_033576555.1. Classification (NCBI taxonomy): domain Eukaryota; kingdom Metazoa; phylum Chordata; class Amphibia; order Anura; family Dendrobatidae; genus Oophaga; species Oophaga sylvatica. The sequence goes on along the minus strand of JARQOD010000004.1, from coordinate 251,496,038 downwards.
AAAGTGGATTTGCTGTTTGATAAAAAAAATGCTGATTGCAATATTTTTCTAATTAGTCATTTTCCTAATAAGCCCTGCGTTTTTCTCATCAATAGCTATTCTAGAATCCTAGAAAATGATAAACAAAGCACGTACTCCATACAGGGGTTGGTAAAGTATAGATAAGACTTCAAACTAACACATGACTTCTTTGTACTCAGTTCTATTGCCAACCTTGCCATTTATTTTGTTTTATATTTTTTTGGGAAATGTTTTACATAGATTATACTGTTTTCCTAAGTGATGTTTTACGTAAAGAAATCATTTTTACATGAAAAAGAAGCTTTGTTATCTCAGAAACTATGTATTCGCACACGTGAAAAATAGCAAAATTGAAGTTCTAAAAACAAAACACAAATAAGCAAAAAAATCTCAAATTCACCATATGTAATGCTGTCTGCATTAGTCCATGTTTTTCACATACTTTTTGTCATGTAAAAACCTATATTTCATTTTAGGAGCTGCTTTTGTTAACATCAATATGCGGATTCAATCAATTGCTTCCTAGCCAAATGAAACTGTGCCTGAGCGGAATAGCTGATGAATTAATCCTGATACTTCATCACTTTGTTTCAAACCATTTGTTTATGCCCATGTAAACACATACCATTTAGAGATTTTTCAATAGTTCGCTTCTCAGATTCCTTATAAACACTTAGACAAATGCATAAATTAGACATCGTAAGCTGGTTGCTTGGATGAATTAAATTGCATTGCGGACTCCAAGCTATTAAAAGGATTTTTCAAGCATACAATATTTCCATAAACCTTGAAATATCTTTATAGAATTGAGTACATCATGACCTACTGTGTATGCTGTGTAAATTGCTAAGTTGAGAAGCAGAAACATATGAACACTTTAGGTAAATTCATTTTAGGGCGCAGATGTAAGAGAAATCGGTATAATTTGTCCCTAGGTTGTGATGGACTAATAGCAGCTCCACATAGAAAATTACCTGAGTTGTATTATTCTAGGAAATAGCACAGCCTAAAAGAGTTAAATGGCTAATTCAACTTTGAAACATGAAACAGCTTGTTGAAATAAATGTATAAAGAAACAGACATTCAAATGCTGTATATAGATGATGGTTTTCCCAATGGATTTTATTAAAATAAGTTTCATGTAGTACAGATAAAGGTGGCAGAGCGAGACGTCTACTCCCAGATCTGGGTCTGGCCTTTGTTGTTCATCTAGCTGATTATCCTTAGAAAAAAAAAGGTCCCAGGAGGGCTAATCAGTCCCTCCTTGCTGTATGAACACAGTCCCTGAGGATTTGTTGTTGTCAGTGTGTTAGGAACAAAAACTCCAGAAGTATCTAGAACTCTGAAAAGATTTAATACAGTACATGAAGTTACCTATACAGACTTGAGCATTGGCTTGCATAATAGTTTACCAGTAGTTGCCAGATGTCTTGGTAAGGTAGTTACAGTACTAACCACTTGCCATAAACAATCTATTGACTACACGTTTATTATTTACTGGGAAGGCACAGGGCAATCTTTATGGTCAAGTTGCTCTTTCTTGAAAAGTAGGAAAATTTAGGGTTATTGGGTAGGCCCAAGAAAACAACCCTTGACCAGATGCCTTCTTAGTGGGTCCCTTATATTACATAACTATTCATCTGAATAGATTCCATGTAAGACTATATCACCCCTGCTGAGGACACTGCAGTGGTATTGGGCAATATCCACCCACCAAGTGTGCCAGGAGCGGCATCTGCTGTGATCATCAGAAAACCTGGTATCTGCATCTTGAAAGGGGTTGTCTCAAGTAGACAACTGTAAATATGGTATGTGTGGAGCCGGAAAAAAAGCCAGTAATTTAGAATGTCTCCCATCTTCGTGTAGTTTCCTAACAAAATATTACATGGTAAACAATTAATTTGAATGGATATATGTAATGTTTTGTTTCTCTGCTACAGGGGATGTGAGCTGATCACCAAGACTTTTAGAAGCAAACCATGTATTGCTCAATTGATTGCTTGAGTGGCTTCCTTAAAAAAGTATGCTTTGATGGCTCAAACTACATTTTGTTAACCGTTCAATTAATCTATGTTTTCAAAGCTGAAGACCTGTGTCCCTTAACCCTATTTTCCTGGCAGTAATGTTGCAATGGATGACTGCTAACAACACCACTGATTTTTCATCAATGGTGATTAGCTGCAGTGGTCCTGTATGGCTGCAGTGGTCATGTAGTGATAAATCACATGTCAAACTGCGAAGACAACAGAGTGTTATAACCTAGATTATATCCAACACAATAATATGACATTTAAAAAGGAGGTATATGAAAAGAATAATATTTTTTGCTTACCTTTTGAGCATTTCAAAGTGATTTAAAAGTATATACAGTATGTTGCCATATTTCACAAAACAAGAGGCATACACTATTAAATAGACCTCAACACCTTAGGCTACTGGTGTACTTACATTATTAATCCGTGTCTGAATGGCTGTGTAATCTTTTTGAAAATGTATGCTTGATTTCTGCCCACCTAGGCTGATTGACAGCTCCTCAATGACCTTCCTCCTTGCTGCTGCTGAAATTTTAAACTCCTCAATACAAACTGACACCCTCTTTATTAGAACTAATAAGATAAAAAATGTAATATTAGGATTATACAGCTATTTTGACAGTAGTACAGTATGTACAATAAGTATACCAGTCTTAAAAAGTCTTAAAACTATTTTGTAGTGTGAAATCTTGTAACATTAGCTTTGAGGATTAAAATTTAATTTTGGGTTCATAATAGAAACATAGAAACTCTTTAAGACACTGAAGGAACACTTTAGGACACTGTTCACATTAGCCATGATTCTTTATTTTTATTACTCATGTGATGGATGTGAGTGGCATCTGTTAGACCGTACTGACTTCTTATGGAAATGGTAAGGGTCCTTTTTGTTATGGTAATATTTGTGATGAATGCTGAGCTTCTTTTGCTATGAAATATGATGGAAATTTTGTTGAAACCCTCAGTTGAAAGTCCAAATAAAATGTGAACAGATCATTAAATACAGAATGTCCAATGTTGTTGATGGGGTTGTCCACTACTAGGACAACCCCTTCTCATACCCCACACTTAGCCCCGATAAAATATAAAAAACCTATGCTCACTTCCCGTGCTGACGCCATTCCAGCGGTGTTGGCACTCACTATCCCTGGGGCTCTTGTGCAGTTGTGACACCTGACCCCTGCACCCAGTCAGTGCTGGTATCACTGTCCACGCCTTCGGACAAATTGAGGAAGTCCAGGCTGCAGCTGATATCTGATTTCCTCTTCATGTTCAATTCAAAAGAAGGCGGGGACAGTGACGCCAGCGCTGATTGGGCACCGCTGTCACGTGTCACAACAACCACACAAGAGCCACAGGGAGAGGGAGTGCTGACACCGCAGGAATGGCGCTGGCATGGGAGGTGAGTATAAGCTTTTTATTTTTTCAGGGCCAAGCCTGGGGTATGAGAAGGAGTTGTCCAAGTAGTGGGCAACTTATTTAACATCTTCTGGCATAATGTGCCATTGGCTGTGTAGTGCAGCGGTGTCCACGCTGTGCAGTGATGAGGTAGTGACCCAAGCAAGTTCAAAGCAAAACGTATTTAATGTCCTAAAAGAACTCACACAGTGTACAGCACGCTGTATCCTCCAAATCGCAGCCGGGAAAACAAAAGACAGTCCGTGAACAGTTTCCGTGAGTGACCACACCACCGTGCACGCAGGGGGTGCCAGACCTTTTGGCTCCGCTTGGCCCTGTATTGCCTCACACAGGGAATGCTCTGCCGACCAACTGCTCTGTCTGCTTGCAAGACCAAAACTGACACACCCAAAACCCACTTGCAGGGTTTTTTTTTTCCTTTCCTTCAGACTCTGTGGCCATGGGCCACTTAAAAGATCTAGACTGGAGGAAACGGACCGGCCCCACTACCTTCCTGCAGTCCATTTCTAAAATAAAAGCCCATATCTGGTTTTCCCGAACAGTTCCTTGGTCAAATAACTTGACCAAGTTCCCACTCACTTTTATTCTGCCTTGTGACTGTCAGGCAACCTGCTGTGACCACAAGGCACTCCAGCGGATCTAATACGCTTCTGAGCGCATCCTGGGGGACTCATAGTGACCCTCACATATGACAGCGGTCACTGCCTCACAGTTGGTAAAAATGACTAATATTTGATCACTTTTTCTTAAATTACAGTAAAATTTCTCCCATTACTAAGACATAAGTGCTGAAATAGCACAAAATATAAACAATTCCTCATATTATTGTTACTCCCCTCATAAATGCAATATATAAACCTACAGCGGAAAAGAGGGAGAGCACAACCGTGACCATTAATAAACTATAAATATTTATTGGACATAAAACAAAATAGCTAGAACTTCCAATCTAATATATAAAGCTGAATGTATGTATGTGTGTATGTATGTGGGTATGTTTGTCCGGGATTGGAATCCGCACCGTCGCACTTACGGGCATGAAATTTTGCACGCCCGCACGTCTCGACCCCGAAAGAGTCCTAGGCTATGTTTTGAATCGAAATTTTAACCCCGCGCGTTCCAAATCGCCAAACAATTTTGGCCCTATCTACATAATGGGGAGAAAGCTGAATGCTTGTGTGTATGTCCGGCATAGGAATCTGCATTTACGGGCATGAAATTTTGCACACCCGCACGTCTCGACCCCAGGAGCGTCATAGGCTAGGTTTTGAGTCGAAATTTTAACCCCGCCATTCCAAATCGGCAAATAATTTTGGCTCGGGATAGGAATCTGCACCGTTGTACTTACGGGCATGAAATTTTGCATGCCCGCACATCTCAACCCCAGGAGCATTATAGGCTATGTGTTGAATGGAAATTTTAACCCCCGCACGTTCCAAATCGCCAAACTATTTTGGCCCTATCTACATAATGGGGAGAAAGCTGAATGCTTGTGTGTATGTCCGGCATAGGAATCTGCATTTACGGGCATGAAATTTTGCACACCCGCACGTCTCGACCCCGGGAGCGTCATAGGCTAGGTTTTTAGTCGAAATTTTAACCCCGCGCATTCCAAATCGGCAAATAATTTTGGCCCGGGATAGGAATCTGCACCGTTGTACTTACGGGCATAAAATTTTGCATGCCCGCACATCTCAACCCCAGGAGCATCATAGGCTATGTGTTGAATGGAAATTTTAACCCCCGCACGTTCCAAATCGCCAAACTATTTTGGCCCTATCTACATAATGGGGAGAAAGCTGAATGCTTGTGTGTATGTCCGGCATAGGAATCTGCATTTACGGGCATGAAATTTTGCACACCCGCACGTCTCGACCCGGGAGCGTCATAGGCTAGGTTTTGAGTCGAAATTTTAACCCCGCGCATTCCAAATCGGCAAATAATTTTGGCCCGGGATAGGAATCTGCACCGTTGTACTTACGGGCATGAAATTTTGCATGCCCGCACATCTCAACCCCAGGAGCATTATAGGCTATGTGTTGAATGGAAATTTTAACCCCGCACGTTCCAAATCGCCAAACTATTTTGGCCCTATCTACATAATGGGGAGAAAGCTGAATACTTGTATATAGATATAATCATTACAATTTGTTATAACTAACCGTAGTTAGGTACTATGCCCGGGCAGCGCCGGGCTCTTCAGCTAGTCTAATATATAAAGTTGAATGTATGTATGTGTGTATGTATGTGGGTATGTTTGTCCGGGATTGGAATCCGCACCGTCGCACTTACGGGCATGAAATTTTGCACGCCCGCACGTCTCGACCCCGAAAGAGTCCTAGGCTATGTTTTGAATCGAAATTTTAACCCCGCACGTTCCAAATCGCCAAACAATTTTGGCCCTATCTACATAATGGGGAGAAAGCTGAATGCTTGTGTGTATGTCCGCATAGGAATCTGCATTTACGGGCATGAAATTTTGCACACCCGCACGTCTCGACCCCGGGAGCGTCATAGGCTAGGTTTTGAGTAGAAATTTTAACCCCGCGCATTCCAAATCGGCAAATAATTTTGGCTCGGGATAGGAATCTGCACTGTTGTACTTACGGGCATGAAATTTTGCATGCCCGCACATCTCAACCCCAGGAGCATTATAGGCTATGTGTTGAATGGAAATTTTAACCCCCGCACGTTCCAAATCGCCAAACTATTTTGGCCCTATCTACGTAATGGGGAGAAAGCTGAATGCTTGTGTGTATGTCCGGCATAGGAATCTGCATTTACGGGCATGAAATTTTGCACACCCGCACGTCTCGACCCCGGGAGCGTCATAGGCTAGGTTTTTAGTCGAAATTTTAACCCCGCGCATTCCAAATCGGCAAATAATTTTGGCCCGGGATAGGAATCTGCACCGTTGTACTTACGGGCATGAAATTTTGCATGCCCGCACATCTCAACCCCAGGAGCATCATAGGCTATGTGTTGAATGGAAATTTTAACCCCCGCATGTTCCAAATCGCCAAACTATTTTGGCCCTATCTACATAATGGGGAGAAAGCTGAATGCTTGTGTGTATGTCCGGCATAGGAATCTGCATTTACGGGCATGAAATTTTGCACACCCGCACGTCTCGACCCCGGGAGCGTCATAGGCTAGGTTTTGAGTCTAAATTTTAACCCCGCGCATTCCAAATCGGCAAATAATTTTGGCCCGGGATAGGAATCTGCACCGTTGTACTTACGGGCATGAAATTTTGCATGCCCGCACATCTCAACCCCAGGAGCATCATAGGCTATGTGTTGAATGGAAATTTTAACCCCCGCACGTTCCAAATCGCCAAACAATTTTGGCCCTATCTACATAATGGGGAGAAAGCTGAATACTTGTATATAGATATAATCATTACAATTTGTTATAACTAACCGTAGTTAGGTACTATGCTCGGGCAGCGCCGGGCTCTTCAGCTAGTAAAGAATAAAACAAGAGCGCAACTAGTAGACCAATGATTAACTTTAATGCCGGTATTATAATACTGTATAATACTGTATGATATCTAATATATTTGTGGGAGCTTTCTTCTGATTGTCTTTTTTTGTGTCTCCATTAATCCTCAGATCAATCATTGGTCTATTGCTTGTGCTCTTGTTTTATACGATATTTTAAGTTCTAGCTATTTTATTTTGTGTCCAATAAGTATTTCTATTTTATTTATGATCACTGCTGGGTCTCCCTATTTCCCGCTGTAGGTTTATATAAGTGCTGAAATATCTGATATTTTAGACTGTTTAGAGGGTCATTATATCCACAGAATAAAATGATAAATGTATTACGATGAGGTGTGATGATACCCCCCAATGATTAGAGAACAGGGGACCAAAGTTCCCTGTGTGAATCAAGGGGTATTGAGCATATGTGACCATTGCTCAAGTCGCTGTTTATAGGAATGTTATTACATGCTCACGACCACATTATTCATCCAGCGGACTTTGTACCTCCATTCTCAGTGTTGGTGGAGGTCTCAGCATCTGGACCCTCAAGATCACACATTCTTCATCTGTCTTAAGAATAGGAGATAAATGTTGTTAATGGAACAACTCCTTTTTGAGCAGAAAATGGAAATTACAATGCCAATATTATATTTCCCATTATAACGTTACTTTTTGAATCTGTAGAATTTCCTAATTTATTTCCACTGCTAATTGTTCTGATGAATTATCAGTCATGAAGAAATGTAACTATATCTGCTTATGAAATATACACGCAAAGACCCCTAAAGGGTTAAATACATAAAACGTAGCATAACCTCCATTACCTCTTGCTTACACATCTTCTTGTAAAGCTAACATTTTCTTAGCCCTTTTTGGCTTATTTAAGAAATGTAATAATCGGATGTACCAGATTAAATACAGTCTTTGCATTGATTTCTTGTCTGTAGTTCATAGCTAGCGTACATTTTATCATTCCACCGTCCGTGCAATTATGGAAGCTTTTACATTAAAGTAACATAGGGACAAAAAGTACTTTTCTTTTTTCACTAATCATGAACAATGTAGTTACACAATGGCCACCTAGACTAGTTTTCCTTATAATACATTTTTCATGGCCAGTACAATAAATTAGATTTATAGTGATGCTCTGCTGGAAGAGTGCCAGTTGAACCTGTGCCACTATGGGTATGTGCATACAATTCCCAATGGTAAATATGGCTTTATAGATCCTAAAACTAATAGCATCATCTGTTTAAGTTAGGATTGCTCCAATGTTCTCTCGCTAATGGATTTGGAAACCTATTATATTTCAATTATTTTAAATAACACACAAGTGCGGTTTAGGTGCATCAGAGCTGATAACCCAACCATTCATTCCGCAATAATCGGATATCTGTAGACTGCTTGGCTGCCAAATTTCCCTTTGTGTGTACATCACCAAGAATGTATTAGGCTCACTAAATAGTCTAGACATTATTTCTATTATGTTTATAATGTTGAAAATGCACTGATTTTTATTACTTTACATTATTTGTAATATATTATTTTATATTTATTTACTACTTTATATATTATATATTTATTATATATTTATTTGCTACTTTATATATGTTATATATTATTATATATTTATTTACTACTTTATATATATTATATATTTATTATATATTTATTTACTATTTTATATATGTTATATATTATATATTTATTTACTACTTTATATATATTATATATTTATTATATATTTATTTACTACTTTATATATGTTATATATTATTATATATTTATTTACTACTTTATATATATTATATATTATTATATATTTATTTACTACTTTATATATTATATATTATTATATATTTATTTACTACTTTATATATATTATATATTATATATTTATTTACTACTTTATATATGTTATATATTATTATATATTTATTTACTACTTTATATATATTATATATTATTATATATTTATTTACTACTTTATATATATTATATATTATTATATATTTATTTACTACTTTATATATATTATATATTTTGGAATTGGACTTTCTTGCTGATATAACGTATTAGTTTCCATTTTAAAATTGGAATTCAATTAAAAACTGTGCCGGCCCCACAGATATATTGTCAATGGTTTGGACTTTAACCCTCCGAATTAATTTGCCAAACCTGCAAACCATGGACGGGATAGTACGTCATAGGCGATCAGCTGCGCTCCCAGAGGGAGCGCAGCTAATCGCCGCCGGGTGTCAGCTGATTATCACAGCTGACACCCGTGACTGTGTGTCAGGAGCGGTCACGGACCGCTCCCGGCACATTAACCCCTGGCACACCGCGATCAAACATGATCGCGGTGTACTGGGGGCACAGGGAAGCATCGCGCAGGGAGGGGGCTCTCTGCGCGCTCCCCTGAGACACTCAGACCAGCGCGATGTGATCGCACTGTTCTGAGGGCTTCCTCCCTCCCAGGACCCGGATCCAAGATGGCGCCGGGGTCCTGGAGGGAGGCGGCTTCCTCAGTGCCTGCTGAGAACAGGCACTGAGAAGCCTGCAGCACTGCCAGAGCGATCGTTGGTCTGACAGAGTGCTGTGCACACTGTCACACCAGCGATCTGATAAAATACAGTGATGTCCCACCCTGGGACAAAGTAAAAAAGTTAAAAAAATAAAAATAAACATGTTTTAAAAAAAAATCAAAAATAAATTAAAAAAAAAAATTTTCCCCAATAAATTAATTTCTTCCTGTAAATAAAAAAAACAAAACAATAAAAGTACACATATTTGGTATTGCCGTGTCCGTAACGACCCCCTTATAAAACTGTCCCACTAGTTAACCCCTTTAGTGAACCACTTAAAAAAAAAAAAAAAAATCAATGCTTTATCATCATACCGCCGAACAAAAAGTGGAATAACACGCGATCAAAAAGACGGATATAAATAAGCATGGTACCGCTGAAAACGTCATCTTGTGCCGCAAAAAATGAGCCATCATACAGCATCATCAGCGAAAAAAAAAAAAGGTATAGCTCGCAGAATAGAGCGATGCAAAAATAATTATTTTTTCTATAAAATTGTTTTTATTCTATAAAAGCGCCAAAACATAAAAAAAATATATAAATGAGGTATCACCATAATCGTACTGACCCGAAGAATAAAACTGCTTTATCAATTTTACCACACGCGGAACGATAAAAACGCCTCCCCCAAAAGAAATTCATGAATTGCTGATTTTTGTTCATACTAACCTCCCAAAAATCGAAATAAAAAGCAATCAAAAAATGTCACGTGCTCAAAAATAGTACCAATAAAAACATCACCTCGTCCCGCAAAAAATAAGACCTCACATGACTCTGTGGGCCAAAATATGCAAAAATTATAGCTCTCAAAATGTGGCGATGCAAAAAACTATTTTTTGCAATAAAAAGCGTCTTTTAGCGTGACAGCTGCCAATCATAAAAACCCACTATAAATAGTAAATCAAACCCCCCTTTATCACCCCCTTAGTTAGGGAAAAATAATAAAATAAAAAAAATGTATCTATTTCCATTTTCCCATTAGGGTTAGGGTTGCGGCTAAAGTTAGGATTAGGGTTGGCGCTAAAGTTAGGATTAGGGTTAGGGTTGGGATTAGTGGTGTGTTAGGATTAGGTTTGTGGTTAGGGTTGGGACTAGGGTTAGGGGTGTGTTGGGGTTAGGGTTGGAGTTAGAATTGGGGGGTTTCCGCTGTTTAGGCACATCAGGGGCTCTCCAAATGTGACATGGCGTCTGATCTCAATTCCAGCCAATTCTGCGTTGAAAAAGTCAAACGGTGCTCCTTCACTTCTGAGCTCTGCCATGCGTCCAAACAGTAGTTTATCCCCACATATGGGGTATCAGGGTACTCTGGACCCCAAGAGTTATTGTGCAATTTGTCCTATTTCTTCTGTTACCCTTGGGAAAATAAAAAACTGGGGGCGAAAATATCATTTTTGTAAAAAAAAAATGATTTTTTTGTTTTTACGGCTGTACATTATAAACTTCTGTGAAGCACTTGGGGCTTCATAGCGCTCACCACACATCTAGATAAGTTCCTTGTGGGGTCTATTTTCCAAAATGGGGTCCCTTGTTGGGGATTTCCACTGTTTAGGCGCATCAGGGGCTCTCCAAATGCGACATGACGCCCCCAGACCATTCCATCAAAGTCTGCAATCCAAAACGTCACTACTTCCCTTCCGAGCCCCAACGTGTACCCATACAGTAGTTATCTCCCACATATTGGGTATCAGCGTACTCAGGACAAATTGGACAACAACTTTTGGGGTCCAATTTCTCTTGTTACCCTTGTGAAAATAAAATATTGGGGCGAAAAAATCATTTTTGCAAAAAAAAAAAAGATTTTTTATTTTTACGGCTGTGCGTTATAAACTTCTGTGAAGCACTTCGGGGTTCAAAGTGCTCACCACACATCTAAATAAGTTCCTTGTGGGGTATATTTTCCAAAATGGTGTCACTTGTGGGGGTTTCCACTGTTTAGGCGCATCAGGGGCTCTCCAAATGCGACATGACGCCCCCAGACCATTCCATCAAAGTCTGCAATCCAAAATGTCACTACTTCCCTTCCAAGCCCTGATGTGCGCCCATACAGTAGTTTTCTCCCACATATTGGGTATCAGCGTACTCAGGACAAATTGGACAACAACTTTTGGGGTCCAATTTCTCCTGTTACCCTTGTGAAAATAAAATATTGGGGGCAAAAAAATCATTTTTGTAAAAAAAAAAAAAAAGATTTTTTATTTTTACGGCTGTACGTTATAAACTTCTGTGAAGCACTTCTGAGTTCAAAGTGCTCACCACACATCTAGATAAGTTCCTTGTGGGGTCTATTTGCCAAAATGGGTCACTTGTGGGGGGTTTCCACTGTTTAGGTGCATCAGGGGCTCTCCAAATGCGACATGACACCCCCAGACCATTCCATCAAAGTCTGCAAACCAAAACGTCACTACTTCCCTTCCGAGCCCCGACGTGTGTCCATACAGTAGTTTTCGCCCACATATTGGGTATCAGTGTACTCAGGACAAATTGGACAACAACTTTTGGGTTCCAATTTCTTCCCTTGTGAAAATAAAATATTGGGGGCGAAAAAATCATTTTTGTAAAAAAAAAAAAAGATTTTTTATTTTACGGCTGTACGTTATAAACTTTAGTGAAACACCTGGGGGTTCAAAGTTCTCACCACACATCTAGATACGTTCCTTGAGGGGTCTAGTTTCCAAAATGGTGTCATTTATGGGGTTTCCACTGTTTAGGCAGATCAGGAGCTCTCCAAACACGACATGGCATCCAGCCAATTCTGCATTGAAAAAGTCAAACGGCGCTCCTTTCCTTCCAAGCTCTGCCATGCACCCAAACAGGATTTTACCCCCACATATGGGGTATCAGCGTACTCAGGACAAATTGCACAATAACTTTTGGAGTCTTGTTACCCTTGCAAAAATAAAAATTGGTGTGAAAAGATCATTTTTGTGGAAAAAATATGATTTTTAAATTTTACGGCTCTACGTTATAAACTTGTGTGAAGCACTTGGGGATTCAAATTGCTCACCAAAGATCTAGATAAGTTCCTTAGGGGGTCGTTTCCCAAATGGGGTCATTTGTGGGGGGTTTCCACTGTTTAAGCACATCAGGGGCTCTCCAAATGCAACATGGCATCCAATCTCAATTCCAGCCAATTTTGGTTGGAAAAAGTCAAATGGTGCTCCTTCCCTTCCGAGCTCTGCCGTGCGCCCAAACAGTGGTTCCCCCCCCACATATGGGGTATCAGCGTACTCAGGACAAATTGGACAACAACTTATGTGGTCCAATTTCTCCTGTTACCCTTGGGAAAATAAAAAATTAGTGACTGAAAGATAATTTTTGTGGGAAAAAAATAGGATTTTTTATTTTCATGCCCGGGCATTATAAACTTGTGTGAAGCACTTGGGGGTTCAAAGTGCTCACCAAAGATCTAGATAAGTTCCTTAGGGTCTAGTTTCCAAAATGGGGTCACTTGTGGTGGGTTTCCACTGTTTAGGCTCATCTGGGGCACTGCAAACGGAACATGACCCCCATCAACGTCTGCATTCCAAAACATTATTACTTCCTTTCCAAGCCCTGCCGTGTGCCCAAACAGTTTCCCCCCCACATATGGGGTATCAGCGTACTCAGGACAAATTGGCCAACAACTTTTGGGGTCCAATTTCCTTGGGAAAATTCAAAAATTTGGGAGTAAATAATCATTTTTGTGGAAAATTGTTTTTTGTTTTTTTTTCACACCCAGGCATTATAAACTTTTGTGAAACACTTGGGGGTTCAAAGTGCTCACAAAAGATCTAGATAAGTACCTTAGGGGGTCTAGTTTCCAAAATGGTGTCACTTGTGGGGGTTTCCACTGTTTAGGCGCATCAGAGGTTCTCCAAACGCGACATGGCGTCCAATCTCAATTCCAGGGAATTTTAGTTTGAAAAAGTCAAACGGCGCTCCTTCCCTTACGAGCTCTGCCGTGTGCCCAAACAGTGGTTTTCCCCCACATATTGGGTATTGGCGTACTCAGGAGAAATTGTACAACAACTTTATCTGTCCATTTTCTCCTTTTACCCTTGTGAAAATAAAAAAAAGTTTGTAAAAGATCATTTTTGTGGCTAAAAAGTTAAATATTCATTTTTTCCTTCCACGTTGCTTTAGTTCCTGTGAAGCACCTGAAGGGTTAATAAACTTCATGAATGTGGTTTTGAGTACCTTGAGGGATGCAGTTTTTAGAATGGTGTCACTTTTGGGTATTTTCTGCCATATAGACCCCTCAAAGTGACTTCAAATGTGAGGTGGTCCCTAAAAAAAATGGCTTTGTACATTTTGTTGTAAAAATGAGAAATCGCTGGTCAACTTTTAACCCTTATAACTTCCTAACAAAGAAAAATTTTGGTTCCAAAATTGTGCTGATGTAAAGTAGACATGTGGAAAATGTTATTTTTTAACTATTTTGTGTGATATATTTCTCTGTTTTAAGGGAATAAAAATTCAAAGTTTGAAAATTGCAAAATTTTAAAAATTTTCGCCATATTTGCGTTTTTTTCAAAAATAAACGCAAGTTATATACGAAGAAATTTTACTTCTAACATGAAGTACAATATGTCACGAGAAAACAATCTCAGAATCGCGAATATCCGTTGAAGCATTCCAGAGTTATAACCTCATAAAGAGACAGAGGTCAGAATTGTAAAAATTGGCCCGGTCATTAACGTGCAAACCACCCTTGGGGGTGAAGGGGTTAAAAAAAAGTCTTCAATTTTAAGTGTTGAACCTCAATATTTCCTTTCGAGACATTGGAATATATTTATAAGTATTGAATCATTTTTAGACCGTGGAAGTCCTAAAATGTGCCACATTTATGCGGTTCATGCTGTTTGATGATAAATCCGGGATATACAGTTAGGTCCATAAATATTTGGACAGAGACGACATTTATCTAATTTTGGTTCTAGACATTACCACAATGAATTTGAAACAAAACAAATCAGATGCAGTTGAAGTTCAGACTTTCAGCTTTCATTTGAGGGTATCCACATTAAAATTGGATGAAGGGTTTAGGAGTTTCAGCTCCTTAACATGTGCCACCCTGTTTTTAAAGGACCAAAAGTAATTGGACAAATGACTCCAAGGCTATTTCATGGACAGGTGTGGGCAATCCCTTTGTTATGTCATTCTCAATTAAGCAGATGAAAGGGCCGGAGTTGATTTGAGGTGTGGTGTTTGCATTTGGAAGGTTTTGCTGTGAAGGAAACATGTGGTCACAGGAGCTCTCCATGCAGGTGAAACAAGCCATCATTAAGCTGCAAGAACAGAAAAAAACCCATCCAAGAAATTGCTACAACATTAGAAGTGGCAAAATCTACAATTTGGTACATCCTGAGAAAGAAAGAAAGCACTGGTGAACTCATCAATCCAAAAAGACCTGGGAGCCCACGGAAGACAACAGTGGTGGATGATCGCCGCATACTTTCTTTGGTGAAGAAGAACCCGTTCACAACATTAACTGAAGTCCAGAACACTCTCAGTGAAGTAGGTGTATCTGTCTCTAAGTCAACAGTAAAGAGAAGACTCCATGAAAGTAAATACAAAGTGTTCACATCTAGATGCAAACCATTCATCAATTCCAAAAATAGACAGGCCAGAGTTAAATTTGCTGAAAAACACCTCCAGAAGCCAGCTCAGTTCTGGAAAAGTATTCTATGGACAGATGAGACAAAGATCAACCTGTACCAGAATGATGGGAAGCCAAAAGTTTGGAGAAGAAAGGGAACAGCACATGATCCAAGGCACACCACATCCTCTGTAAAACATGGTGGAGGCAACGTGATGGCATGGCCATGCATGGCTTTCAATGGCACTGGGTCACTTGGGTTTATTGATGACATAACAGCAGACAAGAGTAGCCGGATGAATTCTGAAGTGTACCGGGATATACTTTCAGCCCAGATTCAGCCAAATGCTGCAAACTTGATTGGACGGCGCTTCATAGTACAGATGGATAATGACCCCAAGCATACAGCCAAAGCTACACAGGAGTTCATGAGTGCAAAAAAGTGGAACATTCTTCAATGGCCAAGTCAATCACCAGATCTTAACCCAATTGAGCATACATTTCACTTGCTCAAATCCAGACTTAAGAGGGAAAGACCCACAAACAAGCAAGACCTGAAGGCTGCGGCTGTAAAGGCCTGGCAAAGCATTAAGAAGGAGGAAACCCAGCGTTTGGTGATGTCCATGGGTTCCAGACTTAAGGCAGTGATTGCCTCCAAAGGATTCGCCACAAAATTTTGAAAATAAAAATATTTTGTTTGGGTTATGTTTATTTGTCCAATTACTTTTGACCTCCTAAAATGTGGAGTGTTTGTAAAGAAATGTGTACAATTCCTACATTTTCTAACACATTTTCTAACCCTTCAAATTAAACGTTACAATCTGCACTTGAATTCTGTTGTAGAGGTTTCATTTCAAATCCAATGTGGTGGCATGCAGAGCCCAACTCGCGAAAATTGTGTCACTGTCCAAATATTTCTGGCCCTGACTGTAGCATTGGTAAAATGATTTTGTTTTAGATTTTACTTCAAAATCTATGACCTGAGCATGAGGAGAATGAAATTAGCATGAACTATAATAATAATCTTTATTTTTATATAGCGCTAACATATTCCGCAGCGCTTCACAGTTTGCACACATTATCGTCACTGTCCCCGATGGGGCTCACAATCTAGATTCCCTATTTGTATGTTTTTGGAGTGTGGGAGGAAACCGGAGAACCCGGAGGAAACCCACGCAAACACGGGGAGAACATACAAACTCCTTGCAGATGTTGTCCTAGGTGGGATTCGAACCCAGGACTCCAGCGCTGCAAAGCTACAGTGCTATCCACTGAGCCACCGTGCTGCCCATGAACTGATATATAATGAATACTGTTATGTGTTTCTCAGTATTTTCTTTACTTTTTAGCTATTTCTTTACACCAGAGGAGTAATTTGGGTAGTGAACTCCAATGGGATCCCGAGATGCATCTTGATTGCATTATTAATTAAAAACACATACATCTATCGGAATGAAAAGCTTTTCTATCTTGGAGGTTGGAGACCCCAGGGCATGGGAGTGCATTCTTTTTCTACAGTGCCTGAGGCTTTAATTCTGTTCTCCACCCTAGAGAACTGACACCAAAACATAAATAGAGAAATCTATTGTAGGCTATCAATACCCAGCACATTTCGCGAAGTTTGCTGGTAACAGAGGAAGACATGTATCACCTGTTTCCTTTGATGCTGAAACATTTTCAGTTTTCAGCCTTTCTTGTTCTTCTTAACCATAGATGTAAGTAAATGTTGCCATGTGGCACGCTGTTATGCCATTGTTGCGGATGACAAGATGTCATAGATGTTAAAAATCATTACATTTGTACTTAAATTGTATCCTTTTCCATACTCAGTAAAGATTCTCAGTCATTATGGACAATACTTCTAAATATTCCATGATGGGTAATACATGACATGACTGTATCAAGTAAGTTTTGTCAAATACAAAACACCAGGAAGCATCAAAAACAAAGCAGCTTTGTTTAAATCATTACATATCAAAAAGAGACAAAAAACGCAGCAGATAAAATAACGCACTGAAAAACTCAGTGAAATAATGCAAGTAATCAAATTTACCTAGTAGGTGGAAAAATACTGCAGGAAATCTGCAACATCAAAAATTCACAAAATATTCATTGTGGAATCATAGCCTTAAAAGGAATCTGTCAACAGGCTTTTGATATTTAATCTGACAGCAGCATAATATAGGGCAAGTGAGCCTGATTCCAAGGATGTGTCACTTACTGGGCTGTGTGTTGTAGTTTAAATACAATAAGTGTTTCATCAGCAGGAAATGATTACTGCCTGACTCGGTCTTATGTGCACAGCAGTCCAGCTAGTCCATGTAACTCCTCCCCCAGCACTGATTGTCAGCTTGCTGACAATGTGTAGTGTACACAGGAAACTGACAATCAGTGGTGTGGGTGGGGTTATACACAGCACACCCTTCGGACCACGGCTACATCTACTAAAGGGTTTCTATAAGAACTACACCCAGCAGTCCGGTATGTGTTACATCCCTGGAACCAGACTCTCTATATTATGCTGCTCTCAGATTACATAACAAAATCTGCAGACAGATTCACATTAAATGTAGACATTCAAATGGTTGTTTATGTAATATGCGGTGCAAGCGTCAAATGCAAGTTCTTCTATTTGTTAGCAGCTCACTGCTCTTGGTCATAGAAAGGTGTTGGTCTGGGGACCCCCTGTATTAAGTCGATATACCTACAGTTGTGTGAAAAAGTACTCCCTTCCTGATTTCCTATTCTTTTGCATGTTTGTCACATTTAAATGTTTCAGATCATCAAAAAATTTAAATATTAGACAAAGATAACACAAGCAATCACAAAATGAAGTTTTTAAATGAAGGTCTTTATTATTAAGGGAAAAAAATCCAAATCTACAGGGCCCTGTGTGAAAAAGTGATTATCCCTAAACCTAATAACTGGTTGGGCAACCTTAGCAGCAAGAACTGAAATCAATCATTTGCGATAACTGGCAGTGAGTCTTTTACAACACTCTTGAGGAACTTGAACCCACTCATCTTTCCAGAATTGTTGTATTTCTGCCACATTGGAGAGATTATGAGCATTTACCGCCTTTTAAAGGTCATGTCACTGCATCTCAATTGGATTAAGGTCAGGACTTTGACTAGACCACTCCAAAGTCAATTTTGTTTTTTTTAGCCATTCAGAGGTGAACTTGCTGGTGTTTTTGGATCGTTGTCCTTCTGCATAATTATTATTATTATTATTATTATTATAGATTTTTATAGCGCCATTTATTCCATGGCGCTTTACATGTGAAGAGGGGCAAGTATAGACAAGTACAGTAAACATGAGCAATACAAGGCACACACAAGTTCAGAAGGAGAGAGGACCCTGCCCGCAAGGGCTCACAGTCTACAGGGATGGGTGAGGATACACTAGGAGAGGGAAGAGCTGATCGTGCGGTGGTTCAGTAGACTGATGATCACTGCAGGTTGTAGGCTTGTCGGAAGAGGTGGGTCTTCAGGTTCTTTTTGAAGGTTTCCAACGTAGGCGCGAGTCTGATGTGTTGGGGTAGAGAGTTCCAGAGTATGGGAGAGGCACGGGAGAAGCTTTGTATGCGGTTGTGGGAAGAAGAGATAAGAGGGGAGTAGAGGAGGAGATCTTGAGAGGATCGAAGGTTGCGTGTGGGTATGTACCGGGAGACCATGTCACAGATGTATGGAGGAGACAGATTGTGGATGGCTTTGTAGGTCATGGTTAGGGTTTTGAACTGGAGCCTCTGAACGATAGGAAGCCAATGAAGGGCTTGGCAGAGAGGAGAGGCTGGGGAATAGCGGGGAGACAGGTGTATTAGTCGCGCAGCAGAGTGCAGGATGGATTGGAGTGGTGCCAGAGTACTAGAGGGAAGGCCAGAGAGTAGGAGGTTGCAGTAGTCGAGGCGGGAGATGATGAGGGCATGCACTAGTGTTTTTGTCCAAAAAAAAAGAGGGTGTTCCAGCTCCTTAAAATTTCAAAATTTATTCATCCATTTAGTATAAAATACAAAGTGGTAAATGCTCCATGAAGGAAGCCGCATACAGCAACGCGTTTCGATCAGACGATCTTCATCAAGGCTGCTATACATTTGTGAAACATGCAGACCTATATATAACCCACGGACCAATGAGATTCAAATTGACAATCACATGATAAACTGAAGGTCCTGGAAGGTAAATTGCGATCACAAATGATCAAAAGGTCCTTTCAAGACATTGCAAAAACATCATTAAAATTACAAAAAATATGCGATAAAAAAGTGAACACAATATGGCAAGAGATCACAATCAATAGTTATAATGATACATCAACTCATTCCTTTTGTTTAATCCATTCGGGTATCTCGTGTTTAAGGAAAAGATCCAAAAAGCTTCCCTAGTCAGTAGATGTCTAGCGACATCCCCACCTCGCACTGATTTAGTGACTCTTTCTATGGCGCTAACCTGGAAGGACGTAGTATTGCGATCGTGAGAAAGAATAAAATGTTTGGAAGCCGCCGATACATTTCGATTTAGATTAGTGGTATTTCCAATATCAGATAAATGCTCCGAAATCCTTGTTTTTAATTTTCTAGTTGTACACCCCACGTATGACAGGCTACAGGAAACACAATTAATTTTATAAACCACATGTGTTGAATTGCAGTTAATATACTGTTTGATATCATAACTAACAGATTGGTTATTGTTGCTAAAGGATTTGGTAACTAAGGCATGTCTACATGTCTTACAGTTATTTGCGCCACATTTGAAAAAAACCTTAAATTTTAACCATGTATCATTTTTAATATGAGCATGAAACATACTGGGGAAACCCTATTGCCTATGGATGGAGCCTTTCTGGCTATAATATTTACACCTGGTTGTAAAATTTCACATAAAGTGTCATCTTCATATAAAATCGGTAGAAATTTGTTGATAATCTTTTTTATTTCTCCAAATTGTGGGCTAA
Organism: Oophaga sylvatica; assembly: GCA_033576555.1. NCBI lineage: Eukaryota > Metazoa > Chordata > Amphibia > Anura > Dendrobatidae > Oophaga > Oophaga sylvatica. The sequence continues at coordinate 251,475,958 of JARQOD010000004.1, read as the reverse complement.
ACTGCAGACTAACAAAAGAACGATCACAAAATGGATCGCTATTAGGCGATCGTGAAACTTCACCATCAGAATTGATGAGATTATCACGTTCCCTCTGGGTTACAATTCGCCGAGCTCTATCATCCAACGCGGATAGTTTCTATTAATCAATTTGTCATCTACCATTTTAAACTGTTCCTCCAAATTAGTCTGTGAGCTACAATTTCTCTTAATTCTGATATACTCGCCCAGAGGAATAGATTTGATCGTATGCTTAGGATGACTACTACCGGCATGTAAAATGGTATTACCCCCAAATGGTTTAATATGTGTTTTGGTACAAATATTTTGTCCCTCAATTCCACATAAATCCAAATCCAAAAATGACATTAGACTGGAATGATGTCTGTTTGTGAAACAAATATTGAAATTATTATTTTCAATGTAATCAATGAACTTCGTATGGCAGATACATCGCCACCCCAAATGATTAGGATGTCGTCGATGTATCTGCCATACCAGACCAAAGAGTCACAAAAGGGATTTTCAGCAGAAAAAATGTAATTAGACTCCCAAAAGGCCATAACGAGATTAGCCAGCGATGGTGAAAATTTAGCACCCATCGCTACTCCAGTACGTTGCAAAAAAAACTGATTATCAAACGTAAAAAAATTGTGAGTAAGAAGAAAAAAGTAACCTGCAAAAGAAAATTAATTAAATCATCAGAATACTGACTGAACCTTTGTAAGTGAAACTGAAGCGCTGTCATTGCAATATGATGTGGAATGCAGGTGTACAAAGAAATAACGTCACAGCAGAGCCACGTAAAATTACTGCTCCAGATCTTGTTTGAAAACATTCTAAGGACGTCTTTCGAATCTTTAATGAAGCCAGGAGTCCTGCGCACCAGAGGTTGTAGCAGAGAGTCCACCCATTCTCCCAAGTGTTCATTAGCTGAACCGATGCCCGAAACAATTGGTCTCATCGGAGGGATTTTTTTCTCTTTGTGAATTTTCGGTAACCCATGCATAATTGGAAGGATCGGATGTGAGACTTCTAAATATTCTGCTTGCTTCTCAGTTATCACTCCTAAAGTGAGGCCCTCTTTGATGATATTATCAGCTTCAGATTTAAATTTGATAGATGGATTACTATCTAATTTTTCATAAGTGTCTCTGTCTCGTAAAAGTTCCATCATTTTATCGTGATAATCATTTTTATTCATCACAACAACCACTCCACCTTTATCTGACATTTTGATGATAATTTCAGACATATTTCTCAACTCCTCCAAGGCTGTTTTGTGATTGTAAGACAAATTTGGTTTGTATTATATCCATTTTGACTTTTTACATCATTATGCAATTTTCTTAACTCCCTTTCAACTATTTCTTGAAATTTATCCATATTTTCAGATCTAGATTGAATTGGATAAAATGATGGATTTTTATTTTAAACTGAGACACAGAAATTCTTGAATTGGATGACTCATTCGATTCTGATGATAAATTCTGTAATATATTTAATGAAACACAATTTTCATGAAAAAAATGTTTCTTGATAGTAAGATTTCTAATAAATTTATTTACGTCCAGGATAGTTTGGAAAAGGTCAAAATTAAGATCAGGCACAAAGTTCAAACCCAAAGATAGAACTTCCCGCTGAAAATCCGTCAGAGTAACTGAAGATAAATTAAGAACATTTTTATTCTCTTTTATTTGAAAAAACTTCTCTTCCGACGTGTAGTCATTCCTTGATCCTTTGCGATGTTTCCTGCCCCCCCGCCTGTTGCGTTTTTTGAATGGCGGTAATTATTGCTGGAACTAGTAGAGGGGACTTCATTCAGTGATGCGTCTGAAGCACTAAAATTGTCAGAAGACTCAGGTTCAGATGATGTGAAAAAAACATGTGGTTTATTAGTTGGCTTGTTGCGAGCATGGTTGCGTTTCAAAATGGATCTCGGAGTTTTTGGTGTATACTCCCATTTGCCCCATTCATAAGCTTTATTCATGGAGTAATCCTTAGTGTCTCGCGCAAACTTGCGTTTTTTTCTGTCCATTATTTCCTTCTCCAAGATAGATACTTTATCCTGGGCTTTGGACAGTACAGAATCAAATTGTGTCATGTTCTTAAATTCAATTAGAGCAGTATTGATTGTATCCATTTGCTCTTGTACCTCTTTAGTTTAGCATCTTCATATTTCACGATTAATTTCATGAGGTTAGCAGAACACGTACTCAAAATTTGGTTCCATTCACCATTAAACTCCTCAGAAAATGCACATGTTGGGATTTTTTTAATACGCAAACCCCGCGGTATCATTTCTTTTGTGAGGTAGTTTTGGAGCGTAGTTTGATCCCACCAGAGTCTGGTTTCAAGCAGCATCAGCTGCTCCAATTTATCCACAGTGGTATTGAGATCTGGTGTGTCATCCAAAGCATTGGGGTCATTAGAAAAGACCAAAGCAGCTTTTTTAGTTCTATCCTTAAACAGATTTGTAGCCATATTGTGAAAAAAATGTATAAAATTACGACAATCCAATCAATTGTAAAATACAAATTGTAGAACAAATCTGAATAGAGAGCATATGGGAGCACGGTAAAGTCACATAGGTAAAGGAAAAAAGCAAACCAGCTCACCAACTACCACGGCAGGTGCACGGAACGACGTCTGACGAACGTCCAGGAAAGTCCAAAAAAAAGAGGGTGTTCCAGCTCCTTAATATTTCAAAATTTATTCATCCATTTAGTATAAAATACAAAGTGGTAAATGCTCCATGAAGGAAGCCGCATACAGCAACGCGTTTCGATCAGACGATCTTCATCAAGGCTGCTATACATTTGTGAAACATGCAGACCTATATATAACCCACGGACCAATGAGATTCAAATTGACAATCACATGATAAACTGAAGGTCCTGGAAGGTAAATTGCGATCACAAATGATCAAAAGGTCCTTTCAAGACAATGCAAAAACATCATTAAAATTACAAAAAATGCGCGATAAAAAAGTGAACACAATATGGCAAGAGATCACAATCAATAGTTATAATGATACATCAACTCATTCCTTTTGTTTAATCCATTCGGGTATCTCGTGTTTAAGGAAAAGATCCAAAAAGCTTCCCTAATACCATTTTACATGCCGGTAGTAGTCATCCTAAGCATACATCAAATCTATTCCTCTGGGCGAGTATATCAGAATTAAGAGAAATTGTAGCTCACAGACTAATTTGGAGGAACAGTTTAAAATGGTAGATGACAAATTGATTAATAGAAACTATCCGCGTTGGATGATAAATAGAGCTCGGCGAATTGTAACCCAGAGGGAACGTGATAATCTCATCAATTCTGATGGTGAAGTTTCACGATCGCCTAATAGCGATCCATTTTGTGATCGTTCTTTTGTTAGTCTGCAGTTTAGCCCACAATTTGGAGAAATAAAAAAGATTATCAACAAATTTCTACCGATTTTATATGAAGATGACACTCACTTTATGTGAAATTTTACAACCAGGTGTAAATATTATAGCCAGAAAGGCTCCATCCATAGGCAATAGGGTTTCCCCCAGTATGTTTCATGCTCATATTAAAAATGATACATGGTTAAAATTTAAGGGTTTTTTCAAATGTGGCGCAAATAACTGTAGGACATGTAGACATGCCTTAGTTACCAAATCCTTTAGCAACAATAACCAATCTGTTAGTTATGATATCAAACAGTATATTAACTGCAATTCAACACATGTGGTTTATAAAATTAATTGTGTTTCCTGTAGCCTGTCATACGTGGGGTGTACAACTAGAAAATTAAAAACAAGGATTTCGGAGCATTTATCTGATATTGGAAATACCACTAATCTAAATCAAAATGTATCGGCGGCTTCCAAACATTTTATTCTTTCTCACGATCGCAATACTACGTCCTTCCAGGTTAGCGCCATAGAAAGAGTCACTAAATCAGTGCGAGGTGGGGATGTCGCTAGACATCTACTGACTAGGGAAGCTTTTTGGATCTTTTCCTTAAACACGAGATACCCGAATGGATTAAACAAAAGGAATGAGTTGATGTATCATTATAACTATTGATTGTGATCTCTTGCCATATTGTGTTCACTTTTTTATCGCGTATTTTTTGTAATTTTAATGATGTTTTTGCATTGTCTTGAAAGGACCTTTTGATCATTTGTGATCGCAATTTACCTTCCAGGACCTTCAGTTTATCATGTGATTGTCAATTTGAATCTCATTGGTCCGTGGGTTATATATAGGTCTGCATGTTTCACAAATGTATAGCAGCCTTGATGAAGATCATCTGATCGAAACGCGTTGCTGTATGCGGCTTCCTTCATGGAGCATTTACCACTTTGTATTTTATACTAAATGGATGAATAAATTTTGAAATTTTAAGGAGCTGGAACACCCTCTTTTTTTTGGACTTTCCTGGACGTTCGTCAGACGTCGTTCCGTGCACCTGCCGTGGTAGTTGGTGAGCTGGTTTGCTTTTTTCCTTTACTAGTGTTTTTGTACTTTCATGGTCTAGGAATACACGGATCCGGGAAATATTTTTGAGTTTGAGACGGCAGGAGGAGGCTAGGGTTTGGACATGTGGCTTGAAAGAGAGGGCAGAGTCGAGGATCACTCCGAGGCACCGAGCGTGCGGGACTGGGGAAAGTGAGCAGCCATTGATGTTAATGGACAGGTCTGGTGGGGGGGTAGAGTGAGATGGGGGAAAGATGATAAATTCTGTTTTGTCCATGTTCAGTTTTAGAAAGCGAGCAGAGAAGAAAGCAGAAATAGCAGACAGACATTGTGGGATTTTGGTCAGTAAGGAGGTGAGGTCAGGTCCAGATAGGTAGATCTGCGTGTCGTCGGCGTAGAGATGATACTGAAGACCATGGGATTCTATGAGCTGTCCCAGGCCGAGGGTGTAGATGGAGAAGAGTAGGGGTCCAAGAACTGAGCCTTGGGGAACACCGACAGACAGGGGACGAGATGAGGAGGTGGTGTGGGAGAGGGAGACACTGAAAGTTCGGTTTGTTAGATATGATGAGATCCAGGATAGGGCCAAGCCTGTGATGCCAAGAGATGAGAGAATCTGTAACAGGAGGGAATGGTCCACAGTGTCGAAGGCAGAAGACAGGTCCAGGAGAAGGAGGACAGAGTAGTGACGCTTGCTCTTGGCGGTTAGTAGGTCGTTGGTGACTTTAGTTAGGGCAGTTTCAGTTGAGTGATGCAGTCGGAAGCCTGATTGTAAGCGGTCAAAGAGGGAGCAGGAGGAGAGGTAGGAGGACAGTTCAAGATGGACATGCTGTTCCAGTAGTTTTGAGGCATAAGGGAGAAGAGATATCGGGCGATAGCTAGACACAGAGGATGGGTCAAGGGAGGTCTTTTTGAGAATGGGTGTGATCGAGGCATGTTTGAAGGATGAGGGGAAGACACCATTTGTAAGTGAGAGGTTGAAGAGGTGTGTTAGAGTAGGGGTGAAGACGGTGGCGAGGCTAGGGATGAGGTGGGATGGCAGCGGGTCAAGCGTGCAAGTGGTGAGGTGTGATCTTGATAGGAGGGTGGAAAGCTGATCTTCTGTCATGGTGGAGAAGTTGGCTTTGGAGGAAGAGGGTTGAGCAGCAAAGAGGGGCAATGGGGGTGTGGGCCAAAGCTTTCTCTGATCGTATCGATCTTCTGCTTAAAGAAGGAGGCAAAGTCTTCAGCAGAAATGAGAGGAGAAGGGGGAGGTGCTGGGGGACAGAGTAGAGAATTGAAAGTGTTGAAGAGCTGTTTAGGGTTGTGAGACAGGGAGGATATGAGAGATGAGAAGTAAGTTTGCTTTGCAGCAGTGAGTGTGGATTTGAAGCTGGTGAGGGACTGCTTGTATGTGGTTAGGTGCTCGGCAGAGCGGGATTTTTTCCATCTCCGCTCAGCAACCCTGGAAGCCCGTCTCAGTTCTTTGGTGAGGCTGGTCAGCCAGGGCTTCCTGTTGATTGTACAAGTTTTGCTATGTGTGAGGGGGCAGCCGAATCAAGTGCTGCTGTTATTGCAGTGTTATAAAAGGTGGCAGCAAAATCTGTGTCATGAAGTGAAGATATATCTGTAAGAGGGAGGAGGAACTCAGAGAGCATTGGTAAATTGAGGTGTTTGAGATTTCTGCGAGGGTGAGTGAGTTTGTGGAGTGGGGGTTGTGCACTAGAAGAGGAGAGAGAAGAGAACGTCAGTAGGTTGTGGTCAGACAGGGGAAGGGGTGAGATTAGTAAGGGAACAGAGGCGGGTGAAGATAAGGTCGAGCGTGTGACCATCTTTGTGAGTGGCCGCAGAGGACCATTGAGTGAGGCCAAAGGATGCAGTGAGCGATAAAAGTTTAGAGGCTGCTGGGGTGGAAGCATCAATGGGGATGTTGAAGTCACCCATAATGATAGTGGGGATGTCAACAGAGAGGAAATGGAGCAGCCAGGTGGTGAAGTGATCGAGAAAGGTGGAGATGGCAAGTTCTGGGGGGCGGTAGATGACAGCCAGCTGGAGGTTGGAGGGGGAGTAGATGCGGACGGAGTGCACCTCAAATGAGGGAGTAGTAGCGGAGGGGGGTAGTGGAATTGGGGCAAAGGAGCAGGTGTCAGATAGGAGCAAACCAACTCCTCCACCACGTTTGTTGCTGGGGCGGGGGGTGTGAGATAGGTGGAATCCACTGTATGAGAGTGCAGCTGGAGAGGCTGAGTCAGAGGGGGTGAGCCAGGTTTCGGTGATGCCAAGGAAGGAGAGTTTATTGGTGATGAAGAGGTCGTGGATAAATGACAGTTTATTGCAGACAGAGCGTGCGTTCCATAGTGCTCCAGGTAGGGGGACCGGGGGAGTGGGGGCTGGGTGAATAGGTATGAGGTTATCATGGTTGCGAAGACGTGTAGAGGATCGTGGCAGGGTGATAGAAGTGAGTGTCGGGATGTGTTGAGGAGGGCCAGGATTTGGGGATATGTCACCAGCAGTGAGGAGTAACAGACAGAGCGTTAGAAGGTGGGAACAGGATAAGACATGGTGTGGCAGTGTGTTTCTGGAGAAAAAGGATTGTACATGGAGGAACAGTTCTGAGGAGAAGGTGAGATGTCTGGGGAGAATGGAGGGGAAAATGACTACTTCCTTACTAGGTGGGGGGATTACAGGGAATAGGAAAAAAGTAAGTAGTATGGGGGTGAAAGTGAAAAGAAAAGGAAACATGGTAGTGGTTATATATTCTGTCAACTTACAGTCAAATTCCAGTCCAATTCTAGTCTAATTCATAGTATAGTAATTAGAAATCATACAAAATTAATGCAGCTCACAAAACACAGTCACAGGAATTTGGCAAAGCTGGGGAAATTTGGTGCATACCATACAAAATTAATGCAGCTCACAAAACACAGTCACAGGAATTTGGCAAAGCTGGGAAATTTGGTGCATACCATACAAAATTAATGCAGCTCACAAAACACAGTCACAGGAATTTGGCAAAGCTGGGGAAATTTGGTGCATACCATACAAAATTAATGCAGCTCACAAAACACAGTCACAGGAATTTGGCAAAGCTGGGAAATTTGGTGCATACCATACAAAATTAATGCAGCTCACAAAACACAGTCACAGGAATTTGGCAAAGCTGGGGAAATTTGGTGCATACAAAATTAATGCAGCTCACAAAACACAGTCACAGGAATTTGGCAAAGCTGGGGAAATTTGGTGCATACCTGTAGGAAGAGGAGAAACAGCTTGATTAGAGTGGTACAGATGATATTGCAGGAGCGATGAGTGGCCAAATGCATTCTAGAATTCTAGTCTAATTCATAGTATAGTAATTAAAAATCTGTAATTTGAAAGATGGAAGTTGAAAGATGGAGGTCAGACTCGTCTTGTCAGACGAATGTCTGAGTCTGATAATCCACGTGCGCTTCAGCTTGAGGTCACGAACAGATGGACGGACATTCTCCTTCTGGATTTTTTGGTAGACAGGAGAATTCATGGTTCTATTTACCACATCAAGTCTTCCATGTCCTAAAGTAGCAAAGCAGCCACAAACCATCACACTACCACCACCATATTTTACTGTTGGTATGAGGTTCCTTTTCTGAAAGGCTGTGTTACTTGTACGCCATATGTAATGGGATATACACCTTCCAAATAGTTCAACTTTTGTCAGGCCACAGAGTATTCTCCCAAAAAGTCTTGGGAATCATCAAGATGTTTTCTAGTAAAACTGAGACTAGCCTTTATGTTCTTATTGTTCAGCAGTGGTTTCCATCTTGGCACTCTGCCCTGTAGGCCATTTTTGCCCAGTCTCTTTCTAATAGTGGAGTCATGAACAATGACCTTAACTAAGGCAAGTGAGGCCAGCAGCTCTTTGGATGTTGTGGGGTATTTTGCGACCTTTTGGTCGCTGTGCTCCTGGGGTAATTTTGGTTGGCCGGCCGCTCCTGGGAAGGTTCAAATCTTCACTTTTCCATGTTTTCACCATTTGTGAATTAAGGCTCTCACTGTGGTTTGCTGGAGTCAAAAGCTTGATAAATGGCTTTCTAACCTTTTCCAGACTGATAGTAATTGAGATCTTTATTTCTCATTTGTTCCAGAATTTCTTTGGATCGCGGCATGGTGTCTAGCTTTTGAGGAACTTCTGGTCTTCACTTTGTTAGTAAGGTCCTAGTCAAGTGATTTCTTGATTGAGAACAGATGAGATAGTAATCAAGCCTGCGTGTGGCTAAGGAATTTGAACTCAGCTTCCCAAAGATGTGATAAACCACAGTTAATTTATGTTTTGGGGGGGCAATAACTTTTTTACACAGAGCCCTGTAGGTTTGGATTTCTTTTTCCCTTAATAATAAAGACCTTCATGTAAAAACTGCATTTTGTGCTTACTTGTGTTGTCGTTGTTTAATATTTAAATTTGTTTGGTGATCTGAAACATTATGGTGTGACAAACGTGCAAAAGAATAGGAAATCAGGAAGGGGGCAAACACTTTTTCACACAACTGAATATACTTTTCTCTCCTAATACCACTCTGATTCAGTGCCAGAGTAACTGGATTCTTGTAAAAAATAACTATAGAAAGAGAACTTTTTTGTGTCTACAGATTTTTAGGCTTCTGATGCACAGAATGTCATGTAAAATACAGGAACACTTTTTTTCATTATCATACTGCAGAGTATTAAGGATAGGTGATTATGCACGGCATAAACACACACAGTTATAATGGGCCACCCCATGAGAGCAAATGTGAGAATTATTCTTTGTTGTCCCTTTCCTAAGCGACAGGAAACTAAATAAAGTGATGAGCATTTTAAGGTTATAGGAATATGAAAAAGAAAACTGCTGCTTGTGTTGTCTCATGGGGACATGTAGCTCCTGGCACAATCTTGGGCATACAAGTGTTTATTCAGCAAAAATGTAACTTTTAGGAAATTTCTTCAGCCGGCTGCTCTATTTTCCTCCTATCTTTTTGAAATTCAAATGCATTCCCAGAACAGAGTGGATGGACTGTGAAACATTTGGGAGTATGATCGCATGCAAATAGATTCAATTTTACTTCAAGTTCAAAAGAAATTTGTTGGATTTGATGTGTTTCAGAATGATATAATATGACACATTTGTCTGTTGAGAAATCAGAAAAACTAAAAATACTCATTTATGACTATACAATAGATGCATTTCATGCTACATGAGTTGAGATGGAAAGTGGAAATTTCATCATTTCCACAGGAGGCCCCTGGCTATACATGGTAATATGTATATTTGCAAAATGTGTAAATTGTACTGTATGAAGACCGCAAACACTGGTATTTTGGGACATTCTCTAGCAGAAGTTATATTCCAAGGGATTACATGAAGCATTCACATGCAAATTTTACAAGAAAATTAACAATAAAATTGTGAGGGAGGGGGACTGCAGGATCCAGTCTGTAAATTGTCTGGGTGTCAAGGTAATTGCCAAGTCACTTGCGTAAAATTAAAAATTGGATGCGACACTCCCAAAAAGGCTGCAATAGTTATAGGACTTTATTGGCCTTTATGGTGACATTTTACATCAGTCTGAGCCTTTCTCAAGCAGTTTATCGGGAGAACAAATCACAACTTTAAGAATGGATTAATTGCACACATAATTACACATTATTGGCAAATTAGTGTTTATAATTCATATATCATAATTTAAAAACATTCAAATAAACAAGCAAGTCTTGTGTATAAATAATTAGGAGTTATTGGTTGGTTTTAACCCCTTCCCGACCTATGACGCCTACGTAGGCGTCATGGTATAAATCGCGTTACTGCGGGTCGGGTGACCGGGGTCACTGAAAGGTTGTCACGCTGTATAGCAGATATATATATGTGATGTCAGTAATCTATATCAAAAGGGCAACATACTATATAAACATGCGCATAGATATATTATAACATGGATTTACCTGATAGAATGTCCAGTGGGTCAAAACGGAATCCGTTATACGCTGTCTCCGGCTAGAGGGTGACCGGGGTCTAAGCTGACCCTAAACTGGGGTCCTAACTAATCCCTCAACCTGGAGGTACTGTTAAAGGTACAGAGGTCCAGGCCACCAGCGTAAACCCTGTCTCCTATCAATCCCTGCCAACTGTATTCTAGTCCTAAGTAGGACCCTGAATACCACCAAAGGGAATGACCAGGTAACGGTTAATGAACAGAAAGACATACAAGAAAGACAAGAAATAAAGTAAATAAAGTCTTACATACAACACTCACACACAGTAGGAACACCTTAGGTCTCAGAGATAAACTATAAGCTATAAGAGTAAAAACAACTAAGGAGCTCTTAGCTTAAGTATTCCCAGAACCGATCCAGTCTGCTAAACTATATGAATGCTTTCACCGGCGTCTAACACCCAGACTGGCAGAAATATAAAGGAAACTAATTAGAACATAATCAAAAGCAGCCGGGCGAGGCTGCACCTAGCCTTAGCAAAGAGCTAGGAAAAATTAACTCTCACATCACCAAAAAACAAAGAAACAGAAGCTCAGCTGTGAGAAGTCAGAATGTGCAATCGCGACGATCTTCGTGGCGATGCACCCATGACAGTACCCCCCCTTCTACGAGGGGCCTCCGGACCCTCATGACCAGGTCTGTCCGGGTGAGTTGTGTGAAAGGTCCGTCCACGTTATCATTGACCACCACTGAAGGAGGTAGAGGTGACGGTATGACTGGTGCCACATACTTTTTAAGTAATGACTTGTGAAACACATTATGAATTTTAAACGTAGGAGGGAGGTCCAGACGAAATGCCACAGGATTAATTATGGAGCTGATCCTGTACGGCCCGATGAATCTGGGACCCAACCTCCAGGAGGAAACTTTAAGTTTAATATTCCTGGTAGACAACCACACCAGATCATTCACCTTCAGATCTCGACCAGAAACTCTCCCCCTATCAGCCATCCGTTTGTAACGGTTCTCCGTAACCTTCAGTCTTAACTGATCTGGAACTATCAGTCTCCCTGGAAGTCCCACAGGGGCGTCCCCCTGAGCCCCCAATACCTCCCCCTCAAGCTCAGAGCATACAGCTGACACTACAACTCCCTCCTGAGGAATAGGAACCGGATCATCCATCCTCCCGGTCCCTGGGAAAGTACGAGATAAGGCATCAGGAAGCAACTTTATTGAGCAGTCATATGCGCGATGAGGAGGTAACTCTTTACACCCCTCCTCTGAGAACATCTCCCCAAAGTCCTCCAGAAAAGGAGGCAAAGTCCTAGGTACAACCGCACCGATGACCGTGCTCATGCAGTTATTCTTGCAAAATTCACCCCACTGGCTAATCTTTCTGGATTGCCAATCAATCACTGGGTTATGTTTAGCCAACCAAGGAAGTCCCAACACAATAGGAGTAGGTAGACCCTCCAACACATAACAAGACAATTGCTCTTTATGTATTGCCCCTACTCGAAGATCTATGTTATGAACAGCTTGAACCAAGCTACCTTGACCAAGAGGTCTAGAATCAATAGAGAGTATAGGGACCGGTTTGGCCAATACACTCAGTTGCATACCATGCACCTGGGCAAACCGAGCGTCCACAAGATTAGCCCCGGACCCACTATCAAGAAAAACAGAAATCCTCTCAGTTCTAGTACCAATCACCACCTCCGCAGGCACGATAAACTGAGAGGGATTTGGGGACGAAATACAGACTCCCAGGTTAACTCCTTGGGTCAAAGAGGTCCGGGATGGACAACCCCCAACAAAATGTCCCTCTCTCCCGCAAAAGAAACACCTTCTAGTCTTGCGGCGCACCGCCGATTCCCTCCTACAAAATGATGTCCCTCCCAACTGCATGGGTTCCTCAGAACAGACCAGGGGAACCTCAGTATAAGGGACTTTAGTAGTAGGTGGAGTCATCATGGGGGGCGGAGTTACCTCGCGTCTTCCCCGAAGTCGTCTATCAATGCGAATAGCGAGGGCCATAGCAGCCTCCAGTGATGGAGGAGAATCATACTGAGCCAACACATCTTTTAATTTGTCAGACAACCCTTGACAAAACTGGCTCCTAAGAGCTGGGTCATTCCACTGAGTATCTGTTGCCCATCTACGGAACTCAGAAGAATATTCCTCCGCTGGACGATTTCCTTGCCGTATTTTACGTAACTTTGTTTCAGCAAGGGAAACTCGATCCGGATCATCATATACCAGACCCAGGGCAGTAAAAAATCGATCCACTGACTGGAGATCTGGGAGCCTGAGGAATAGAGAACGCCCAAGATTGAGGGTCCCTTGTAAGAGCGAGATAACAATTCCCACCCTCTGCTCTTCACTCCCAGATGACCGAGGCCGCAGCCGAAAGTACAATTTACATGCCTCCCGGAAAGTAAAAAATTTGTCCCGCCCACCAGTGAACCTGTCCGGAGAGAGCAACCTTAGGTTCAGATCTGGCTTGCTCTGGGAGGGACAAAACCTTGGACTTAATGTCTGCAAATTCCATGGACAACCCCTGCAACTGTCGGGCCAGCTGGGCTACTGGATCCATGACAGCTGGGGAGAATCTTTAGTTTGGGCCGGTGAAAATGTCACGCTGTATAGCAGATATATATATGTGATGTCAGTAATCTATATCAAAAGGGCAACATACTATATAACATGCGCATAGATATATTATAACATGGATTTACCTGATAGAATGTCCAGTGGGTCAAAACGGAATCCGTTATACGCTGTCTCCGGCTAGAGGGTGACCGGGGTCTAAGCTGACCCTAAACTGGGGTCCTAACTAATCCCTCAACCTGGAGGTACTGTTAAAGGTACAGAGGTCCAGGCCACCAGCGTAAACCCTGTCTCCTATCAATCCCTGCCAACTGTATTCTAGTCCTAAGTAGGACCCTGAATACCACCAAAGGGAATGACCAGGTAACGTTAATGAACAGAAAGACATACAAGAAAGACAAGAAATAAAGTAAATAAAGTCTTACATACAACACTCACACACAGTAGGAACACCTTAGGTCTCAGAGATAAACTATAAGCTATAAGAGTAAAAACAACTAAGGAGCTCTTAGCTTAAGTATTCCCAGAACCGATCCAGTCTGCTAAACTATATGAATGCTTTCACCGCGTCTAACACCCAGACTGGCAGAAATATAAAGGAAACTAATTAGAACATAATCAAAAGCAGCCGGGCGAGGCTGCACCTAGCCTTAGCAAAGAGCTAGGAAAAATTAACTCTCACATCACCAAAAAACAAAGAAACAGAAGCTCAGCTGTGAGAAGTCAGAATGTGCAATCGCGACGATCTTCGTGGCGATGCACCCATGACAAAGGTCATCCGACCGGCAGATAGAGGAACACTTGTGCTTCACCCCAGAGGGGGTGGCTTTGCCCCCCTGTGGCTACAATCGCTCTGATTGGCTGTTGAAAGTGAAACAGCCAATCAGAGCGATTATAATATTTCACCAACAAACATGGTGAAATATTACAATCCAGCCATGGCCGATACTGAAATATCATCGGCCATGGCTGGAGACAGAAATCTGACCCCCCACACTGACTGACGGGGGCGATCTGCCCCACCACTGACTGACGGCGGAGATCTGCTGCCGCCGTCAGCATCTGCTCCCCCTCCCCTTCCCTCCGCTCTCCCCGCCTTCCGATACCCCCGGTACCTCCGGAGTCCCGGTGTCCCTCGTCCCTGGTCCATGGCACCGCCATCTTCCAAAATGGTGGGTGCATGCGCAGTGCGCCCGCCGAATCTGCCGGCCGGAAGATTCATTCATTCATTGAAGGTACATTTTGATCACTGTGATAAACCTTATCACAGTGATCAAAATAAAAAAAAAATAGTAAATACCCTCCCTTTATCACTCCCATAGGTAGGGTGAAATAATAAAATAAAGAAAATATTTTTATTTTTATTTTTCCATTAGGGTTAGAGTTAGAATTAGGGTTAGAATTAGGGTTAGAATTAGAGATAGGATTAGGGTTAGAATTGGGGTTAGGATTACAATTAGGGTTGGAATTAGGGTTAGGGTTGGTATTAGGGTTAGGGGTGGAATTAGGGTTAGGGTAGGAATTAGGGTTAGGGTTGGAATTAGGGTTAGGGTTGGGTTTAGGGTTAAGAGTAGGGTTAGGGGTGTGTTGTGGTTAGGTTTGGAATTAGGGTTAGGCTTGTGGTTAGGGTTGGGATTAGGGTTAGGGGTGTGTTGGGGTTAGGGTTATGGTTAGGGTTGGGATTAGGGTTAGGGTTTGTTGGGGTTAGGGTTGTGGTTAGGGGTGTGTCAGGGTTAGGGTTGAAGTTAGAATTGAGGGGTTTCCACTGTTTAGGCACATCAGGGTGTCTCCAAACGCGACTTGCCGCCACCATTGATTCCAGCCAATTTTGCGTTCAAAAATTCAAGCGATGATCCCTCCCTTCCAAGCCCACAAGTGTGCCAAAACAGTGGTTTACACCAACATATGGGGTATCAGCATACTCAGGAAAAATTGCACAACAACTATGGGGGTCTAATTTCTCCTGTTACCCTTGGGAAAATAAAAAATTGGGGGCTAAAAAATTATTTTTATTTTCACGGCTCTGTGTTATAAACTTCTGTGAAGCACTTGGGGTTTCAATGTGCTCACCACACATCTAGATAAGTTCCTTGGGGTGTCTAGTTTCCAAAATGGGGTAACTTATGGATGTTTCTACTGTTTAGGCACATCAGGGGCTCTGCAAACGCAACATGATGCCCGCAGACCATTCCATCAAAGTCGGCATTTCAAAACGTCACTACTTCCCTTCCGAGCCCCGACGTGTGCCCAAACAGTGGTTCACACCCACATATGGGGTACCAGAATACTCAGAACAAAAATTATTTTTTATTTTCACGGCTCAGCGTTATAAACTGTGAAGCACTTGGGGGTTCAAAGTGCTCACCACACATCTAGATTAGTTCCTTGGGGGTCTAGTTTCCAAAATGGGGTCAGTTGTGGGGGTTTCTACTGTTTAGGCACATCAGGGGCTCTGCAAACGTAACATGATGCCTGCAGACCATTCCATCTAAGTCGGCATTTCAAAACGTCACTACTTCCATTCCGAGCCCCAACGTGTACCCAAACAGTGGTTCCCCCGACATATGGGGTATCATCGTACTCAGGACAAACTGGACAACAACTTTTGCAGTCCAATTTCTCCTGTTACCCTTGTGAAAATAAAAAATTTTGAGGAAAAAAAGTGATTTTTTTATTTTCACTGCTCTGCGTTATAAACTTCTGTGAAGCACTTGGGGGTTCAAAGTGCTCACCACACATCTAGATAAGTTCCTTGGGTGGTCTAGTTTCCAAAATGGGGTCACTTGTGTGGGTGCTCCAATGTTTAGGCACATCAGGGCTCTCCAAGCGCTACATGGTGTCCGTTAACGATTGGAGCTAATTTTCCATTCAAAAGTCAAATGGTGCTCCTTCCCTTCCAGCCCTGCTGTGCGGCCAAACAGTGGTTTATGACCACATATGAGGTATCGGTGTACTAAGGAGAAATTGCCCAACAAATTTTCGGATCCATTTTATCCTATTACCGATGTGAAAATGAAAAACTGAGGCTAAAAGAAAATTTTTGTTAAAAAAAGTACTTTTTTTACGGATCAATTTGTGAAGCACCTGGGGGTTCAAAGTGCTCACTATGCTTCTAGATAAGTTCCTTGGGGGGTCTAGTTTCCAAAATGGGGTCACTTGTGGTGAAGCTCCAATGTTTAGGCGCACAGGTGCTCTCCAAACGCGACATAGCAACCGCTAATATTCCAGCATATTTTTCATTCAAAAAGTCAATGGCGCTCCTTTGCTTCTGAGCCCTGCCGTGCGCCCAAACAGTGATTTATGACCACATATGAGGCATCGGTGTACTCAGGAGAGGTAGGGTGAAATAATAAAATAAAGAAAATATTTTTATTTTTCCATTAGGGTTAGAGTTAGAATTAGGGTTAGAATTAGGGTTAGAATTAGAGATAGGATTAGGGTTAGAATTGGGGTTAGGATTACAATTAGGGTTGGAATTAGGGTTAGGGTTGGTATTAGGGTTAGGGGTGGAATTAGGGTTAGGGTAGGAATTAGGGTTAGGGTTGGAATTAGGGTTAGGGTTGGGTTTAGGGTTAAGATTAGGGTTAGGGGTGTGTTGTGGTTAGGTTTGGAATTAGGGTTAGGCTTGTGGTTAGGGTTGGGATTAGGGTTAGGGGTGTGTTGGGGTTAGGGTTATGGTTAGGGTTGGGATTAGGGTTAGGGGTTTGTTGGGGTTAGGGTTGTGGTTAGGGGTGTGTCAGGGTTAGGGTTGAAGTTAGAATTGAGGGTTTTCCACTGTTTAGGCACATCAGGGTGTCTCCAAACGCGACTTGCCGCCACCATTGATTCCAGCCAATTTTGCGTTCAAAAATTCAAGCGATGATCCCTCCCTTCCAAGCCCACAAGTGTGCCAAAACAGTGGTTACACCAACATATGGGGTATCAGCATACTCAGGAAAAATTGCACAACAACTATGGGGGTCTAATTTCTCCTGTTACCCTTGGGAAAATAAAAAATTGGGGGCTAAAAAATTATTTTATTTTCACGGCTCTGTGTTATAAACTTCTGTGAAGCACTTGGGGTTTCAATGTGCTCACCACACATCTAGATAAGTTCCTTGGGGTGTCTAGTTTCCAAAATGGGGTAACTTATGGATGTTTCTACTGTTTAGGCACATCAGGGGCTCTGCAAACGCAACATGATGCCCGCAGACCATTCCATCAAAGTCGGCATTTCAAAACGTCACTACTTCCCTTCCGAGCCCCGACGTGTGCCCAAACAGTGGTTCACACCCACATATGGGGTACCAGAATACTCAGAACAAAAATTATTTTTTATTTTCACGGCTCAGCGTTATAAACTGTGAAGCACTTGGGGGTTCAAAGTGCTCACCACACATCTAGATTAGTTCCTTGGGGGGTCTAGTTTCCAAAATGGGGTCAGTTGTGGGGTTTCTACTGTTTAGGCACATCAGGGGCTCTGCAAACGTAACATGATGCCTGCAGACCATTCCATCTAAGTCGGCATTTCAAAACGTCACTACTTCCATTCCGAGCCCCAACGTGTACCCAAACAGTGGTTCCCCCGACATATGGGGTATCATCGTACTCAGGACAAACTGGACAACAACTTTTGCAGTCCAATTTCTCCTGTTACCCTTGTGAAAATAAAAAATTTTGAGGAAAAAAAGTGATTTTTTATTTTCACTGCTCTGCGTTATAAACTTCTGTGAAGCACTTGGGGTTCAAAGTGCTCACCACACATCTAGATAAGTTCCTTGGGTGGTCTAGTTTCCAAAATGGGGTCACTTGTGTGGGTGCTCCAATGTTTAGGCACATCAGGGGCTCTCCAAGCGCTACATGGTGTCCGTTAACGATTGGAGCTAATTTTCCATTCAAAAGTCAAATGGTGCTCCTTCCCTTCCGGGCCCTGCTGTGCGGCCAAACAGTGGTTTATGACCACATATGAGGTATCGGTGTACTAAGGAGAAATTGCCCAACAAATTTTCGGATCCATTTTATCCTATTACCGATGTGAAAATGAAAAACTGAGGCTAAAAGAAAATTTTTGTTAAAAAAAGTACTTTTTTTACGGATCAATTTGTGAAGCACCTGGGGGTTCAAAGTGCTCACTATGCTTCTAGATAAGTTCCTTGGGGGGTCTAGTTTCCAAAATGGGGTCACTTGTGGTGAAGCTCCAATGTTTAGGTGCACAGGTGCTCTCCAAACGCGACATAGCAACCGCTAAATATTCCAGCATATTTTTCATTCAAAAAGTCAAATGGCGCTCCTTTGCTTCTGAGCCCTGCCGTGCGCCCAAACAGTGATTTATGACCACATATGAGGCATCGGTGTACTCAGGAGAAATTGCCCAACAAATTTTATGAACCAATTTATCCTGATGCACATGTGAAAATAAAAAAATTGATGCTAAATAAAATTTTTGTTGGAAAAATTAAAATGTCCATTTTTTCCTTCCAAGTTGCTATAGTTCCTGTGAAGTACCTGAAGGGTTAATAATCTTCTTGAATGTAGTTTTGAGTAGCTTGAGGGGTGCAGTTTTTTAGAATGGTGTCACTTTTGGCTATTTTCTGCCATATAGACCCCTCAAAGTGACTTGAAATGTGAGGTGGTCCCTAAAAAAATGGTTTTTGTTGTAAAAATGAGAAATCGCTGGTCAACTTTTAACCCTTATAACTTCCTAACAAAAAAAATTGTTTCCAAAATTGTGCTGATGTAAACTTGTGGGAAATGTTATTTATTAACTATTTTGTGTCACATAACTCTGGTTTCACAGAATAAAATAAAAAAATTGAAAATTCATAAATTTTCAAAATTTTTGCCAAATTTCTGTTTTTTCACAAATGTACGCAAAAATTATCGGCCTGAATTTACCACTTAGGGCTCATACTCACTAGCAGGAAAAAAATCGGTCCGTTTTCTGCAGGAAAAAAACGGTACATTTGTTGTAAAAAGGCATGCGATTTTGATGCGATTTTAAATCGCACCATGCGTTTTCTGTCAGTTTTCCATCAGTTTTCCATCTGTATGCAATGCGATTTTAACATGAAGTTTTACATAGAGCAGTTATCTCTATGTAAAAAGTCATGTAAAAATCACATTGTAACCAAAAAATGTACACAAAAAGCAAATAATTGTATATATAAAATATATATATACATCTAATATATATATATATATATATATATATATAATATATATATAGGTCATACACTTCTACATAGTATAATAGCCGCTAATTCATCCCTGGCATTACTGTAAAATCACACTGACAGCTTTAATAAAGAATAGAAACAATACATATACACACATAGAATACATATATATATATATGTAATTGTGACATATATATATATATATACATATATTTATAGTTCATACACTTCTACATACTGTAATAGCTGCTAAATCAATTGCCGGCTTTTGTGAAATCACAAAAGCCGACATGAAATGATACATTGTTTCCACACAGTTAACCATGTCATTTCATGTATTTTGATATATGGTTTTAACTTACAATTACATAAGTGTATTTGTGCAAAATTTCAGACATGTAGGGGTTAATTAAAGGTGTAAATTCGTTGAAAAAAAATGCGTGGGCTCCCGCTGTATTTTCTCCACCAGACAGACAAAGCAAGCGAGTGGGGCAGATAATAATAGCCTAGGGAGGGTACATTTTTTTTGTGCCCCCCCTGGCTAATAACATCTGCCCCCAGACACCCCAGAAAGGGCAAATCTCTAATTAGATTTGCCCTTTCTGGCACTTTGCCTGTCTATTCCCATTGCCCTGTAGCGGTGGCGAATGGGTTAATAAGGGGTTAAAGCCACCTTGCAATTGAAAGGTGACTGTAAGCCAGGTTAATAATTGAGAGCTGTCAATTAGACAACTATCAATTATTAATCCTATTGAAGTAAATAAAAAAACACACACACACTTTAAGAATAAATAATTTTAATGAAATAAAAACACATTTTTTTGACCATCTTTTATTTTACTCTTAATCCATGCGAAGCCCTTGATCTCCTAAAATAAATATAAAATAATAAAACAACATTATTCTTACCTATCTGGCGATCTGTCACGTCCCACGATGTAATCCTTCACAAAGGGTTAACTAGCAATCAGCTAAGCAGCACAAGTAATCCTGCGTGCTCTGTTGTGAATAGGCTGGAAATGAGTTCTGAGCAGAAGTTCCCTCTGGTGGTTTCAAACGGTACTGGACTGTCCAGTGAAGATTGTGAGGATTGGGAATCAGGTGTTACTGACTGGTCTTATATAAGGTAGTCACCTTCCCATCAGGGTTGCCGGTGATCAATTGTTCTGTTCTCAATCCTTGATTCCTGTTTCCTTGGTAGCCTGCTGTGTCGTGTCTGAATCTCCTGCTAACAGATAAGACATTTTCTTCTTTTTGTTTTTGTGCTTGATTTTTGCATTTTGTCCTGCACTTCTGTGGGGCCTTCAGGGTCCCCTCTGGGGGCTTTTGCCTCTCAGTTCAGTTCAGCCACTGATGTTTGTATTCACTTCTGCTCCTGTTCTACGGCAGCCTGATGTTTCTCTACCATTTCAGGTGGAGGTTGATGCCTCTGAAATTGGGGCAGGTGCCGTTTTGTCCCAAAGAGATCCAGAGACCTCTAAAAGTAACCCTTGTGCCTTTTTCTCTCGAAAATTTTCTCCAACTGAACGTAATTATGACGTGGGTAATCGGGAGTTATTGGCCATGAAGTGGGCTTTTGAAGAGTGGAGACATTGGCTGGAGGGAGCCAAACATCAGGTGGTGGTCCTTACTGACCATAAGAATCTAGTTTATCTGGAATCTGCCAAGCGACTTAATCCTAGACAGGCCAGGTGGGCCTTGTTTTTCACACGTTTTAATTTTGTGGTTTCATTTCTTCCTGGCACTAAAAATGTTAAGGCGGATGCCCTCTCGAGGAGTTTCCTGGCGGACTCTCCTGAGTTATCTGATCCTTCTGTTATTTTGAAAGAGGGTGTAGTTCTTTCCGCCATCTCGCCCAATTTGAGACTGGCTCTGGAGGGGTGCCAGGAAGATAAGCCCGAGCGCTGCCCTGTTGGGAAATTGTTTGTCCCGGACCAGTGGAAAAAGAGTGTAATGTCTGAGATTCATTGTTCCGCGTTGGCCGGTCATCCCGGAATTTTTGGTACCAGGGACTTGGTTGGTCGGTTCTTTTGGTGGCCTACCTTGTCTCGTGATGTCAGGGAGTTTGTGCAGTCCTGCGGGACTTGCTCTCGCTCCAAGCCTTGCTCTCGTTCTAGTGGTTTGTTGATGCCATTACCGGTGCCCAAGAGACCATGGACCCATATCTCTATGGATTTCATTTCCGACCTCCCTGTTTCTCAGAGAATGACCGTCATCTGGGTGATTTGCGATAGATTTTCCAAGATGATACAGCTTGTGCCATTACCTAAGTTGCCTTCCTCCTCTGAATTGGTGCCTTTGTTCCTTCAAAACGTGGTTCGTTTACACGGCATTCCTGAGAACATTGTGTCTGACAGGGGAGTCCAGTTTGTTTCCAGATTTTGGAGGACCTTTTGTTCTAAAATTGGTGTTCAATTGTCTTTCTCCTCGGCGTTTCATCCTCAGACCAATGGTCAAACTGAGAGAACAAACCAGACATTGGAGACTTATCTAAGATGCTTTGTGTCTGCTGATCAGGATGACTGGGTCTCTTTTTTGCCTTTGGCTGAGTTTGCTCTTAATAATAGGGCTAGCTCTGCCACTTTGATGTCTCCATTAGTGTTGAGCGATAGTGCTCGATATCTAAAAATATCGTATCGAAATTGTATCGCCGATAGCACTAAATATCGTCGATATCCGATTTCGATACCGGAAGTCCAATGTAAGTCTATGGGAACAAAATATCGCAACTAAAAAAAACCTTTATTTCCTTGTAAACACTAAATATACACACATAGAATACACATATATATATATATATAATATACATGTCATTGTGACATATATATATACATATATGTATAGTTTATACACTTCTACATAGTAAAATATCCTCTGATTCAATTGCCGGGTAAAGCCGGCTTCTGTGAAAAGACAGAAGCACCCGACATGAAATGACACTTGGTGTACATAGGGTTAACCATGTCTTTTCATGTCATTTGCAATCTGATTTGCACAAACAATTACATCAGTCTATGTGTGCAAAATTTCACACCTGTAGGGGTTAATTAAAGGTGTAAATTCGTTGTAAAAAAAACAGACTTTTTTGCTACGAATTTACACCTTTAATTAACCCCTACAGGTGTGAAATTTTGCACACTTACACTCATGTAATTGTTTGTGCAAATCAGATATCAAACTACATGAAAAGACATGGTTAACTCTATGTAAACCAAGTGTCATTTCATGTCGGGTTCTGCATTTTCACAAAAGCCGGCAATTGAATTAGCGGCTATTATACTATGTAGAAGTGTATGAACTATAAATATAAATATATATATATGTGTCACAAATTCAATAACATGTATATATATATATGAGGTGTAAAATTGCTGAAAAAAAATGCGTGGGCTCCCGCCCTATTTTCGCAACCAGACAGACAAAGCCAGTGAGGGGGCAGATAATAATAGCCCAGAGAGGGACCATTATTTTTGGCCCCCCCCGGCTACTAACATCTGACCCCAGACGCCCCAGAAAGGGCAAATCTCTAATTAGATTCGCCCTTTCTGGCACTTTGCCCGTCTATTCCCATTGCCCTGTAGCGGTGGCGAATGGGTTAATAAGGGGTTAAAATGACCTTGCAATTGAAAGGTCACTTTAAGCCAGGTTAATAATTGAGAGCTGTCAATCAGACAACTATCAATTATTAATCCTATTGTATGAAAGAAAAATCAAACACACACACACTTTAATAAAAAAGAAGTTTAATGAAATAATCACACAGTTTTTGACCATATTTTATTTACCTGCTAAAACCATTTCCTGTAATAAAAATAAAATAATAAAGCAAAATTATTCTTACCAATCCGATGTACAGTCAGGTCCCACGGTGTAATCCATCAGAAAGGGTTAATGTTTACTGCAGGGACCGCAGCTAATGCTGCAGCCTCACAGTAAACCCCCAAATGAATGAGTTCCTCTCCTGGCTGACAGGAGAGGAAGTGGAAAGCTTAATTGATTGCTTTCCACTTTCACTTCAGGTCAGCCAGGGACACAATCAGTGACGTCAGAGGGAACTGGTTAACAAAAATAGGGGATCCCCTCGAAAAAAAATGGCGTGGGGTCCCCCCTATTTTTGTTAACCAGCCAGATGAAGCAGACCGCTGAGGCCTGGATTTTCAGGCTGTTAAGGAGCCAAGATCCATGGACCTTGCCAGCCTGATAATACCAGGCCACAGCAGTCTGCATATCTTGGCTGATTAACAAAAATAGGGGATCCCCTCGAAAAAAATTGGCGTGGGGTCCCCCCTATTTTTGTTAACCAGCCAGATGAAGCAGACCGCTGAGGCCTGGTTTTTCAGGCTGGTAAGGATCCAATATCCATGGACCTTGCCAGCCTGATAATACCAGGCCACAGCAGTCTGCATATCTTGGCTGATTAACAAAAATAGGGGATCCCCTCGAAAAAAATTGGCGTGGGGTCCCCCCTATTTTTGTTAACCAGCCAGATGAAGCAGACCGCTGAGGCCTGGTTTTTCAGGCTGGTAAGGATCCAATATCCATGGACCTTGCAAGCCTGATAATACCAGGCCACAGCAGTCTGCTTAGCTTGGCTGGTTAACAAAAATAGGGGATCCCCTCGAAAAAAAAAACGGCGTAGGGGTCCCCCTATTTTTGTTAACCAGCCAAGTAAAATGCAGACTGCTGCGGCCTGGTATTAAAAGACTGTCAAGGCCCATGGATTTTGGCCCTCAACAGCCTGATAATACCAGGCTACAGCAGCCCCACATTTGGCGCATCAAAAGATGTGCCAATTGTGGCACTTTACCCGGCTCTTCCCACTTGCCCTGTAGCGGTGGCAAGCGGGGTAATAAGGGGTTAATGTCACCGTTGATTGCACAGTGACAATAAGCCCGGTTAATAATGGGGAGGCGTCAATAAGACACCGATCCATTATTAATCCCAAAGTTATTAAATGCATAAAAAAAAGACAAAGCAAGAAAAAAGTATTTTAATGAAATAAAAGAGACAACACAGTTTTCATTTCTTTTATTGTACTCTCATTCCTGCGACGCCATCGATCTCCTGTAAAAAAAGAAAAAAAACAAACCAACAGTATACCACCTGTCCGACGCAGTCCATAGTAACGACAGTCCCACGACGATCCAGCTCTGCTACATCGCAATGACAGGCAGAGCCTGACATCCCGGCGCAGCAAAGCTGATTACCTGCTTCCCCGGCGGTGACGTCATCGGACTGACTGCTTTACGGCCGGGATTACCCAGCAGTCACTGCAGTTATCGCGAGAAACTGCATGTGACCGCCGGGGAGAAGAAGATGGCGGCCATGAAGCAGTCCAGGCCGTGACCGCCGGAGATCTTCTGCCAGGTAAGTGCCGCTGACTCCTGACAGACCCGACCGACAGACACTGACAGTGACAGACCCGACCGACGGACACAGACAGTGACAGTGACAAATCCGATTCCGGTATTCGATAAGATGAAAATATCGAAACGAATTATCGAAAGGCCGATAGAGCTAATATCGGCCGATAGCCGATATTTGCATTATCGTATCGCTCAACACTAGTCTCCATTTTTCTGTAATTCTGGGTTTCACCCTCGATTTTCTTCTGGACAGACGGAGGCTTCTGTCTGCCCAGGTGTTGACTCTGTTGTGGAGCGTATGCAACAGATTTGGGACCAGGTAGTGGAGAGGTTGTCCCTCTCTCAGGAGAGGGCCCAGCGGTTTGCTAACCGGCATAGGACTGATGGTCCTCGGTTTAAAGTGGGGGACTTGGTCTGGTTGTCCTCAAGAAATATTCCTATGAGAGTGGCATCTCCTAAATTTAAGCCTAGGTTCATTGGACCTTATAAGATCATGGAGATTCTTAACCCTGTTTCTTTTCGTTTGCTTCTTCCAGGGACATTTAGGATCCATAACGTGTTCCACAAGTCCTTGTTGAAGAGGTTTGTTGAGCCAGTGGTTCCTACTGCTGTGCCTCCTGACCCTGTTTTGGTTGAGGGCAATCTGGAGTATGTGGTTGAGAAAATATTGAATTCTCGTTTTTCTAGACGGAAACTCCAGTATTTGGTTAAATGGAGAGGTTATGGTCAGGAAGACAATTCTTGGGTGTTTGCTTCGGACATCCATGCTAGGAGACTCATCCGTGCGTATCGTAGAACTCATCCTGACCCACCTGGTTGCTCAAATGAGGGTTCGGTGACCCCTCCTCAAGTGGGGTACTGTTGTGAATAGGCTGGAAATGAGTTCTGAGCAGAAGCTCCCTCTGGTGGTTACAAACGGTACTGGACTGTCCAGTGAAGATTGTGAGGATTGGGAATCAGGTGTTACTGACTGGTCTTATATAAGGGAGTCACCTTCCCATCAGGGTTGCCGGTGATCAATTGTTCTGGTCTCAATCTTTGATTCCTGTTTCCTTGGTAGCCTGCTGTGTCGTGTCTGAATCTCCTGCTAACAGATAAGACATTTTCTTCTTTTTGTTTTTGTGCTTGATTTTTGCATTTTGTCCTGCACTTCTGTGGGGCCTTCAGGGTCCCCTCTGGGGGCTTTTGCCTCTCAGTTCAGTTCAGCCACTGATGTTTGTACTTTTGCTTTTTCCAGTTTTTTCAGTGGCTGCTGTTTTGTTTTTGGTTACACCAGAGAACTAATTTAGGTGGTAGAGGTCGTGTGATCTCAGGTGTTTTTGAAATTAGTAGAGTTGGTGCTTTTCAGGTTTTTTGGGATTGCAGTAAGTGCCCTTCCTATCCTTTTCTATTTAGTAAGTTTGGGCCCCAACGTTTGCTCATACTATTTTCTGTCTGTGTCAGTATTTCTTCTTGTCTAACCGCCATTACATGTTTGGGGGCTTTCTATGTTCTTTGGGGATCTGCTCCGGGGCAGATAGCTTTCCTCTTTCTATCTTTAGGTGTAGTTAGTTTCTCAGGCTGTGACGAGGCGTCTAGGACCAACGTAGGAACGCTCCACGGCTGCCTCTAGTTGTGGTGGTTAGTCAGGGTACTGCAATCTCATAGTTTCCAACTGCTCTGGTGTATTTCCTTTTTTGCCTGCTCTCCTCAGCTACCAAATCATAACAGTGCTCAGCTGATAGCTCCTGAATGAATGAGCTTACCTCCTGCCGACAGGAGAGGATGTGATTAATGAATGAAGCTTAATTGATTGTGTCCCACTTTCACCTTAGGTCAGGTCACTGAAGTGAAAGTGGCAATACATCAATTAAGCTCCATTCATTAATCTCTTCCTCTCCTTTCGCTGGGAGAGTAACTTATTCATTCAGGGGTTACAGCTAGGAGACAGCATTAGCTCTCTGCTTACTGTAACCTGTTAACCCTTTCTGATGGATTACACCGTGGGACCTGACTGTACATCGGATTGGTAAGAATAATTTTGCTTTTTTATTTTATTTTTATTACAGGAAATGGTTTTAGCAGGAAAATAAAATATGGTCAAAAACTGTGTGATTATTTCATTAAACTTCTTTTTTATTAAACTGTGTGTGTTTGATTTTTCTTTCATACAATAGGATTAATAATTGATAGTTGTCTAATTGACAGCTCTCAATTATTAACCTGGCTTACAGTCACCTTTCAATTGCAAGGTGGCTTTAACCCCTTATTAACCCATTCGCCACCGCTACAGGGCAATGGGAATAGACAGGCAAAGTGCCAGAAAGGGCAAATCTAATTAGAGATTTGCCCTTTCTGGGGTGTCTGGGGGCAGATGTTATTAGCCAGGGGGGGCACAAAAAAAATGTACCCTCCCTAGGCTATTATTATCTGCCCCCACTCGCTTGCTTTGTCTGTCTGGTGGAGAAAATACAGCGGGAGCCCACGCATTTTTTTTCAACGAATTTACACCTTTAATTAACCCCTACATGTCTGAAATTTTGCACACATATACTTATGTAATTGTAACTTAAAACCATATATGAAAATACATGAAATGACATGGTTAACTGTGTGGAAACAATGTATCATTTCATGTCGGCTTCTGTGATTTCACAAAAGCCGGCAATTGAATTAGCGGCTATTACAGTATGTAGAAGTGTATGAACTATAAATATGTATATATGTATGTGTCACAATGACATGTTATATATATATATATATATATATATGTATTCTATGTGTATGTATCTAGTGTTTTGTGAGCTGTCAGTGTGATTTTACAGTAGCCGGGGATGATTTGCCGGCTTTTCAAAGGAGACTGGTGCATATAAATCGGACAGCACGTGCATGGTGCGAGTGCTGTGCGTTTTTTAATCGCACCCATTGACTTGCATTGGCGATTATCATGCCAAAATCGTATCAAATCGCAGCATGCTGCAATTTTTTTTCTCACACCAATATCTGATGAGAAAAAAATCGCTAATGAAAACTCACCCATTGACTAACATTGGTCAGATTTGAATCCGATTTTTTTTCGTCTGATTTTCATCCGTTTTCGGCGCCAGTAAGTATGAGGCCTTAAGCCCAATATGTCACGAAAAAACTGTCTCAGAATTGCTAAGATCCGTTTAAGCGTTCCTGAGTTATTACCTCATAAAGGGACATTGGTTATAATTGCAAAAAATGGCCAAGTCATTAAGGTCAAAATAGGCTGGGTCATGAAGGGGTTAATACCTTGAAAATGGTGCCTGTCTGCAGCAGAAACACGTTGGTATTAATAAAAAAACATTTTTGAATCCCAAGGCTCTTCATTCTGTCAATTTAGCCCGCTTTAACATGCCAACTTCCATGTTTCTAATGCAGATCAGTGTCCTACCTATAGTCCTGATCAGCTTATTTACTTATAAGAAAAACATGGATTTCTCTGGAATAAAACATCAGATCACAGATTTCAAGGTATCATTTTATTCCACTTACTATGACCTACATTCCCATATAGACAACTTAGAAGGGTTGCTCCTACTGACAGATTCCCTTTAACCCCTTCACCCCCAAGGGTGGTTTGCACGTTAATGACCGGGACAATTTTTACAATTCTGACCACTGTCTCTTTATGAGGTTATAACTCCGGAACGCTTCAACGGATCTTCGCGATTCTGAGATTGTTTTCTCGTGACATATTGTACTTCATGTTAGTGGTAAAATTTCTTCCATATAACTTGCGTTTATTTTTGAAAAATACGCAAATATGGCGAAAATTTTGAAAATTTAGCAATTTTCAAACTTTGAATTTTTATTCCCTTAAAACAGAGAAATATGTAACACAAAATAGTTAAGAAATAACATTTCCCACATGTCTACTTTACATCAGCACAATTTTGGAATCAAAATTTTTTTTTGTTAGGAAGTTATAAGGGTTAAAAATTGACCAGCGATTTCTCATTTTTACAACAAAATTTACAAAGCCATTTTTTTTAGGGACCACCTCACATTTGAAGTCACTTTGAGGGGTCTACATGACAGAAAATACCCAAAAGTGACAACATTCTAAAAACTGCACCCCTCAAGGTACTCAAAACCACATTCAAGAAGTTTATTAACCCTTCAGGTGCTTCACAGGAACTAAAGCAACGTGGAAGGAAAAAATGAATATTTAACTTTTTAGCCACAAAAATGATCTTTTACAAACTTTTTTTTTATTTTCACAAGGGTAAAAGGAGAAAATGGACAGATAAGGTTGTTATGCAATTTCTCCTGAGTACGCCAATACCCCATATGTGGGGGAAAACCACTGTTTGGGCACACGGCAGAGCTCGTAAGGGAAGGAGCGCCGTTTGACTTTTTCAAACTAAAATTGGCTGGAGTTGAGATTGGACGCCATGTCGCGCTTGGAGAACCTCTGATGCGCCTAAACAGTGGAAACCCCCCACAAGTGACACCATTTTGGAAACTAGACCCCCTAAGGTACTTATCTAGATCTGTTGTGAGCACTTTGAACCCCCAAGTGTTTCACAAAAGTTTATAATGCCTGGGTGTGAAAAAAAAAAAAAAAAAATTCCACAAAAATGATTTTTTAGTCCTAAATTTTTGAATTTTCCCAAGGAAATTGGACCCCAAAAGTTGTTGTCCAATTTGTCCTGAGTACGCTGATACCCCATATGTGGGGGTGGAAAACTGTTTGGGCGCACGGCAGGGCTTGGAAAGGAAGTAGTAACGTTTTGGAATGCAGACGTTGATGGGGGTCATGTTCCGTTTGCAGTGCCCCAGATGAGCCTAAACAGTGGAAATCCCCCACAAGTGACCCCATTTTGGAAACTAGACCCCCTAAGGAACTTATCTAGATCTTTGGTGAGCACTTTGAACCCCCAAGTGCTTCACACAAGTTTATAATGCCCGGGCATGAAAATAAAAAATCCTATTTTTTCCCACAAAAATTATCTTTTAGTCACTAATTTTTTATTTTCCCAAGGGTATCAGGAGAAATTGGACCACATAAGTTGTTGTCCAATTTGTCCTGAGTACGCTGATGCCCCATATGTGGGGGGGAACCACTGTTTGGGCGCACGGCAGAGCTCGGAAGGGAAGGAGCACCATTTGACTTTTTCCAACCAAAATTGGCTGGAATTGAGATTGGATGCCATGTTGCATTTGGAGAGCCCCTGATGTGCCTAAACAGTGGAAACCCCCCACAAATGACCCCATTTGGGAAACTAGACCCCCTAAGGAACTTATCTAGATCTTTGGTGAGCAATTTGAACCCTCAAGTGCTTCACACAAGTTTATAACGTAGAGCCGTAAAATTTAAAAATCATATTTTTTCCACAAAAATGATCTTTTCACCCCAATTTTTATTTTTCCAAGGGTAACAAGACTCCAAAAGTTATTGTGCAATTTGTCCTGAGTACACTGATACCCCATATGTGGGGGTATACCACTGTTTGGGTGCATGGCAGAGTTTGGAAGGGAAGGAGCGCCATCTCACTTTTTCAACGCAGAATTGGCTGGACGCCATGTCGTGTTTGGAGAGCTCCTGATCTGCCTAAACAGTGGAAACCCCCCACAAATGACACCATTTTGGAAACTAGACCCTCAAGGAACTTATCTAGATGTGTGGTGAGAACTTTGAACCCCCAGGTGTTTCACTAAAGTTTATAACGTACAGCCTTAAAATAAAAAATCCTTTTTTTTTTTACAAAAATGATTTTTTCGCCCCCAATATTTTATTTTCACAAGGGTAACAGAAGAAATTGGAACCCAAAAGTTGTTGTCCAATTTGTCCTGAGTACGCTGATACCCAATATGTAGGAGAAAACTACTGTATGGGTGCACGTCAGGGCTCGGAAGGGAAGTAGTGACGTTTTGGATTGCAGACTTTGATGGAATGGTCTGGGGGCGTCATGTCGCATTTGGAGAGCCCCTGATACGCCTAAACAGTGGAAACCCCCCACAAGTGACCCCATTTTGGAAAATAGACCCCACAAGGAACTTATCTAGATGTGTGGTGAGCACTTTGAACCCCGAAGTGCTTCACAGAAGTTTATAACGCACAGCCGTAAAAATAAAAAATCCTTTTTTTTTTTTACAAAAATGATTTTTTCGCCCCCAATATTTTATTTTCACAAGGGTAACAGGAGAAATTGGACCCCAAAAGTTGTTGTCCAATTTGTCCTGAGTACGCTGATACCCAATATGTGGGAGAAAACTACTGTATGGGCGCATGTCAGGGCTCGGAAAGGGAAGTAGTGACGTTTTGGATTGCAGACTTTGATGGAATGGTCTGGGGGCGTCATGTCGCATTTGGAGAGCCCCTGATGCGCCTAAACAGTGGAAACCCCCAACAAGTGACCCCATTTTGGAAAATAGACCTCACAAGGAACTTACCTAGATGTGTGGTGAGCACTTTGAACCACGAAGTGCTTCACAGAAGTTTATAACGCACAGCCGTAAAAATAAAAAATCCTTTTTTTTTTTACAAAAATGATTTTTTCGCCCCCAATATTTTATTTTCACAAGGGCAACAGGAGAAATTGGACCCCAAAAGTTGTTGTCCAATTTGTCCTGAGTACGCTGATACCCAATATGTGGGAGAAAACTACTGTATGGGCGCATGTCAGGGCTCGGAAAGGGAAGTAGTGACGTTTTGGATTGCAGACTTTGATGGAATGGTCTGGGGGCGTCATGTCGCATTTGGAGAGCCCCTGATGCGCCTAAACAGTGGAAATCCCCAACAAGTGACCCCATTTTGGAAAATAGACCCCACAAGGAACTTATTTAGATGTGTGGTGAGCGCTATGAAGCCCCAAGTGCTTCACAGAAGTTTATAATGTACAGCCGTAAAAACAAAAAAATCTTATTTTTTTTACAAAAATAATATTTTCGCCCCCAGTTTTTTATTTTCCCAAGGGTAACAGAAGAAATAGGACAAATTTCACAATAACTCTTGGGGTCCAGAGTACGCTGATACCCCATATGTGGGGATAAACATACTGTTTGGACGCATGGCAGAGCTCAGAAGTGAAGGAACACCGTTTGACTTTTTCAACGCAGAATTGGCTGGAATGGAGATCAGACGCCATGTCACATTTGGAGAGCCCCTGATGTGCCTAAACAGCGGAAACCCCCCAATTCTAACTCCAACCCTAACCCCAACACACCCCTAACCCTAGTCCCAACCCTAATCCCAACCCTAACCCTAATCCTAACTCTAACCCTAATCCTAACTTTAGCGCCAACCCTAACCCTAACTTTAGCCGAAACCCTAACCCTAACCCTAATGGGAAAATGGAAATAAATACATTTTTTTTATTTATTAT
The DNA here is from genome assembly GCA_033576555.1 of Oophaga sylvatica. Taxonomy (NCBI): domain Eukaryota; kingdom Metazoa; phylum Chordata; class Amphibia; order Anura; family Dendrobatidae; genus Oophaga; species Oophaga sylvatica. Next base: position 251,444,107 of record JARQOD010000004.1, on the reverse strand, counting down.
TTTTCCCTAACTAAGGGGGTGATAAAGGGGGTTTGATTTACTATTTATAGCGGTTTTTATGATTGGCAGCTGTCACGCTAAAAGACGCTTTTTATTGCAAAAAGTAGTTTTTTGCATCGCCACATTTTGAGAGCTATAATTTTTGCATATTTTGGCCCACAATGTCATGTGAGGTCTTAATTTTTGCGGGACGAGGTGACGCTTTTATTGGTACCATTTTTGAGCACGTGACATTTTTTGATCGCTTTTTATTTCGATTTTTGGGAGGTTAGAATGAACAAAAATCAGCAATTCATGAATTTCTTTGGGTGAGGCGTTTTTATTGTTCCGCGTGTGGTAAAATCGATAAAGCAGTTTTATTCTTCGGGTCAGTACGATTATGGCGATACCTCATTTATATAATTTTTTTATGTTTTGGCGCTTTTATAGAATAAAAACAATTTTATATAAAAAATAATTATTTTTGCATCGCTTTATTCTGCGAGCTATAACTTTTTTATTTTTTTGCTGATGATGCTGTGTCACGGCTTGTTTTTTGCGGGACAAGATAACGTTTTCAGCGGTACCATGTTTATTTATATCCGTCTTTTTGATCGCGTGTTATTCCACTTTTTGTTCAGCGGTATGATGATAAAGCACTGATTTTTTGCTTCGTTTTTATTTTTTATTTTTTAAGGGGTTCACAAAAGGGGTTAACTAGTGGGACAGTTTTATAGGGGGGGTCGTTACGGACGCGGCGATACCATATATGTGTACTTTTATTGTTTTATTTTTTTTATTTACAATAAGTAATGAATTTATTGGGGAATATTTTTTTTTTTTTTTTTTTTTTTTTTGGATTTTTTTTTACACATGTTTATTTTTACTTTTTTTTACTTTTTTACTTTGTCCCAGGGTGGGACATCACTGTATTTCATCAGATCGCTGGTGTGACAGTGTGCATAGCACTCTGTCACACCAGCGATGTGACAGGCAGTGCAGGACGCTTCCTCATGCCTGCTCTCGGCAGGCACTGAGGTAGCCGCCTCCCTCCAGGACCCCAGCGCCATCTTGGATCTGGGTCCTGGGAGGGAGGAAGCCCTCAGAGCAGCGCGATCACATCGCGCTGGTCTGAGGGTCTCAGGGGGCGCGCAGGGAGCCCCCTGCCTGCGCGATCCTCCCCTGTGCCCCCAGTACACCGCGATCATGTTTGATCGCGGTGTGCAAGGGGTTAATGTGCCGGGAGCGGTCCGTGACCGCTCCTGACACACAGTCACGGGTGTCAGCTGTGATAATCAGCTGACACCCGGCGGCGATTAGCTGCGCTCCCTCCGGGAGCGCAGCTAATCGCCTATGACGTACTATCCCGTCCATGGTCAGAATGGCACGGGTTTTATGGACGGGATAGTACGTCTAATGTCAGAGAGGGGTTAACTCCTTTCTGCCGTTGGACATACTATCCCGTCAATGTGACCTGGGACTGAATTCTCCTGGACGGGATAGTATGTCATACGCGATCAGCCGCACTCACGGGGGAACGCGGCCGATCATGGCCGGGTGTCAGCTGATTCTCACAGTTGACACCCGGCACTAAGTGCCAGGATCGGTCACTGACCGCTTCTGGCACTTCAACCCCCGCAACACTGTGATCAAACAAGATTGCAGCGTTCCGGAGCAGGCAGAGGGGCTGTAAGCTCTGACAGCCCCTCTGCCTTGGATCGGAGACCTCGCTTCATGACGCGGGTCCTGATCGCTCCCATGGTAATCCGATGTCGTCATGGCTATTACAATGTCGTCATGACCTATTACCCTTGGTAAAATAAAACAAATTGGATCTGAAGTAATTTTTTTTTTTAAAAAGTTAAATGTTCATTTTTTTAAGCATTCCAAAAAGCACCTGAAGGGTTAATAAACTTCTTGAATTTGGTTTTGAGCACCTTCTGGGGTGCAGATTTTAGAATGGTGTCACTTTTGGATATTTTCTATCAAATAGACCCCTCAAAGTGACTTCAAATGTGATGTGGTCCCTAAAAAAAAATTGTTGTAAAAATGAGAAATCGCTGGTCATCTTTTAACCCTTACAACTTCCTAAGAAAAAAAAATTGGTTCCATAATTGTGCTGATGTAAAGTAGACATGTGGAAAATGTTACTTGTTAAGTATTTTGTGTGACATAACTCTCTGATTTAAGGGCATGAAAATTCAAAGTTGGAAAATTGCAAAATTTTCAAAATTTTCACCAAATTTCTGTTTTTTTTCACAAATAAACGCAAGCCATATCAAAGAAATTTTACCACTATCATGAATTAGAATATGTCACAAGAAAATGTCAATGTCAGAATTACCAGGATCCATGAAAGCGTTCCAGTGTTATTATCTCATAAAGGGACAGTGGTCAGAATTGTAAAAATTGGCCTGGTCATTAACATGCAAATCACCATTGGGGGTTAAGGGGTCAAAGAGGTATCCATAGACTGAGTTATTTATCTTGCAGAGACGGAGCGTCTCCGCAAGATAAATAGACATGCTGCAGTCTGGAAAAATGTGCCGCATGTCCGGATACGCGGGGCATACCAGGATAGGGATGAAGAGGCCATGATTACCAGGGTAGGGATGAGGAGGCCATGCATACTAAGGGTAGTGATGAGGGGGTCATGCATCCCAGGGTAGAGATGAGGGGGCCATGCATACCACGATTGGGGATATTAGTACAGAATTGACCACATTGTTTGCGTCAAAATTTTTTTTCAAATTTCCTCCTCTAAAACCTAGGTGCGTCTTATAGTCCAAAAAATATTGTATATGTCTTATAATTAGAGATCAGCTGATTAGGCAAAGTTTCTCCTGCTTGCACAGTTTTTCCCAGGAAATTTGATAAGCGGAGAAGTTATTATTTGAGAATAATAATGCTCTGGGGTCTTTTCCGTGCGGCCAATAGCAAACTAAACATATGATGAGGGCTGAACGGTTAGCGGTGAGGAGCAAAAGGGTTGTAGAGGTGAACAGTGAGGTGAATACAAGGGTGAAGGATGAAATTTTTCTGAATTTGTGCGGAAGCGAGCCACAAAAAATCTGCATTTTGGCCAATGTGTTTTTTTGTGAAATTCAATTAGAATTCAATACCACTCAAATGTATTCCCTATTCTCTACTTATAATCCCATGGGCACCTCCACTTCAAGCATTAGCTGTATTTTTAGCTATTACCTGTTACAAATAATATATTATCACCATTATTTAATTCTAGCTGTGTCAGGTATACTTTTAAAGAATTTTATATCATAAAATCTTAGACAAAAAAGGTGCATCAAGGAAAATTTATAACCGATCACAATCACATTGTTTTTTTTCTTTTTTCAAAGTTACTTTTGAAAGATGAATTCTTGAATCTGCCATGGGCAAAGGCTCCACTTTTCTTTGCTTCAGGTTAGATAAATCTTCCCCAATATATTTGAGCTTACCTAGGAAATTACTGAGATGAAAAAATACCCATCAACTTCATGACATCATCTTCTGACTGCAGAGGAGCCAACAAGATCAGTTTAATCGAGTGACCCAAGAGCAGCATATTTTTTGCCAACATTATGCACAATGGGGCATATTTATCAAACCTGTCTATTTCTTAGACACTGCACACAAACTAGAAAATCTTAAAATGTGGCAAATTTATCATGGTGGTTCATGCTGTTTGATAAATTGGTCTAATTTTAAGGTTGTGTAGCCTAAGATTACCCCATTTATTAGTTGGTTTAATTTGTGCCGGAAAAGTTTGCCATAATTTTAGTGCTTTTTTTTGGCTCTTTGCCATGCCACTTTACAGCAAGACCACCTTCTTAAGTCAGACAAGTTAGCAAAAGTGTCTAAAGGACCTGATAAATATGGTGAAAATAATAAAAGGCTGTGTTTTGGTGCAATTATGCAAGAATTCTGTAGCATTTAGGTTGATAAATACGCAACACTGATGCTGTTTTGTTTTTTTGCATAAAAATTAGGAAATTGAGCTAAAATATGTCAAAAACAGAAAAGGGGAACACACTGACGCTCATAAAATCGGTAGATTGAAGCTGCTGGCAGTAAGGCAGGATCTCTGCAAATTCCTGTCTAAAATGCACATGTGCTAAAAGCTGTAAATACTATACTGCCACGCTACAAGAATAAAACAGGTAGCGTATTGAGGTGGCAAACCGATAACTGCTAGAACATAAACAAGTAAACTTTACTTACTACTTAGTCGGTGAGTGTGGTGGGTGCCCCGAGTGTTCGGTACTGTGGCAAACTCCTTGCTGTGAGCAGAGAGCCTTGGTAACGTCCTCCCGTTGCTAAGGCTCCCCTCATGTACGCAGAGATGCAGGTGGGCAGTACGCTCTGGCTGAAAGTGCCGCCATAGCAGTAGCGAGATTGGTGGGGGCGTGTAGCAAGGGTGATGTCACCTAGCGTTCAATGACGGGTGCGTGGTGGGGTCAAGAATTTGACGCGTTTCGAAGGACACAGTCCTTTTTCATCAGGGACCAACTAAAATATGTGCTGTTGTTGGATATAATAAATCTTTTATGAATGGGTTACTGACCAGTTCTTTTCCTTATCATTCTGCTTAAAAAAGATATTCAACAATAGAGATAAAGAATGTATCAGGGAAAGAAGTCCAGAAAATAATATGAAGCACAGAGCAAGGGCTCTCTCACACTGGCATATAACACGGCTTACTGCTCTCTGATGCTTTATGGTATGGGGCACTGCAGATTGTTTTGTCATGCAAATTCAGGGTGAAAAAACAGTCCCACAATGCTGAGTGGCTTCAATATTCGGCTCACATGCACCCATACAAGTCTATGGGGTGCGTGTGAAACATCAGTCTACACTCAGATGTCATTCATACACGCACAGTGACAATGGAGAAGATGGAAAAATTAATTTCTCCTTCTTCTCCACTCCTGTGCTGCGATTCTCTCATGCAAGACAATCAGTTCACACTCAGATGACACAAACTGCGTTTGAACCTAGTGTTAGTAGCATAATCAACCTGATTTTCTCGCGTGAGAGAACCTAAGCTTATGTGATCGAGCCCTAATTACCCAAAACATAGTAGCTAATCCTTTCTTCTCAGCGCACCTATATTTTCTGTATCAGCAATATAAACCAGCAATAACTGAACAATAACCAGCATAAAGGCATTTCCATATCGCAAATAGATACATAATTCTTTGTTGCTGTAGTGTTGACATCAGCATTTAGGTTGATAAAAAAAATCTGAGTACAGTGTTAAGTGGAGAAATGAATACTTACTGCTTAATTGCTTGTCTTTCTATTTTGTCAGCAGATTTGCTGACATTGCAGTTTATTTGAACTTTTTTTTGTCTATCCTCCCAACTGTGAGAATTAATAAATGTGAAATATAAAATAAAGTTCAGACTTTAAAAGTTATCCATTGGAGACCTGCCCTGCTCTGTAATGAACAGCCATTCTATAAAAGGATATTCATCGAGTTGCACATTTATCTTACACTTTTTATAGATAGTTTAAAATGGAATATGTCTGTTGCTGATCTACAAAGTATTGACCTTCGTGTCAGACCATAACAGATATTCTAAATATTTTTTTTTGTTACAAAATATGGAAATCACAAAGCCTACTCTCTGCGGCCTATCTATTTATATCATGTCTTTCATATAGTGACAAACCCTGTACAAAGTTTGTCATTATTCACTTTTCTCTTTATCCCCAAAGTCTTACATGCTAATTTCTAAAATTCATATGGAAATACTAGGGCTGATTTGATATGGAGACAATTTACTTATCAATATGGCTTAGATTCATGAAGGTGTTTTCTCCAGTTGTCAATATCTTGAAATGTCGCAAATTATTTGTGCAACTCGAACTTTGCGCAAAAACTTAGCAACTTTTGCAATTGCCAAGAAAATGAAGATTATTCCTCCCAGGAGCCGTCAGAATGTATGTATAACTGAAAACTAGTGTCTATTAGCCAGAGTGACGAGGGCATGCTTATAGCCGCCATCAACACTGCTGTGAGTGGTGACTGTAGCCACACTGACACACCTGTATAACTGAAAGCCGGTGGCAATCTCAGTATGGTGGCCAGGAACCTTCCTATTACTATTTAGCTGCAGTTTAACCCTATATCTGCAAGTAAATAGCGCTATCCGACGTGACAGATTCCCATAAAGATTGCCATACACATTGCATAGAAGTTGGTAAATGGTTGAATAACCATTAGACAAAAATTTTAAACACATTTCAGTCTATTTTAGTATTAATGGGACTTCCAGAGATACCTTAGTATAGCGCTCATCTATATCTGGAATTCCCATAGACAATAAATAGTACTATAATGCACATGCATGGACATTAGTCCATTCTAACAGGGAACTTGAAAGAGCAATTTTCAAAATTTGTAGGGGACTAAACAGGTGGAACCTTCCAGTGATATCATCTATACTGTGAAGTTGGGACAACCCTTTTAAAGCTCAGGTCTTTCAGATCTTTAAAGTGAACCTGTCAGCAGGATTTTGCTAAGTAAAATACAGGCATTGTCAGGTTGGCAGTGTTAAACTGATTAAAATTATACCTGGTGTAAAGAAAACCATGTTGTAGTGTAATCAATCAGTGAAAGAAGTTTTTAGTTAATGAGATGCCCGTGCTTCGGGGCGAGACTGTAGGCAGAGTCTTGTCTTCCTGCTCTAAGTCAGAGAAACCAAGCAAAGACCTGTCCACAGGCCGCCCCGAAGCACAAACTCGTTCCTTATCATAGAGACAGAGAGAGAGACAGACTGTTTGTGCTTCAGGGCGGCCTGTGGACAGGTCTTTCCTTGGTTTCTCTGGCCTAGAGCAGGAAGATAAGACTCTGCCTACAGTCCCGCAATGGAGCACAGGCATATCATTAACTGAAAATGTCTAACACTGATTACACAAGAACTACAACATGGATTTCTTCACCCCAGGTATCATTGTAATCAGTTTAAACTGCCAACCTGACAATGCCTGATTACACAAGAACCACAAGATGCAATTCTTCACTCCTGTTATCATTTTAATCAGTTTAACACTGCCAACTTGAAAGTGTCTGTAGTTTACTTAGCAAACTCCTGCTGACTGGTTTGCTTTAAGCCATTATAATGTACTTACCTCACTGTGATTCTACACTATCACTTTAAATGGAAATTATAGTCTCTGATGGGGATTGAGGTGATGTTGTAGAATACATGCATTGTACGTGATCAGTCACTCAGTCTGTGCAGATGGATGATCAGCAAATCTTTGCACCCAGGTTATTTGGTTTGCTTTTGACCTATGTACTGATTCGCCCTTGACGTCCACCGGATTGATTACTGTGTATTACCGAGCTTAATCTCTAACAATGTCAGCTTTAAACTACCTACAAGTTGATGACTACTCCAGGAATTGTGGCATGGGGATAAGTACAAATTTCTGTACAGGGATTAAATGGAAACTACATTATTGAGTTCCTTAGGTCCTCTGCTTGGTTTAAAGGGGTTTTCTAGGCTAATATAGGGTCCTACAGAGCAGTTATCTTCCTACAAATTCCCAAATCCTGACAGTTTGCAAGAATTTTGAAAATGCTTTAAACCAAGTGACTGTTGTTTTCCTCACCTTGCTGCTAATATGTTTCAAGAACTGTCTTCACACTTGCTATTTTTTTTGGTGTTTCATTTTGAGTTGCAAAAATGCCACAATTTTCAGACTATTTTAAAGCTTTTTTTGAGACCACTCGTGTTTTTTCATGTAGTAGTTATACATTCCCAATATAATTTTTCTTAGTGTGTCTCTTTAACAAAAATCATTCTTTTATTCCTTGGGTAGGTGGTTTTACTGTCAATTTACATAAAATATTTTAAGCCCTAAACAATATGTGAATACTCCTCACACTGAAGTTTAGTTAGTTGTTTTACTGAAGAGAATACATTCTAGCATTATTGATATAATTATTCATAAGGCTTAAGTTCTGCTCTTCCTAACTCTTCAGCAGAATGCGCAATTGAAAGTGATACAGTACCTATGTCAGCATATGTAGATGACAGCATAACGCCGAACTTTTATTGAAAATAACATAGACAACAGTGGTTATAGAATCAAGACTAACACAACATTAAATCTGCTGTAACATTGGAGTAATGCATTGCCTTCCTAGTCAAGTTTATTTGTGTTTGGTTCAAATTATGACAACTTTTGACAGGAGTGATATCCCGTTTCTATATACCCAAATAGTTAGAGAGTCTTAAAATCAATTTAAAAGACAGAGTAACTGTACAGAAAAATGTATGTCTCAAGTGTTTTTTTTCCTTATTAGATAGCAGTTAGGAGTGATAATTTCCATTTATAACTGTTGCATTGAAAAGCATTTTTCTTTACTATTTTATTTATGAATGACCAGCTTAAAAGCTATATAGACAACTTTGACGTGGAAAAAACATTTATCAATTTATTGGTCATTATCTTGAGTTTAAAAGGTAGTAAGTTCCACGCTGAAATCTTTATTAATTTTTAGTCTTCTTATTATTCAGTAAGTATGACTTGCTCTTAGTTTCTGACTTTCCTGTAATTCTTGATGGCTGTAAGTTTTATGTATAGAGGATACTGCTGCTATGACTAGCCTCTTCATATAGTAGCATAACTATTGTTTTTTGCTGTTTTCCTACTTTCAGAAAGTCTCTGAGGAATTTTTCTCTATTTTGCTCATAGCGACTGATGATGAGTGTATGATTTCCTCTCTTTCCGCTATGTGTCAGAGCTGGTTCTGCAAGGAACAGTGTGCTATCTATCTATATCAGAAACAGCACAATAGCTGTGTGAAGAAGTTGACCAGATTCTACAACAAAACCTAAGTGTAATGGATGTGGTTTGTGGAACCACTGTGCCACGGACGGTGGAGAGCCTGGAGGGGCATGACTAAGCAAGCACCGGACTGTTCAATAGAGTCTCTGATGGTGAGGTTAGACTTGGCTCCCGATGAACGCCAGGTGCCACTCCAGGACAGACCAACGGATGTGCAGCAGCTGTAGGACAGATTGGATGGTGCAGCAGGCAGAGTTCGTATCAGAGTGCAGTAGGCAGGATCCGCAGCAGAGTGCAGCAGGCAGGATCCGCAGCAGAGTACAGCAGGCATGATCTGCACCAGAGTGCAGCAGGGACTGGTATGCAACATTACACAACTACACTGCAGAACAGGAAGATTGCTCAGGCACCTCCCCAGTGAGGAGGAAGCAATATATATAATGTCCCACAGCCATTGGCTGGGGAGGAAATATCAAGTGCATGTGCTGGCCCTTTAGGAGGGCAGGAGTGTGCGCATTAGTCCTCTAAGGACATGGCTGGAGGCCCATCTGGAAGCTCTGCTGGAAGCATGCAGAGCATGGGGAAGGGAAGAACTGACTGCAGTGTGGGTAAGTGAAGTGACACACCGGAGACCCTGCCTGTCAGAGCAGGGATCTGGCATGGTGCTAATACTAAGATAGAAACAAAATTAACATATACCCTGTTGTAAGTAAGTAAAAAGCAATATGGTACTTAGTAAATATTGTTTTTGATTAAAAAAGTGTAAAAGTCATCTCACCAGTGACAAGGTGTACCCAATCTGGACAGTCTCGATTGTGTGTCAAAAATGACCTCATTGTGAATAAGGGCTGAGCAGGACTGGGACCAGACTATGGACATCCAGCTATGGGAAGTATGAGGAACTGGCCTTGTTCTAACAACTATTGGACCAATGCATGTAGAGTAGAATCAGCGGCTCTAAGGGATGCTGACCTTTTACAGCATGGAGCATCGGTTACATCTATTTTATTGTTATGTTTTATTAGAGATTTGCTTGCTCTTCAGTTCAGCCTCAGGAATTAATGTTTCCATTCAGTGATAGTAAGCAGAGGAAGACGTGCAGGCTGGATATTATGTATACGTAAGGCCAGATGCGTGATTGGTAATCAGGTAAAGTAATCATTCTATTACTCTTATTAGTTTCTCATGAGTCTTTAAATTTTTCATGTGTGCGGGTTTCCCAGCTAAACAACTCCTCAAGTCTGTATATGCCCTGAACCTTGTTGAACCATTCACTTAATGTAAGGGGGATTTTAGACCTCCAGTGTGTAGATATCAGTAGTTTTGTGGCTGTCAGTAATAGAGGGATTAATTCATGCTTTTTTGGTTTATAGTTTTCCGAAGGGAGCGACAATAAGATCTCTTGGGGGGTGATGTCCCGTTTCATAAGACCCAGATTACGCAGAGAGTTATTGATTGTGCTAAGGAGCCTATAGCCTTAAGGGTATGCCACACTAAACAACATCGCTAAGGGATCGCTAAAAAACGTCACTATTTAGCGATCCCGTTAGCGATGTTGTTGTGTGCGGCATCTGTCAGCGACGAGCTCCCTGCTGAGATCCTGCTGTGATCTTGCTCGTCGCTGGAATCGTTCCGGACCCTATTTTATCATCGGCGCTCCCGCTGGGTAAGTATTATCGCTGAGTGTGGCGCCTTTTCTTAGCGATTTAGCGGTACTTTTGTACCGCTAAAGTCGTTAAGGAGATCGCTAACCGCGATAGCGTCCTTAACGATATCGCTAAGTTAAGCCGCACTCAGCGATATATAAACAATCCCGCTAGCGATCGCATTAGTATGCATCGTTATCGTGATCGCTAGCGGGATTGTTTAGTGTGGCAGTACCTTTAGAGCAGAGGTCTCAAACTGCATTCCTCAAGGGCCGCAAACAGGTCATGTTTTCAGGATTTCCTTGTATTGCACAGGTGATAATTTAATCACCTGCACAGATAATGATTCCAGCACCTAGTGCAATGCTAAGGAAATCTTGAAAACACGCACGGTTTGCAGCCCTTGAGGAATGCAGTTTGAGACCCCTACCTTAGAGCATCTCCAACACTGTAGTGAGTCACTCAGGCCCAAACGGAATAAATCTTCTGGTGTTCTGTACCACCTTGATAAAATTTTAAAAGCGTTTTTTTTGTAGCAAAATACATCTGGAGGACCCGTGGGAGTTAGCAAACACCTGGTGTACTTCACATGGGGATAAAGATATTTTCATTTCAGATTCCCAGGAAATTAAAGAGGTTTTAAGCATTCTGTGGGATTAATGAGATTAGCGTATATTCTAGACACTAATTTAGGGATAGGATAATGTAGCTTAATTAAGAACTCAAGCCAGAGCCATTCCGGAGAGTGTTTCAGCTCAGACTTAAATTTCGATAAAATATATTGTATATGTTTTTTCTGTAGAAAAACCGAGGGGCGTTTCCCAGCATCAGTCGGCCAATGTAGAATATTTTTGGTAGGATATAAGATTTTACAACATTAATTCGTCCTATCCAGGATAGGTACAGGAGGTCATACTTCTTGAGTAAAACCTGTAGATTGTTTAGAAGCGGTGTGAAATTATATTTATAGAGTGAGGAGGGGTTTACGGTCAAGAAAATCCCAAGATATTTTATTTTCTCTGAAGGCCAATGAAAATGGGCTTCTTTTTTAAGTGTTAAAATATCTACTTTCGATGCTGAATCATTCAGGGCTTCTGACTTACTCAAATTAATTTTGAAGTTAGAAACTAGCCGAACTCATTGAATATGTTCATGAGTCTGGGAAATGCTATTTTAGGGTTTGAGGTCAGAAGAAGAAAGTCGTCGGCAAAAGCAGCAGCTTTGATTTCTAGCCCTCCAACCAAAAAGCCTTTGATGACAACATCTTGTCTGATCTTCTGTATTAGGGTTTCCATTACTAGGATGAATAAGGCAGGGGAAAGAGGACAGCCCTGCCTGTTTCCGTTTCTTATTTCAAAAGGGCCTGAAAAGATTCCATTTACCCCCAACCTGGCAGTGGGATCTGCGTAAAGGGTCATAGTGGCGTCTATGAAGGGAGGTGGAAAAGCAAATTTTTGAAGTGTACATACCATATAATTCCAACTAATTCTTCTCAGCGTCAGTTGATAAAATAGTGAGAGGCGACCGAGATCTCCTTGCATAAGAGATAGCATGAAGAATCTTGGAAGAATTGTCCTTACCCTCTCTTCCTTAACAAATCCCACTTGATCAGGGTGGACCTGCTTCCCCAGGATATTATTGATTCTTGAAGCTAATATTTTTGCCCACAGTTTTATATCATTGTTGAGAAGTGATATGGGTCGATAATTACAACAAAGCCTGTTGTCTCTCCCCTCCTTCAGAATAATGGCAATATAAGCCTCTAGAGTTTGACGAGGTGGTGGCATTCCCCTAATGAAAGAATGAAAGAGTGTAACCAGGTGTGGAAAAAGGACTTCAGAGATTTTTTTAATAACCGACTGGAAAACCATTGAGATCGGGTGCTTTCCCGCCAGGTGTAGCCTGCAAAGTTTCAACAATTTCCTTAGATGTAACTTGAGAAATTAGGGCATCATATTTGTTAGAAGGTATTGTTGGGAGGGAAAGGGGGCTAAAAAATCTTGTGTAGTATCTGTTGTTGTCACACAATCCCTCATAGATTTTGGGGGGTCTAAATTACACAAGGCTTTGTAATATTGTCTAAAGGCCTCTCTGATCTCACTAGTTTCAACCAACCTCTTGTTTGAGTTTGAATACTTTTTATGTATGTTTTTTCCTTCTGTTTTTTCAACATTTGAGAGGTGAGCTTGCTGCTCTTGTTCCCATGCATGTAGAACCGATGTCTACAATACATAAATGTTTTAACTGACTTTATATTTAGCAAATCCTTTAGTTTGTTTCTGAGTGAGGTGAGATCCTGGTGAGATACGCCCTGCCTATTGTTTTTGTGGATACGTTCTGCTGTGTTAATTTGGTGAAGAAGAGATTGAATTTCTTTATCTCTCTGTTTTTTTAGTATAGGACCCTAAAGAGATGAGTTCCCCTCTAAGTACTGCCTTATGTGCCTCCCAAATATTAGGCGTGAGTTGGCTATCAGTGATATTTTCATTAACATACAATACCGATTTTTACATTTTCTACATTTTTTTGGTTGTCCTGTAATGATTCATTCAACCTCCAGGTCCCGACCGTACGAGGCATTGTAGCGATGGTAATATCTAAAAAAACGGGCATGATCCGATAGTGTGATCTCTCCTATGTGGGAGGATCTAATTAGTTGTAAAGCTCGTGTCTGTATAAAAAGGTAATCTATTTGGTGATATGAATCGTGGGGGGGGAGAAGGGGTAGTCCTCTTTAGTGGGGGATAATATCCGCCAGGAGTGTATTAAGTGCAAAGAATTTAATTTGTTCACAAGTCGTCTTATTTTCCATTAAATGGGGGAAGAGCCACTAGAAGTATCCAATATGGGTTGAATTGCTATATTCCTATCACCACCCACAATCAACAACCCCTCTTGGAAAAGTTGAAGTTTGTCCAGTGTCCTGATGAGCCATTGCACCTGTTTAGTATTAGGGGCGTATAAGTTGGCTAATGTCACCTTCGTGTTAGCTAAAGTTCCTTTAACAAAAATATATCTTCCTTACTAGTCACTTAACCTGTCTATGTGCGTGAAAGGGAGGCTTTTTCTGAGCGCTATACTGACCCCTTTGGATGCTGAAGAGGAGCAGCTGTTATACCAAGTAGTAAAGGGGGAGAAGGACATGTTGGGGGCCCTACCAATTTTAAAGTGGGTTTCCTGGATAAAGGCTATTTGTGCTTTTTGTTTCTTTAAGAGTGTAAGTATCTGACTGTGTTTGGCAGGCGAGTTAATGCCCTTAACATTGAACAAATGTTTCAGCGACATAGCCATATGATGGTTTGCTTTTTTGTGGGACAAGTTGTACTTTTGAATGATATTATCCATTTTATTATGTGATGTACTTGAAAGTGGAAAAAAAATGATAACTGTGGTGAAATAGCAAAAAAATCCACAATTGTTTTTTTACTTTTTATTATTATTCATAGCATTCATTTTATGGTAAAAATAACCTGATGATATGATTATCCAGGTCAGTAAGATTACCAAACATGCATAGTTTTTGTTCCATTTGGTTAAAAAAAATCTGAAATTGTAAACAAGAAATAAAATTTGCTCGTGATACCATATTCCGTGAGCTATAACATTTTCATTTTTTGATACATGGATCTAGGGTGTGGGCTTGTTTTTTGCTCCCTGAGCCGATGTTTTTAGTTACATGAGTTTGAGATAGATACAATGTTTTGATATCCTATTGTTACTTTTTTTTGTGTAGTTGCGATGGTCGAAAAACTGCAGTTCTTGCATTTTGTTTTTTTTTCACACTACACTGTTTGCCAATCAGATTATATTATTTTATATTTTGATAGATCGAGTTTTTACGAATGCCGCAATACCAAATATGTATATTTGTTTTTTATATTTCTTAATTTTTAATGGGGGAAAAGAGGTGTGATTTAAGCTTTTATATTTTGTTTATTTTTTCATATTTTTGAAAAGTTTTTTTTTACTTTTCACAGTACCTGTTATACCTATTAGACCACTTAGTGTTAGGGTTCGAGTTCCTGCTGCTGCACAAGGGGAGTCTCAAACCGCTGCGGTCTCCCATTCATCTCCGTCCGCAGTGGAGCCTGCTCAGCTTAGACGTTGGTCCCAGCGTCTCGCCCAGTCTAACAGTGTGCAGAGGATTACTGTGTTCCTCCAGGCTCTGCTATTGTGACCAATACTGGTTAGCGGCGAGCAGACGTCTTTAGGACAAAGTCCTTGTTTTCTCCTTCTGAGCATGCTCGGAGTGAGATCTCTCATTGGAGATCAGGGGTCACATGCTCAGGTGCTGCGGCGGCTCCTATTGGTCCGCCAGGAAGGTCCTTTGACTATTGGTGTTCTGGAACAAGTTCCATTGGTCCTTGTTTCTGGAAGGTCCTTTAGCTGTTGCTATAAAAGGGTAGCATGGCTGGGCCGCCATGCGCTAATATCAATCTTTATATGCTATGCGCCAGTGTGGTCATGCGTGTGTGGTTAGGGCCCCTGCTGAAATAAGCCCCTAGAATACCGACTTAATCGGTGAGGAGTTTGGTATGCTAGCTGGTCAGGTTCGGTGTCCTAGATGCCCTAGATTACCGGCATAACCGGTGAGGAGTTTGATTGCCGTATTCAGGGTCTGGCGTTCAGACACCATAGATTGCGGGTGACTCCCGCGAGGACATTAGCGTATGATCACGTTCTATGTTCGCTTAGCACTTAACTGTGTACCTGGGTGCCTGACAGGACACAGAACTTTTTCTCAGCGGCCCTGTGACGTAACAGGCTTCGCTTTCAACGCTAGACAGCGCCCTAGCGTGTTTATTTTGCGACTCAGTTGTGTTTAGTGAGTTCGCACACATTGCCATATAGCGCTGCGGCACTCCTTCTAGCGGCTCTGTGAAGTAACAGAGTTCGCACATATTGCCACAGCGCATTGCGGTGTTTATTTTGGCGACTCTGCATGATAACAGAGTTCGCGTCTTGCGCCATTTTACTAGCAGCAGGTTCCGCCTGCACGATGGACCCCGGGCTGCGAACGCACCTCTCTATCTCATATATTTGGTGCGTTCCGCAGACCCTAACATAATATTAGCGCCAGGGTCTGGCTAGTAAAATGGCGGATGACCAGCGTCTACCGCAGTACATCCAGCAGCTGGAGGGTAGGTTGGCGGCTCTTGAGCGCACAACCTCAGCTGTGGATGTTACCGCAGTCGCTGTTCAGGCTGCTAGCGTGGCTGCAGCCAGTTTGTCCTCTGCCACCTCTGCCCCTACATTATCCCACCTCCCGCTTCCTGACAAGTTTGCTTTTGACAGCAAGCAATGTCGGGGATTCGTGAGTCAGTGCTCTATACAGCTCGAGCTTCTGGCTGCACGTTTCCCCACGGATCGGGCACAAGTGGGTTTTGTACTGTCTCTACTCTCGGGCAGAGCGTTGGAGTGGGCAACGCCGCTGTGGGAGCGCGACGATCGTGTGGTGCGGAGTGCTCCTCTTTTCCTGGAGGCTCTTAAAAAGGTCTTTTTAGGACCTCAGGTCACCCACGATACGGCGCTACAACTGCTGGCATTGGCACAGGGTTCGTCTTTGGTCAGTCAGTTTTCCGTCCAGTTTCGGACTCTGGCCTCAGAGCTAGACTGGTCGGATAAAGTACTCATTCCAGTCTACTGGCAAGGACTGGCTGATCATGTTAAAGACGCTTTGGCTACCAGGGAGATTCCCGCCACACTGGAGAAGCTTATCTCCATATCTACCCGCATCGACCTCCGTTTTCACGAGCGGAGGTTGGAGCGGGACCAGTGTAGGCAGAGGATTCGGTTGGCTCCCACCTTTGCCACACCTCTCGAATCCCCCGATCTGGCGTCCGAATCCCAAAAAGCCACAGAGATTCCTCGTGCAGGACCTAAGTCTCGAGTCGTCCGAGTATCTGTGGTCTGTAACCTTTGTCAGCAGACAGGACACTATGCCAACAAATGTCCACAGCGATCGGGGAAGCGATCACGTCTAGTGGCCCTGGCAGGAGGTTCACTAGAGACAGCGGCATTTTCCTCCAAGATGATATTTAAAGGGACAGTCACTGTGGACTCTTCCACACTTACAGTCGAGCTTTGTGTGGACTCAGGAGCAGAGGGGAATTTCATGTCATCCACCTTTGCTCGTCGCCACGCAATACATCTGGTAGCGCTCGACAAACCAGTGACTGTCCGGGTAGTGAATGGGTTGACATTGCCTTCGCCAATTACACATCAGACTGTCCCTCTTACTTTGTGTGTACCCCCTTCCCATCAGGAAATTATTTCCCTTCTCGTCCTTCCCGAGGGGAATAGACGAAATCCTACTGGGAGTACCCTGGCTCCGTTCCCACTCCCCTCATATTGAGTGGACCTCCGGTAGGATACTGGGTTGGAGTGAGTCATGTAAGGACAGATGTGTCAGGGAGTGCATTCAGGTTACCACTACCGAGATACCAGCAGATCTTTCTCCTCTTCCCAAGTGTTATCAGTCATATGCAGACGTGTTCTGCGGAGACTCTGCCGCCCCATCGTCCCTACGACTGTCCTATTGACCTCTTGCCTGGAGCAGAACCTCCTCGGGGAAGGGTCTATCCCCTCTCTCTTCCTGAGACGGAGGCTATGTCTCAATATATCCAGGAGAATCTGGCAAGAGGGTTCATTAGGAAGTCGGTGTCACCAGCAGGAGCGGGGTTCTTCTTCGTGCAGAAGAAGAGTGGAGAATTACGTCCGTGTATAGATTACAGAGGTCTTAACGCCATCACCGTTAAGAATAAGTACCCGTTGCCCTGATTTCTGAGCTCTTTGATAGGCTCCGGGGAGCAAGGGTATTTACTAAATTAGATCTGCGTGGTGCTTATAACCTGATTCGCATCCGTGAAGGGGACGAATGGAAGACGGCTTTTAATACCAGGGATGGGCATTATGAATACCTGGTGATGCCCTTCGGGCTCTGTAATGCCCCAGCCGTTTTCCAAGACTTTGTCAATGATATCTTCCGGGATATGCTTTCCACCTCTGTAGTAGTCTATCTGGATGATATTCTCATCTTTTCTCCAGATATTGACTCTCACCGGAGGGATATCTGCAAAGTCTTTGACCTGTTACGGGCAAACTCCCTCTATGCAAAGTTGGAGAAATGCATGTTTGAGCAGGAGTCTTTACCTTTCCTGGGCTATATCATCTCCGCCAGGGATTGGCTATGGATCCTGCCAAACTACAGGCTGTGATGGATTGGCAAGAACCCCATTCTCTTAAAGCGGTGCAGCGCTTTATGGTGTTCATTAATTACTATCGCCAATTCATTCCCCACTTCTCCACTTTGGTAGCTCCCTTGGTAGCCCTCACCAAGAAGGGAGCCAATCCCAAATTGTGGTCAGAGGAGGTCTCCAAGGCCTTTACTTCAATTAAGTCCCATTTTGCTAGCACTCCCATCTTACATCGCCCGAGGTTGATAAGCCTTTTTTTTTGGAGGTCGATGCCTCGTCCGTTGGTGCTGGAGCAGTCCTTTTTCAAAAGGATGCTCAAGGTCGGAAACATCCTTGTTTCTTCTTTTCCAAGACCTTCACACCAGCGGAGAGGAATTATTCCATTGGGGATAGGGAGTTGCTAGCCATGAAGTTGGCCTTTTCAGAATGGAGACATCTCCTGGAGGGGGCTCGCTTTCCCTTTCAAGTTTTCACTGACCACAAAAATTTGGTCTATTTACAGACCGCCCAGCGGCTAAATTCTCGTCAGGTCAGATGGTCCCTGTTCTTCTCCCGGTTTCATTTCACCCTCCATTTCCTCTCCGGTGAGAAGAACATTCGGGCCGATGCGCTTTCTCGCTCCGTGGTGTCGTCTGAGGAGGTGGAGGAGGAGCCTCGGTTGATTGTCCCCACAGAGAGCCTAAGAACTGTGGCCCCGGTTTCGCTTGAGTCTGTGCCTTCGGGCAAGACTTTTGTGCCCACCAATTTGCGACCGGAGGTACTCTCTTGGGCACATTCGTCCAGGGTGGGTGGACATTTTGGGGCAAAAAGGACATCTGAGTTGCTGGCGAGGACATACTGGTGGCCACATATGGTCCGTGACGTCAGGGAATACGTTCAGGCGTGCGTCTCCTGCGCCAAGAATAAGTCCCCTCGACAACGGCCAGCTGGGCTACTTTTCCCTTTACCGGTGGCAGACAGGCCTTGGGAGATGGTTGGGATGGATTTTGTGGTGGACTTACCCAAGTCTCGGGGCTGCACCATCATCTGGGTGATAACCGACCACTTCTCCAAAATGGTGCACTTAGTGCCATTACCACGGTTACCGTCTGCACGGGCCTTGGCAGCATTGTTCATTAGGCATATTTTCCGCCTACACGGTATGCCAGACAAAATTGTCAGTGATCGAGGTCCCCAGTTTGCGTCTCGGTTATGGAGAGAGCTGTGTCGTTTACTCAGTATTGAGTTGAATCTCTCCTCTGCATACCATCCCGAGACGAATGGGTTGGTAGAGAGGGCCAACCAGACCTTGGTCACATACTTGCGACATTTTGTCTCTGCCAGGCAGGATGACTGGGCATCCTTGCTACCGTGGGCTGAGTTCGCTCTAAATAATGCCGTGGCTGACTCC
>JARQOD010000004.1:251361688-251424991 GCA_033576555.1 Oophaga sylvatica | reverse complement strand
AAAAACTTTTGATCTATTGTCTTAACCTATGAACCAAAAGAGTCTGCAAGGTTCAGCACCAAATGACCTCAACTTACCAAATCCAAGGTTGGCCAATCTTGCTTATGGTGTTTGCATAGGTTGCCTAAACAGCTCTCAAAATTCATTAAGTAATTGTGGCTTCTGCTAGATGTGGTGCTGGGCTACAACGAAGTAGGGGTTCTGAGGGTATCCCACCACTTTTTCTTCTTTATTCTACCAGACTGAGAAATTCTTATTAGCAGAACTTGCCTGCTGACAAATAAGCAGCTGTTAAGGTTTATGTTTTACATTTCCTTTTAGATCATTTGTACATTTGAAGAAATGACAAACGTTGCTTGAAAGTAGGGTACACTTGTAGTGGGAATTTTACACAAACTACTCCAATTGTTCTGTCTAGGGATTGACAGGCTGTAATTATTATAAAGACGTTCACTTGAAAACAGACAAGTGGAACTGTGGGTATTTTGACAAAACAAAGTCTGTTTTTAGTGATTTTAGTGTATTTCTTTGTTAAAAATGTTCTGAATAAACATATTGCGCAACAATTTATGGGCATTTTTTTCAAACTTTTTCAGCAAAATAAAACACAAATGACAGTACAACTTGGGAATTTTGCATAAATAAAACCAAAGAAGAGAACTGTGAAGGTAACGTTGTGAAACTCATTGCATATACTGTATTTTGAATCTGTTTGGTGCAAAACAGGCTGGGTTACAGGATGCACAGGATAAATGAGTAGACCCTCTTTTAATAAAGTAATATTTTCATCAATATCTCACTGAACATAAGAACAATGTGCAAAATTTTTATAAGCCTGAGTTTCGTAGAATATTTTTTAAAACCCATAACATGAAAGTAAGGTCAGTAATATTGCTTTCATTACAAAATCTTTAGTTTTATTCAAATTAGTTGATGCAATCATAAATAGATCCAGCATCAACAACTACTGCATCTAGTGTTTCATATGATCTCCATGATTTTGAAGTACAGCACCAATTCTTCTACAGTAGACATGGAATGGACAAATTGGCCACATGTAAACAGGGCCGCCATCAGGGCATTACAGCCCTGACTGGCGTATGGGGCCCGATCAGCAGAGGGGGCCCGCACCGGGCCCCATCACCTCTACCTATCGGGCTCCACTGCCCCGAAACCAGCAGCACGATTCTGCAGATCAAGTAACTGAACCTGCGTCCAGGATGCAGGTTCAGTTACTCTATTACCGTGGGGGCCCGCACGGTAATAGTTAACTCTGCTAGCCAATCGGAGGCTGGCAGCTGACGTCAGCGCGCACGTCGCCGGCGTCTGACGTCATTGTCAGTCGCCGGCGAGTGCGCGCTTTCTCTGCAGTATGGCTCTCTTGCTGCTGGAACGCGGCAAGGTAAGGAGAAAGTCTTTTTTTTTTTTTTTTCATTACCATTGAAAGCGGCAAAGCCGGGCCTGGCAAGATTGAGACGGGGCAGGATTGAAAAGGGGCAGGAATCATGATGGAGACAGGGCAGGATGAAGACACTGGGGGCAGGATGGAAAAGCGGCAGCAATCAGGATGGAGACACTGGGGGCAGGATGGAGAAGGGGCAGCAATCATGATGGAAACTGGGCAGGATGGAGAAGGGACAGGAATCATGATGGAGACAGGGCAGGCTAGAGACACTGGGGGCAGGATGGAGAAGGGGCAGGAATCATGGAGACGGGGCAGGATGGAGAAGGGGCAGGAATCATGATGGAGATGGGGCAGGATGAAGACACTGGGGGCAGGATGGAGAAGGGGCAGGAATCAGGATGGAGACACTGGGGGGCAGTATGGAGAAGGGGCAGGAATCAGGATGGAGACACTGGGGAGCAGGATGGAGAAGGGACAGGAATCAGGATGGAGACACTGGGGGCAGGATGGAGAAGGGGCAGGAATCAGGATGGATACACTGGGGCAGGATGGAGAAGGGGCAGGAATCAGAATGGAGACACTGGGGCAGGATGAAGAAGGGTCAGGAATCAGAATGGAAACACGGGGGCAGGATGGAGAAGGGGCAGGAATCAGGATGGAGACGGGACAGGATGGAGACGGGCAGGATAGAGACACGGGTAGAATGAAAGACATGGAGGCACTGGGGGCATGATTGGAGGCACTTTGGGCAGGATTGGAGGCACTGGGGGCAGGATTGGAGGCACTGGGGGCACGATTGGATGCACTGGGGGCATGATTGGAGGCACTGCGGGCAAGATTGGAGGCACTGGAGGCAGGATTGGAGACACAGGAGGCAGGATTGGAGACACGGGGGGCAGGATGGGAGGCACTGGGGGAGGATTGGAGGCACTGGGGCAGGATTGGAGGCACAGGGGGCAGGATTGGAGACACGGGGGGCACGATTGGAGACACGGGGGGCACGATTGGAGACACGGGGGGCAAGATTGGAGGGAGACATGGGGGCAGGATAAAAGACATGGGGTGGGGTTGGAGACAGATGGGGCGGGGTTGGAGATAGATGGGGCAGGATTGGAGACAGATGGGGCAGGATTGGAGACAGATGGGGCAGGATTGGAGATATGGAGCAGGATGGGGAGATCATATGGGGCAGAATGGATACTCATGAGGGCACGATGGGAGAACATATGGCTGAAGCCAGGAATGAGACACACGGGGGCCAGGATGGGGGATATTACCATAGGGGCTAATTAAGGGATATTATTACTGCAGTGATGTATTGTCACGCTGTCTAATGATATGTATACAATGTCAGTAAACTATTAATACAGGAACAACACTCTATACAACAACTAGTATAGCAACATCAGCATGTAAGTATAGAATAGATTTACCTGACACGATATCTGCTGAACTCAGGGTTAATCTTGAGGACTTGATGTGCTGAAACAGGAAAGAGGTGGACCGGGATCTAACCTGACCCTAAACTGGGGTCCTAACTAATCCCTCACCTTGGAGGTACTGATAATGGTTCAGAGGTCCAAGTCTCCAACCTAACCCTGTCTCCTATCAGACCCTGAACCCTGTAATCAGTCCTAAGAAGGATCCTGACTACCACCAAAGGGATATGGGCTGATCTCAGCTAAATACACAGATTAGACATATAAGACAGACAGGATAACACACGCTTGCATACACACTCAAACACCAAAGGAACATAAATGGTCTGGGAAATAAACTCTAACCAAGTTGAGCTTAGAACAACTAAGGAGCTCACAACTAAAGTCTATACAGATTCATTCCTATCTGTGGTCTGCATGAAGGTTTCACTGGCAACTCCCCAAGCAGACAGCCAGGAATTTAAAGGAAACCAATCAACAAATAATCAATTGCAGCCGGGAGAAACTGCACCCAGTCCCAGCACCGAGCACAGACAGAATTAACTCCCTAGCTGCCAAACACAAAGAAACAGCAGCTCAGCTGTGAGAAGTCAAAATGTGCAACCGCGACGATCTTCGTGGCAATGCACACATGACATGTATTTTTTTTTTTTTTTTGAGAATACTGTTTTAAATGGGGGGGCGGTCCTGTTACTGTGCAGAGCAACACTATGTCACCTTTTTTTCTTCATCTGGTGTAGTTTAGAAGTTGGGAAAAAAATAAGTAATGTGTTTTGCAAGCAAAGCTCTAGATAACTGTAATTTCCTGCAAAGACAAGCCCTGGCTGGAAGAAGTGATGGCGGTCTGTGCTGGATGAAAGATGAAAAGAAAAAGATGAAGGACTTCACCTAGAGACGTCACTGGTGAGTCAGTGTTACCTGTACACTGACACTATACACTGTATACTATATACAGCGGTCCTGTGTACAATGTCACCAGTGATCACTGTATTACCTGTACACAGACACTGCACACTAAGTACAGATCTCCTGTGTATAATGGCACTTATGGTGATAGTATTGTATTTTTTTTATTACCGATCAGTATTGTAGTATTCAGTCACTATGTGGTGGTAATATGTGGTCTGGGCATGGTGTTGCGGTATTTGTCCCTTGTATGTGGTATTATTTGGTCACTTTTTGGTGGTAATATGTGGTCTGGTCATGGTGTGATGGTATTTGTTCCTTGTATGTGGTGTTATTTGGTCTCTGTGGTGGTAATATGTTGTCTGGTCATGGTGTGGAGGTATTTGTTCCTTGTATGTGGTATTATAGGTCACTATGTGGTGGTAATATGTGGTCTGGTCATGGTGTTGTGGTATTTGTTCCTTGTATGTGGTATTATAGGTCACTATGTGGTGGTAATATGTGGTCTGGACATAGTGTGGCGGTATTTGTTCCTTGTATTTGATATTATTCCGTCACTGTGGTGGTAATATGTGGTCTGGACATGGTGTGGCGGCATTTGTTCCTTGTATGTGATATTATTGGTCATTTTAAAAATTGAAAATTAAATAAAAATATGCCTAAATTGTACTGGATATTAATAAATATTTAATACTGTAGGTTACAGCACAGTAGGGCCCGGCCAAAAGAGTATACCGTGTTACGGTGGCGGCTTAAAAAAATCTTTTGGCCAAAACAAGAGCTGCTGGCTATATGTGTGATCTGGTGATGGGAACTGTTAATGTGTGATTGGTGAGAAGTGGAGTTTTTCCAAAAGAGAGCGGTGGGACTGTGGACAGTTTGAGGGGTGGAGGCGGGGCTGGGGTGGAGCCTGGGCGGAGTCTCAAGGGGGCCCCGAAAATTTTGCCAGTATGGGGCCCCAAAATTCCTAGTGGCAGCCCTGCATGTAAATGATTAAAATAATGATAAAGAAATATTGCATCATCTATGTTTTTTCCATTCTTCAAGAATTACCTCTTTTAGAGCCTGGATACTCACCCTGTTCTTCTTCAGA
Organism: Oophaga sylvatica; assembly: GCA_033576555.1. Taxonomy (NCBI): domain Eukaryota; kingdom Metazoa; phylum Chordata; class Amphibia; order Anura; family Dendrobatidae; genus Oophaga; species Oophaga sylvatica. The sequence continues at coordinate 251,420,148 of JARQOD010000004.1, read as the reverse complement.
AATGCCACAGTGGCCTTAGATGTATGTTTGTGAATATTGTTACAATGGAAAATTGCATGACTACCAAAGTGATGGTAGCATCTTCTCTTTCAATTTAGAGCAGTATATCGGTGAATTCATGATACCATGAGGACAATAGCACCACCATGTTTCACTGTAGGTACCATGCATTTTTCTTTGTACTCTTCGCCTTTGCCATGCAATACTGAATATTGAATCCATCAGTTCAAAAAACATTTATTTTGGTATCATCGCGTGTGTCCCAGAAATCTTCATATTTTTCAGCATGGTCTCTGGCAAGATATAGATGGGTTTTTTCGTGCATGGGGTTCAGGAGAGGCTTCCTTCATGGACAACACCTTTGCATGTCATTTTTCTGCAATGTATTCCGCATTGTGTCACAGAATACAATCGCCCTAGTTTGATTTTCTAATTCTTTAGCTAACAGCTGTGAACTTGCATGTCGATTTTCTTCAACCTTTCTCATCAGAAGATGCTCCTGTGTTAACTTCTACGGTCCGCCTGGACATACTGTGAGATGGTTGCAATTCCACTTTGTTAAATTTTTGCATAACTTTTGCTGCAGTATTCTGACTGATAAGTAAAACTGCTTTGCTGGTCTTCTTGTAGCTTTCACCTTTCTTGTGTAAAGGTCTTGTGACATTTCTCTTCCATGTGGTGCCATTGCTGACAACATGAAATTTGAAGGGGTTGTCTTTAATGCATTTTTATAGACAACTATCTCCTTTACACCTGTTTAATTAATAACGAGACTTAGCTGTGTTTGAATTCATGTTAATTAGAATTTTGTAGTCTAAACTTTAGCTTTTCCCCTATAACTTTTATTGGGGTGCACTCATTTTTGTAACACAGTCTTGAATGAAACTGACAGGGAAATTATTTTTTGGATATGCAAATTACAAATCCTGTTTGCAATCAATGGTACACATTTGTGGGAGTATTTTGTAGTATTGTATCACATAGAAAATGTTGATTCTGAAAGATAACCAAAGGTTTTCTCACAAAATCTGTTGGGGTGTACTCATTTTTGCTGAGCACTGTATATATTTATAATTTATATTTCTTTAGTATAGGTTTGAATGTTCCAATTAAAAAAATCAGTATGTTGATCCTGTTCACTCTCCTTGGTTCCTATAGTTTGTGATGTTGTATGAGGAAATGTTTTCTCCTTGTCAGACATTTATTTTTCAGTTATATTATTATTATTATTGATACTTGTTTGTATTGTACAGTACAGGGCTGGTTTTAGACAAAATGGGGCCCTGGGCAAAATTCAAAGTGGGGCCTTCAATCATGAAATATTCCACCAACAACGCTGTTAGGCCCCCTTCACATGTCCATATAAAACACGTACATGTTACACTGATATTGGTGTCGCCAGTGTTTTCAATAAGTGTGTCGTCCATGTGCCATCTGTGTTTTTCTGGGATGGATACTGGAAATGAAATTTCAAAGTCTCTCTCATACTTTCCATGTTAAACACGGACGGCACATGGACGGCTCAGGACGGCTCATGGACGGCACACGGACGGCATGTTTACACTGACGCATAGACTTGTATTGTTCCTTGTCATCTGTGCTGCTGGGAAAACATGGACATGAGTGCAGCACCGTAGGTTAAATAGGGGACACTTGGCATCCGTGAAAAACATGATACCCGGTTGTGTGAACGGGGCTGTACAGTCACATAATGAAAACATTAGCAGAATTGCCGTCTTTTTTACATCCTACCTCACAAACAGCAGAATCAAAAGTGATGAAAAAAAGTCCTACATGTCCCCCAAACTATTCTGCTAAATCCCCTCTGGTTCCGTGGCCGATGGTTCGGGGTCCCAGATGGTTATTATTAACTTTACAGCTATAATATAAAGTGCTGCCGCAAGATGACTGCAACCCAGTGCTAAGACTGGCGGAGACCCCCGGAGTCACAAGACCACTGCAGTCTAGTGCAGAGACTGGCAGAGAACCCTAGAGCCACAAGACCACTGCAACCCAGTGCTAAGACTGGCAAAGACCCTGAAGCATCAGTGCTGGAGCCGCGGAAAATTTATCATTTCATGATAATTATTTTTACATTCTCAGAAAACCCCTGTAGTGTCTGTTCACACGCACCATTTTTGCTGTGGATTGATCTACAGTGTTGGCAGGAAATATTCAGCGTTTTCGCAGTCTTTTCACTTGCAGTTTTGTGTGCCGTTCATTTGAATAGGGAAAAAAATGCTGCAGAAATGCTGAAAGATGACAGCAACAGATTTATAAAAAAAAAATGTCTCCTGGTCGGTGTCCGGGTCTGGCCGGTGTCCGTGTCTGTCTACTGCACTGGGACAGCGCGGAATAGTATAGTAGATTGCGCTATTCCACCCAATAGTATATTAAGCCCTGTTCACACTGCGCTTCTGCAGTACGTCCAGGGGGTTTTGCCTGAATCCCCCTAAAATAGGATTCACATAAAGCCCCGACGGGGCCACAGACGCACTGACACAAGCAGAGGTCAAATTATTATTTTTTTTTTTCTGAAATTGACTGATTTATTTTCTTAAGGTATGTGCACACGGTCAGGAATTGGCAGCACTTTCGACGCAGAACATGTCCGCTGTGTCCAAAGTGCTGCCGGCTATTGAACGCAGGTGATTCCACTTGTGATCAATGAACCGTGCGGAATCACAGCATCCAATACATTGTACGGGTGAAATGTATCTTCCGGAGGCTCACGTCTGCACAAGATAAATAGACATGTTGCAATCTGGAAAGACACGCCGCTTGTCCATTTCCACAGGTGATCCACGTGCGTCTCTGGACGCAGAGTGGGCATGGGATTTCTTGAGATCCCATCCACCAAGCTGTAACATCTGGACACTGCACAAGTACACAGCATCCAACCCGCAGTGATTACTGACCGTGTTCACCTACCCTCAGAGTCTGTGTTTTGTCTAAAAGTGTCCACTTTTCTGTGGATGTTGGAACACACGGACACGTTCAGAAAAAAAACATCATATATGGAATTCATGTGAACTCCATTCCTGTCATTGCAATCTATGACTCTATACAGGATTCAGGTAGAACGCAGTGTGAGCAGTAAAGAAAGACAGTGTGAACAGGCCCTAATGTAAGACACAGGCATTAGACATAAACTGTTGATCCCTATTATGGCGACACTACAATTACAGAACTATGTATGCAGCACATATACACAGATATACACTATACATGTACACACATCTTATATACTTTATACATATAGAAACACACACTATATGCTGTACATACAGTATACAGACACATACAGTGTGTACAAGCACATATATAAAGTACAGACACATAGAAACATTCAGTTTATATTCAGTATATACAGTATGCTCATATACATAAACACTTTATACATACAGTATATTTACACAATATACTGCACACATGCAGTATACATATATAATATACACAGACATACTATATACTGTATGTACATTCATATATATACACACACACACAAATGCACCACAGATATACATAATCATACTATATACTGTATATATGTACACACATACTATATACACATATACAGAAAGAGCAATAATATAGTCAAAACAGAATGCATAATATCATAGTATCTAAATTAGATCCAAATCCACAACATATGAATCAGGGATGTAACCACTGGACCCTCCAGAATAAATCTGATAACACTAAGAACATGGAGTCTGAGCCCAACAAACTTTGTATATAAAATAATATGCAATTTATTAAATATGGCAATTTTATACATACAAATATAAACAGTAGCAACAAAAGTCCAAATACCTAAGGGATGTAGGTGACAATAAGTATCAAGTGAGTCCAGACAAAATATCTTACATGAGGTGGGGGAGCAGAGAGAGGACAACATGCATCAAAAAGGGGCCGTAGTAAATCTCTATGCCAATGAATAAATAAAGTGCTGATAGTGCTTCAGTGACAGATATATGCCTCTCCAGTAAACCCACAGGCTGAATTAATCAAAGATCTGCCCCATACTACAGTAAACTATCCTAACTTCACGATTATATTATTGCACATGTCCAACTATTTGCTCTTACCCATAGTTCCTCAGTCAGGACCGCACAAGAATAAATTGGCCCCCTGAAGAAGCCAACGCGAAATGCGCGTTGGGGCTTGATTCTTGTGCGGTCCTGACTGAGGTTTGCTTGACATTTGCTATGTTACGCAATCCCTGCAATCAGTGGTGGCTTCATTCTCCTCTCCTATGAACTTAATTCATATCCAGATAAAGTGAGAGCATCTCTTGATGTCTTGATTTGTCCCAGGGAGAAGAGAGTAATGCTAACGCTGATGGCCAATGACGACACCAGTGAAACGGAACCAGCACCAGAGGTGAGTATAGCTGTTGTTATTATTTTACCGGGGTGAGGTGGTGGACTTACTGAACATACTGATTAAGGGGTTGTCCTAGTTGTGAACAAACCCTTTGATTCTAATAGATGTTCCAAAGTTATAAATCAATGAAAAAAGCAGAGCAGCAGACAACCTGAAAGATGCAACTGACCTACTGACTACTGACCAATGTTAGAGATTCTAAAATTCTTGTTTATATTTTAAATCTTTTTAATGTCAGTTCTATTTTTCTAGAAATTTCTCCCTTTTTCATCTTGCTGGTTATTAGTAATAATCGGCACATCGGCTGAAGTGTGATGACTTTGCGAGATAAATCCTTACACCATGTTTCATCTCATCACTTGTGAAACCTCTTTTGTGGAGTCTTGTCATTGAGTGTGAATCTGTTATCTATGTGTAGAGAGTATTAAGGATTACGTTGCTCCGGATCACTTTGTGAACCCTATCGTGTTTCGTAAATGATGCTGTAGAATTTCTCTTTATTAGCAAAGACTTGCTCGATCGGCTGTAGATGTAAGCACATTCTCTAAGATTTTTTTTTGCCTACTGTACTCTGATTAACAGACTGGCTTGTTCTTTAGGGTCATAGTAAGGTCAGTGTCGAAAAAAAAATGAAATGCTATCAATCCACATGCACTGTATTTCATCTTATGAACTTCCTTTGGTTTTATTGATAATGTTATTATGACTGCAACACAAAACAACAATCTGTACTTAATCTTAATTCTAAAGCAACAAATTGGAAACCTTGGCATAGCTGGAAACACTTTCTACTCATGAGAGACAGAAAACAAATCTTTAGCTGAAGAGCAGATCTAGCACATGATGCTTGACGCACTTGCAGATGGCAGAGCTAGTCTTTAGTCTGGTAATATTTCTTGACTACTGTCCATGTATTCACAGTTAAACAAGCACTCCCATCAAAGTTTTTACCCTCTTAATATATTGCAGTCATTACCTTGCACTTTTTACTTACTATTGCTCATTTTGCCTTTCTACCCAGTTAATTCTTCTCTCATCCATTTGATCTAACTGACTAGCTGAATCCTTCTAAACTATATGTAGAAACAGGAAGTCTCTTTTCCCTTTTACCACTGCGAAGTCCCTGGCAGGGGAAGGAGGGAGCAGCTGATTCAGGAAAGGGGAATGATTCATGTTGGGAAAAGAGACTTCCTGATTCCACATAGAGCAGAGAAAAGGGAAGAATTAGCTGGGTAGAAAGGCAAAATGAGGAATTGTAAGTACACAGTGCTGTATAATATGATGATTGCAATATATTAAGGCATAAAAACTGTGATGAGAGTGCTTCTTTAAACAATATAGGAGGAACTAAAACAAATAATACTCGTCACATCTATGAATCAGCAAATAAAATATAGAACGTGATGGCTTCCCATGCTGCACTGGAAGAGTGGGAATATTTATCACACAGTGGCAGGTCTCAGAATGTAGGAATATACTTATAACTGTATGTGGCACACTCTGCTGCTACATCTAAATTGCTCACTCAACACACAATACATCAAACAGCACAAATCCTTGTGTTTAAAAATATGTTGTTGAGTGCGCCTTTTATTCTGTGTAATAGGAGCAGACATGCTATAAGCACTCCTCATCTGCATAATTTAAATCCATCCATATAAATTTGTTTATCCCCCTGCCTCCCATGTCAGGTTGTTACAAACTCCTAGTTTTTTAACTATATCTATTGTTTAGAACATATAATATTATTAAACCTCCCATAACAATATATAGATTACACATGTCCTCAATTTCATTTGGTATCCTGTGTATTTTCCCATATTGTATAGTTGTGCATGCAGGCATAGCTCTGGAAAGAGTGGACATCCAGCAGGGATGGACTGGGACTGAAACATAGCCCTGGCATTTCAAATCACAGAGGCCCATGGTGTCCTCCCCCCTACCACCAGATGGAGATATATTACTAATATTACACTGCCTGGAGGAAATCATGATTTATTACTAGACCAATATTTCTAATAATACCAATAATATTGCAATGTAAGATTAAATAATTATAATAATAAAAATAATATTGCAGTATGACAGACAAATACCATCAAACCATAACCAAATATTACCAGCATATTCAGTAATAATAATGCCACCATACTGATAATAAAAGGGGTTGAGATTAACATCTATGTAACTTCAGATTTCTGAATCCTCATAGCGCATACTGTGTATGACTTCCCCACAAAAACCTTATATACAATATGATGCCCCACAGCACCCCACACAGTAAGATTGTCACCACAGCCTCCTATACAGTATGGTATCCACCACACCCCCCATACAGTATGATGTCCCCCATAACCATCCCATACAGCATGATGGTAACCACTGCCCCAGTATAGTATAATGTACCCCATAGACCTCCAAACAGTATAATGTCCAACACAGCCACCCCACACAGTAAGGCCTGTTTCACACATCCGGCGGGCGCCTAAACGGCGCCCCCGGCATTTAGCCGCAGCGCCGCATGTGAAAAGCTTTCACACTTCCGGCGGCCAAAATGCGGTTTTTTGCCGGATGGTTTCTGATGCTTGGAGAGATAAGAAACCATCCGGCAAAAAAAAAAAACGTTACATGCAGCGTTTTTTCCGGACGCCGCAATGTACATTTGTGCCGCATCCGGACAAAACCGCATGCAACGCATTGACATGCGGCGCCATGCGGCGCTAATGCATGTCAATGCGAAAAAAGCCGCATGCGGCGCATCAGATTTTCAGATGCGGCGCTGCGGGAAAATGCCGGGGGCGCCGCAAGGCGCCCGCCGGATGTGTGAAGCCAGCCTAAGATGGTCCCCCAACAGCCACCCCACACAATATGGTAGATCTCACATACACTATGAAGATCCCAAATAGTCCCAATACTGTATGACAGTCCTCTCATAGCCCCCTATATAGTATGATGGTCCACCTCCTAGCTCCCAGTATAGTGTGATGATCACTCCAACAGCCCCTATATAATATAATGGTTCCCCCAAACACCCTCCCATATAGTATAATGGTCCACCTCACAACACCTATACAGTATGATGGTACCCCCAACAATCCCCTATATAGTATGATGGTTCATCTCATAGCCTCTATATAATGATGGTTCACATCACAATCTCCTATATAGTATGATGGTCCACCTCACAGCATCCCATATAGTGTGATGGTCCCTCCAACAGCCCCTTACATAGTGTGATTGTCCCCCAACACCCCTCTATAGTATGATGGTACACCCCACAGCACCTTATATATTATGATCATATACCTCACAGCTCCTATGTAGTATGATGGTACTTCCAACAGTCCTCCAAATAGTATGATGGTTCACTTCATTGCCCCTATATAGTATGATGGTCCTCCCAACAACCCCCTATGTAATATGATGGTCCCCCCAACAGAGCACTATATTGTATGGTGGACCACTCCACAGCCCCTTATATACTATGATGGTCCAACTCATAGTGCCCTATATAGTGTGATGGTCCCCCACAATCCCTCATTCTCTGCAGAGTCATTCCTCTTCTATCCATTCTCATAGTGGACTCTGGCAGCGCGATGCAGTAATGTCATTACACCATCAATGTCCCCTGTTGGTGCTGGTCTCGGCAGGTCGCTGACAAAAGGGACGCCCATGGTCTGCTGGGGTAGGTGAAATTCCAAGTGTGGTGAAAATGCACAAAAAGTGCAATTCCGCTCTTTGCACTTCCGCAATTTTGTTTTTTCATCTACCATGTTCACTATATGGTATAACTGACCTGGCAATATGATTCTATAGGTCTGTATGCAGATACGAAAGATGTGTAAAAAATTTTTTATCTAAGTGGTGAAAAAAATTCAGAAATTTGTAAAAAAAAAAAATTGCTGGTGTTGACATGTTTTCAGTAATTTTATTGCAATGTTGCCTCGGCAAGCTTATTTTCATTGCGCCGTTTAACAGTCCTATTATTTTTCTTTTATACTTTGATACATTGGACATTTCTGAATACAGCAATACCAAATGTAGGTATTTTTAAGTTTTTTTTAATTGTTTTATTAACAATGGGGCAAAAACTTTTGTTATAATTTTTTTTTTCATATTTTTAAAAAGGGATTTTTTTTCAGTTTACACTCTATTTAATTAGTCCCCTCAGGTGACTTAAAGCTGCGATCACCCGATTTCTTGTGCTATACATAGCAATGCAACACTCATAATGACAGGCACGGGGGTCCTCAGTATTGTGCCCCGCTGTCATGACAACCCTTGGCGTCGGGCGTCGATGAGAGCGTGGAATGATGTGTACCCCAGCCAGAGTTTGTAAAATACTGCTGTCAGAGATTGACAGTTGGATTTAACAGGTTAATAACTACAGGTGGAGCTCTGCTCCAGATGCTCCTGTTAAAGGCCCTTGATGGCTGATTAAATTAGTCATCTTGTGTTTTGGAAAGATGCAGTCTTGGCATGGGACTCTGTATCAAAGACAGGGACATGACTTTTAACATCCAAGTATGTCAAAGGTTGTAAAGGGGTTAAGGAAGCAATTTACATTGCATAGCAGAGTGCAATAAGAATATACTGGCAGCTTCTATGTAATATACATCATTATTTCCACCCTGAATGCTTTTGCGTAAAAAAAAACAGCTAAAATATTACACTGATTAACTACAGTATATTTAGATAGCCAACTATAAAAATTCCAAACACGTTATATAGAGGACACCAACTTTGAAATCCCTTAGGATGAGAGGACCTGTTATTTGCCATAGGTATGTCATGTTTATACCTGGTATAAATGCTTATGGTCTCCTGAATATGGTGCTTTTCATTTGTTCTCCATTCCTGAAATATAGCCCATGAGAATAATTTCCAACCATGAGTAGTTGACTAAAAAGACTAGGATTATACACAGGTAGGAGGTAGCCATATTTCAGGAATGGAGAGGCGCTGGAAAAAATAATAAACGGCAGATTCCGTACAGTAGTGCTGAACAAAATATCGTTTCACCCGTCCGATGAGCGTTTTGTACGTTCATTGGGGGATCGGCAGCCTGTTTACTTTGAACAATTTTTGTGAAATGAGTGGTTTTAAGAATGCTCGCTCACGATAACCTTTAGTGTAAATGCACCTTACAACTGTTTCTGATTTACTTATAGAGTTGCTGATAATCACTAATTAATCTTTCCATTTTTATTGTTAACTTTTTAGTAATTGAATATTTAAAAGACAGTCAGTAACATTTGGTAGTTTAGTAATAATTATTCTTCTACATTGATACCAGATGTTTTAAGAACTTTGGACCTGCAAATATTTATTATATTCAGAATAATTCTAATTACTGTAGAGGACTTTATATTTAGCATGCTGCGTATAGTCGCCAATGTTTTTCTAGTATGTGGATTCCTCTGAAGTAGTTAACATCTGGCTCCTGTCTCAGAACAGTGGAAGTTAAAGCCATTGATCATCATGTTTCTGACAACAGAAAGCCTTAATTATAGATTCAACAAGATAGTAGTACCTTAACAACTCTGTCTGCTGACCTCGTCTATATCATATATTTTATAGCATTGGAGGTTTTTTGTGCAACAATAACATAAGTAGACTTGAGTGTTAATGACAGATTTGGATGCATCATTCTCGCTGAAGTTCTTTCCTGATTCCATTTATATAATTACAGTTATGTATTACTATAAATAAAAGGGAAAATTATAACATATCAAATTGCATCTTTGGTAGGGTTTAGATGCCTTATTGGAAGACCATAACACTCAATATGAATCGTTACCTTTCATTTCAGCCCAGGAATATAGGACTATAAATTGGAAGGCTTTTACCACTTTCAGAATGACTGTCATTTCATCTGTTGCTGCAACAGGAATACATCTCATCATTTTATTTTACGAGTTCTAATAAGAGGTAGCAAAATATAAAGCTTTTTGTTGATAGAAGGGCTTTGATTTTTGTGTTTCTCGAGAAACTCCTTTACAAGAATTTGGCATTAGAGTTTGAGATGTTTGATGTAGAGTTAGTTATTAGCAATTGAAAAAGTGGATCACAGAGGCACTCAACCAACTGGAATAATAGTCACGAGGCCTTTTGCAAACAATCACAAATACAAAGAAAAAAACCCAATACAACCTTGTATTTTACTGTAGAGAACTTATTCATATATGCTGAAACAACTGAACCATGAATTGAAGTTTGCGGCAGCGTTTTTTTTTACTAGTAATTCTCGTTTAGTGCCGTGCACAATATTGTATTTATGACTACTGTTCATGAACCCCAAAAAGTGCTTTTCTTTTCATCAATGCAAACTAGACTTCAAGTTCATACTGATTCATACTCCATGATTGTATTTTGGTATCTTGAACAAAGAGGTGTGGTTGACACTGTGTGTCAAAATAATCCATCATTCGGCTCAGCTATATGTGCATATTTAGACAGCAGGGTGGACAAATAGCTGTAGCACCTCAAGTCAGCTGAGGAAATAAAATCATTTATAGGCAGAATACAATAGACTCTACTGGAACTGTTTTTTCTCTTACGTTTGGACCTTCTTGAAATCACAAGAGTTATGATTCAGTCTTGCAAACAAAAACTCGATTCTTGCAATTGTAGGTACGTAGCTGTGGTTTTGTCTATGGGGATATTCCAATATTTAAAGATATTTATTATTTCATGTGAAATACCAGAAAAAGTTGTGTGTGTATATGAGGTTAAGACTAGCCTGCTTGTATCCTCAATTTTTCCTCAATTTTCCCCACTGAAAAACATGCTTCTAAATTTCAGTTGTCTCTGAGCTAGTGGATGGAGAGAAGTTGCTATGATGATTCATATATACAATACACCATGACATGTGGAGTACCTATTCTGCAGACTGTATGTAACATATGTCCAGAAACGGCATGGAGAGTCATGCTGTAGGATGACACGGCAATATTCAGCAGCATGGATGGCATTATACAGTAGTACTAAGCAGTGTGGTTAAGAATCTAGTATTTTGATGAGATAAAGACACAGTGGCATATAAAAGTTTGGGCACTCCGGTCAAAATTATTGTTCTTGTGAGCAGTTCAACAAGTTGAAGATGAATTGAACTCTAAAAGGCATAAAATAAAGATGACACATTCATTTCCTTTGTATTTAGACAAAAAAAAAGTATTTTTTGCATTTTAAAAATTACATAAAGGAAAATAGGCCAGCGCAAAAGTTTGAGAGATTTGTGTGCTCATATAACTTTGACCAAGATTTCAGCCCTTAATTAGCCTGTTATGGTTATGGCTTGTTCACTATCATCATTAGGAAAGGCTAGGTGATGCAAATTTCTCAGCTTTATAAAAACCCAGCCTCCTCTAACCTTGTGCCAAAAAAAACAGCTGCTATGGGTTCTTCTAAGCAGCTTCCTAGCACTCTGAAAAAGTAAATGGTGGAGGCTCACAAAGCAGGAGAAGGCTTATAAGAAGATAGCAAAGCAGTTCAACTTACCCTTTCCTCAGTTTGAAATGTAATTAAGAAATGGCAGTTAGCAGGAACAGTGACAGTCAACCCTGATGCATTTTGGAAACAAGTCCTGTGGACTGATGAGGTTAAAATAGAACTCTTTGGTCACAATGATCAAAAGGTATGTGTGGAGAAAAGGGCACAGAATTTCAGGAAAAGAACAACTTGCCAATCATTAAGCATGGGTGGGATCAATTATACTTTGGGGTTGTGTTGCAGCCAATGGCATGAGAAACATTTCAAGGGTATAGAGAAGAATGGATTCAATGAAATTTCAACAAATTCTTGATGGGAAACATAACACCATCTGTAAAAAAAACTGAAGTTGAAACGACGGTAGCTTCTACAAATGGATAATGATCCTAAAACACATGTCAAAATCCACAATAGACTACCTCAAAAGGTGCAAGCTGCAGGTTTTACAAAGGCCCACACAGTCCCCTAATCTGAACATCATTGAAAATCTGTGGCTAGACCTCAAAATAGCAGAGCATGCAAGACGACCCAGGAATCTGACTTGAAGAATTTTCAAAAGAAGAATGGATGAAAATCCCTCAAACAAGAATTGAAAGACTCTAGTCTGATTATCAAAAGCATTTACAAGCTATGATACTGCTTGAGTTCTGCTAGGTACTAACCATGCAGGGATTGTAATTTTTAAAATGTAAAAGATGAAAATGTTTTTTTTTTGCCTAAAATACAAAGGAGTTGTGTCATCTTTAACTTTAGCCCTTTTAGAGATAATTTCATCTTCCACTTTCTTAACTGTTCACAATAACAGTAATTTTGACTAGGGGTGCCCAAACTTTTACATGCCACTTTATTAGAAAGCAGAAGCACCATTTCTCTGATTCTTTATTTTCTCTTCCCTCCCCCTCCCTTCTCTATATATTTCAACAGCAGTCCACTTTGTCTTAAGAAGATAGATTTTAGCAGTATTTCTACGCAAATTATGAGTTCAGGAGACATGGCATGGGGAAACAAGCATATTTCTCTTTTAAGATATTTTAAAAAGTTTTTTTGTCCTATTAATTGCAAATTTTTATAAAACAATAGGGGACATTTACGTTATCATGCAGTGTATGTACTGCAAGGCAATACATTATTTTTGAATTGACAACTTACTCGTATTCACTTTTCTTTGTAATTTTAATATATACACACCATTTTAATATAATTAGCATTGCCTTGATGATTGGAAGACTAAATCATGGAAAATTTAAACTGTGCAGACCTTATCACTAAATTAAAAAAAATGAAAATTATATTAGGGTTACAAAAATACACTTTGTAATTAGGGGTTGACAATCCAAACTGAATATTTTAAGTCCTTCTCCTCCTACTTCTCCCTCCTCCCTCCTTATATTTTTATGCCACGATGTTACACCTACCCGATTTAAGCATGTTGTGTGAATTATCCCTTCTTTTTTTATTAAAACATTTATTTTACATTTTCTTCTTAATTTTTTCTTTGTATAAATACAAAATTATCTTGGGTATATTTAAAAACTGTGATTGCAATAGTAGAAAAGGATATACAGTTTTTCTCCTAATTAAGTAGTTTTTTCAATTTTATCACACATAGATTAATAAAACTGCTGTTTTTTCAACACCAACATCTCCATTGGATTTGTTTCTTGACTAGTATCGCGGCAGGTTGTCCCTTTCTACTATTGCATTTACAGCTGGTTTTATTCCAGCATACGGATGATCAGCAGCTGGTATCTACATTACATAACAAAAGTCAGCACACACCTCACATTTTGGTAAATATTTAATTTTATCTTTTCATGGGAGAACACTGAAGATATGACACTTTGATACAATGTAAGGTAGTCAGTGCTTGTGTAACAGTGTACAGTAAGTTTGGTGTGCCCTCTAAAATACTCAACACACAGCCATTAATGTCTAAATTGCTGCCAACAAATGTGAGTACACCCTAAGAGAAAATGGTTGAATTAGCCACTTTTCCTCCCCAGTGTCATGTGACTCATAAGTGTTACAAGGTCTCAGGTGTGGTAAATTTGGTGTTATCGCTCTCACACTTTCTCATACTGGCCAGTTAAGGATCAACATGGCACCTCATGGCAAAAACCTCTGAAGATCTGAAAAAAAGAATTGTTGCGCTTCATAAAGATGGCCTATGCTTTAAGAAGATTGCCAACACCCTGAAAACAGAGCTGCAGCATGGTGGGCAAGACAATACTGTGGTTTAAAAAGACATACTCCACTCAAAACTAGAGATGGGCAAACCCAAACAGTAAAGTTTGTGGTCCATACCGAATACCTACTGTTTGGGCATGGAATCCGAACACGGTCTTGTCCAGGAAGTCTGTGTTACTGTTTGGATTCCGCACCCCGAATATTTGGTGTTTCATCTGCACAACAAACACCGGCGGCTCTGATCGGCGGTAAGATTATTACCACCGGTTAGAGTGCTCGGGCTTCCACACTGTCAGATGACAGCGTAAGCCAGCAGCTGTGACAGGAAGTAAAAAGTTTACCTCCGGTCATAGAGGCGTCACCTGATATGAGTACTATTCTCACCAGCCTACGCCTGCTGCCGCTAATAGCGGCGAGAGCAGGCACGGCTAATGGGAGTATTCATCAGCTGGCGCCTGTGCTATAAATAAATAATACAAAAAAATATGATGTGGGTTCCACTGTATTTTTGATAACCAGCATGGCAAAACTGACAGCTGTTGGCTGCAGCCCCCAGCTGTCAGCTTTAGCATGACTGGTTATCAAGAATAGAGGGTTCCCCATGCCATTTTTTAAAATTATTTCAATAAATAATTTAAAAAAACCGGCATGGGGTCCCCCCATTTTTGACAACCAGCCTTCCAAAGCAGACAGCTGGGAGCTTGTATTCTCAGGTTGGTAAGAGGCCATGGATATGAAAAGATATAATAAAATATTTACAAAAATGTGTGGGGTGTTCTCACTTTTGTGATATACTGTATATCTGCTTAGGAGTTGTGCCTGACACAAACTCAACCAGATGAGCAATACCATGCTATCTACAGTCATGGCCAAAAGTTTTGAGAATGACACAAATATTATATTTTCACATGATCTGCTGTCCTCTGGTTTTTATGTGTGTTTGACAGATGTTTTTATCACAGACAGAAATATAATTGCAAACATATGAGTAACAAAAGCTTATATTGACAGTTAGAATGAGTTAATGCAGCAAGTCAATATTTGCAGTGTTGACCCTTCTTCTTCAGGACCTCTGCAATTCTCCCTGGCATGCTCTCAATCAACTTCTGGACCAAATCCTGACTGATAGCAGTCCATTCTTGCGCAATCAATGCTTTCATTTTGTCAGAATTTTTAGGTTTTTGTTTGTCCACCCGTCTCTTGATGATTGACCACAAGTTCTCAATGGGATGAAGATCTGGGGAGTTTCCAGGCCATGGACCCAAAATCTCTATGTTTTGTTCCCTGAGCCATTTAGTTATCACCTTTGCTTTATGGCAAGGTGCTCCATCATGCTGGAAAAGGCATTGTTGATCGCCAAACTACTCTTGGAGGGTTGGGAGAAGTTGCTCTTGGAGGACATTCTGGTACCATTCTTTATTAATGGCTGTGTTTTTAGGCAAGACTGTGAGAGAGCCGATTCCCTTGGCTGAGAAGCAACCCCACACATGAATGGTTTCAGGATGCTTAACAGTTGGCATGAGACAAGACTGGTGGTAGCGCTCACCTTGTCTTCTCCGAATGAGGCGTTTTCCTGATGTCCCAAACAATCGAAAAGGGGATTCATCAGAGAAAATAACTTTACCCCAGTCCTCAGCAGTCCACTGCCTGTACCTTTTGCAGACTATCAGTCTGTCCATGATGTTTTTTCTGGAGAGAAGTGTCTTCTTTGCTGCCCTCCTTGAGACTAGGCCTTGCTCCAAGAGTCTCCGCCTCACAGTGCGTGCAGATGCACTCACACCTGCCTGCTGCCATTCCTGAGCAAGCTCTGCACTGCTGGTAGCCCGATCCCGCAGCTGAAACACTTTTAAGAGACGGTCCTGGCGCTTGCTGGTCTTTCTTGGGCGTCCTGGAGCCTTTTTGGCAACAATGGAACCTCTCTCCTTGACGTTCTTGATGATGCGATAGATTGTTGACTGAGGTGCAATCTTTCTAGCTGCGATACTCTTCCCTGTTAGGCCATTTTTGTGCATTGCAATGATGACTGCACGTGTTTCTTTACAGATAACCATGGTTAACAGAAGAGAAACAATGATGCCAAGCACCAGCCTCTTTTTAAAGTGTCCAGTGGTGTCATTCTTAATCATGACAGATTGATCTCCAGCCTTGTTCTCATCAACACCCACACCTGTGTTAATGGAGCAATCACTGAAAAGAGGCTAGCTGGTCCTTTTAAGGCAGGGCTGCAATGATGTTGAAATGTGTTTTGGGGATAAAGTTAATTTTCTAGCCAAATATTGACTTTGCAAGTAATTGCTGATCACTCTTTATAACATTCTGGAGTATATGCAAATTGCCATTAGAAAAAGTGAAGCAGTAGACTTTGTAAAAATTAATATTTGTGTCATTCTCAAAACTTTTGGCCATGACTGTACAATGTTTATTGCCCTTGTGATGACCAGTTGTGCACTTTTTGTCAGTTTTTAGCTATACTAAAAACTTTGATTGACATTATTTCTTATAGGACATAATTCTTGTACCATGGAAAAAATAGAAAGGTGCTCTATAAGTGTAACGAATGGAAGCGGAGGCAGAGGTGGTGAAGTTCACATTCATTTTTATTTTTAATGTGGAACCTCGAGACCGCGGTCCGGGGGGCTCCGAAGGGGGCGTAACTAGTGAGCCCCGGGTACCAGTAGTAAGGCCCCTCGAACAGGACCAGAATGGAATACCCGGAGGACACAGGTGCTACCTCCAGTTAGACCCTGGACACGTGGCAGCTGTCCCAGAGGGACCAAAAGGGTAACAGGTATTTACAGAGTCCGTGGAAAGTTCTTGACGGAGAAGGGTAAGGTCCTGGTCCAGAACGGATGGTAGAAGGCTGGCTTCAGTGACCTTGCCACGGTCCACGGGTACGGATGGCTGATGGCGGAACGGGATGACACTTGCACCAGTAATAGCCGAGATTGTCCAAGATAGCCAGATACAGGTTAGCAATGATCTGAGGAGACAAACAGTATCAGCGAAGCACAGAGACTGCAGACGCAGTGCAGACAGATCAGTAACAGAACCGGATGTAGCAATGATAGAACACGTTGCTCCGGCACTCCCCTAATGGTGGAGTGACCAGATATAGTACTGAGTGCGCAGCCATTAATTAATTAGCTATTTCAAAAAATGCACGCTGCCCCTTTAAGAGAGACGGTGGGCGCGGCCTCGTGTCCTAAGCAGTCTATCTGGAGGCCTGCCAGCAGCATGCCAGGAAGTGGAGGAGGACACAGGACGCCAAGGAACAGATGGGACAGGTGAGTGAGCAGAACGGAGTGCAGAGCCAGCGCTGGGACCGGGTGTAACAGTATCCCCCTCTTTACTCCCCCTCTTTTTCAAGCCTGCGTGAAATCTTTTAAGAAGAAGAGGGGCCTGGATGTTCTCTTTAGGCTCCCAAGACCTCTCCTCTGGACCAAAACCCTTCCAGTCCACCAGGTAATAGATCCTACCTCTTACTCGCTTAGAGGCCAAGATATGTTTTACCTCAAAAACATCATCCTCAGAGACCGGATCAGGAGTGGTACCCAGGTCCTTAAAGAAGGAGCTCAACACTACTGGTTTGAGGAGGGAGACATGAAAGGAGTTAGGTACTCTTAGAGAATTAGGCAATTTCAGTTTATAAGAGACCGGGTTGATTTGTCTCAAGACTTCAAAGGGACCAATGAAACGGGGACCCAATTTGTACGATGGTAACTTCAGACGGATGTACTTGGAGGAGAG
This sequence comes from Oophaga sylvatica, assembly GCA_033576555.1. Classification (NCBI taxonomy): domain Eukaryota; kingdom Metazoa; phylum Chordata; class Amphibia; order Anura; family Dendrobatidae; genus Oophaga; species Oophaga sylvatica. Next base: position 251,402,334 of record JARQOD010000004.1, on the reverse strand, counting down.
CCATACCTTGTCTCCTGGATGAAAGATGGGAGCCTCCAAACGTCTTTTGTCCGCATGCGTTTTCATACGTTGAGAAGCTTTCTCCAAAGCCGACCTGGTCTCTCTCCAAATGTCCGAGAAATTCTTAGACAAGGTATCGACTGCCGGAACATCAGACAATCCCGAGACAGGAAGAGGAATTCCGGGTTGCAGTCCAAACACAATCTGAAAGGGAGACTTTCCAGAAGATTCACTTACTTGGTTGTTGTAGGAGAATTCCGCCCAGGGCAGTAATTCTACCCAGTCATTATGATGAGCGTTGACGAAGTGACGCAGGTATCCAGCCAGGATTTGATTGATTCTCTCCACTTGCCCATTAGACTGGGGATGATATGCAGAAGAAAAATCTAGTTCAATTTTTACCCTTTTACAGAGTCCTCTCCAGAACTTAGAGGTGAACTGGACGCCCCTGTCGGACACGATGTGGAGAGGAAATCCATGTAGACGGAAGATGTGCTGAATGAAGTGAGCGGCCAGTTCTGGAGCAGACGGGAGGCCAGATAGCGGAACGAAGTGGGCCATTTTAGAGAAGCGATCCACCACAACCCATACCACTGAGCAGCCAGAAGAAATGGGAAGATCCGTGATGAAATCCATCGCGATGTGCTGCCAGGGAGCGGACGGAATCGGAAGAGGCAGAAGCCTGCCGGCTGGTAGATGTTTAACAGTTTTGTTACGGGCACATGAAGGACAGGCTGCGACGAACTCCTGGATATCCTTGCCCATGGTAGACCACCAGTAATAACGAGAGATGAGTTGCTGCGTCTTTTTCTGACCAGCATGGCCAGCCAACTTAGAAGAATGACCCCAGCGCAGAACACGAGTACGATCAGAAGCGGACATGAAAGTCTTCCCAGGAGGAAGCCGGGCCAGATCAGTGGAGGCAACGGAGACTAACTTAGAAGGTTCAATAATGTGCTGAGGTTCTTCCTCGAGTTCAGGAGGCAAGAAGGCTCTAGAGAGTGCGTCTGCCTTGATGTTCTTGTCAGCTGGGCGGAAATGAAGTACAAAATTGAAACGGGCAAAAAATAATGCCCAACGGGCCTGACGGGGATTCAGTCTTAAAGCAGATTGGAGATAGGCAAGGTTTTTATGGTCGGTGAATATGATTACCTGGTGATGAGCTCCTTCAAGAAGATGTCTCCATTCTTGCAGAGCCAATTTGATGGCCAACAGTTCGCGATCACCGACAGAGTAGTTCCTTTCTGCAGGAGAAAAAACCTTGGAAAAAAAAACACACGAGATCATCCGCCCGGTAGACAACTTCTGGGTCAGAACTGCTCCTGCACCTATGGAAGAAGCGTCAACCTCAAGAAAAAATTGCTCACTTGAATTAGGACGATGGAGAACGGGTGCGGAAAGCGAAGGCTTTTTTGAGAGAAACAAAGGCCTCTTCTGCCTCGGAGGACCATTCCTTAGAGTTTACGCCTTTCCGGGTTAAGGCTGTGATTGGAGCCACTCGGGTGGAAAAGTGTGGAAAAAATTGCCGGTAGTAATTGGCGAACCCGAGGAACCTTTGTATGGCTTTTAGCCCAGACGGACGAGGCCAGTTGAGAACTGCAGACAACTTCTCCGGATCCATCTTTAATCCTGTGGAAGATACAATGTACCCAAGGAAAGGCAAAGAAGACTGCTCAAAGAGGCATTTCTCATATTTGGCATATAGCCTGTTCTCTCTCAGTCTTTGTAAGACCAGGCGTACTTGCCTCCGGTGTGACATCAAGTCAGCAGAAAAAAATCAAAATATCGTCCAGGTAAACCACGACACAAGTATAGAGCAAGTCCCTGAAAATGTCATTAACAAATTCCTGAAAGACCGCAGGTGCATTGCTTAGGCCGAATGGCATTACCAGGTATTCATAGTGGCCGTCACAGGTGTTGAAGGCTGTTTTCCATTCGTCCCCCTCTCTGACTCGGAATCAGGTTGTAGGCCCCTCTGAGGTCCAATTTGGTGAAGATCTTGGCCCCTCGGAGACGATCAAACAGCTCTGAAATAAGAGGTAATGGATACCTGTTTTTTACCGTGATTTGATTTAGACCCCGATAGTCAATGCAGGGCCGCAAGGATCCATCCTTTTTCTTTACAAAGAAGAATCCAGCTCCTGCCGGTGACGATGACTTTCGGATAAATCCTCTAGCCAGATTCTCTTGGATGTAGTCCGACATGGCCTGAGTCTCTGCCTGTGAAAGGGGATAAACTCTCCCGCGAGGAGGAGATGCTCCAGGAAGAAGCTCTATCTGACAGTCATACGACCTGTGTGGAGGTAGTCTCTCAGCCTCCTTTTTCCCAAAGACGTCAGAGAAGGACCAATAGGCGGAAGGCAACCCTGGCAGGGTATCAGGCTGGACTGGAGGCGAAACAGGTTGAATCCGGGTTAAGCAACGATTCATGCAGGTATCTTCCCAACGCAGAACTTCTCCAGTTTTCCAATTAAGGACTGGTTCATGCATCTGGAGCCAAGGTAAACCTAAAAGCATGGGATGGGATAAACCGGGATATACATAAAATCGCATTCGTTCAGTATGCATTAGACCTACCCGGAGTTCCACCAACTCGGTTTGGAAACTGGATGGGCTCGGTCAGCGGTTTGCCATCCACGGCGGACACATGTAACGGATCAGGAAGACGCTGGACTGGTAAGCGGTAATGATCCACAACCGCCTGCTAGATGAAGTTCCCTGCAGCTCCAGAATCCAGTAGACAATGTTCGGAGAATTTTATTGCTCCATAGGACACGGAGACTGAGATGTGTAAAGAGGGAGAGGACTGTTCTCTACCTAGGTTGGCCCCTCCTACCGGACCTAGGCACTGGAGTTTCCCGACTTTTTAGGACAGAAATGGATCAAATGTTCAGAACTACCGCAGTAGTAACAACTTCCCTCCTTGCGACGTGCCTCCCGGCGGCGGGTGGCCAAACTTACATGGTCCACTTCCATGGCCTCGGAGGCGGAGAGCGAGGTACCTGTTTTGTACAAACTAGAGTCCAGGTGATAGGACCTTTTGTCCTGCTTGATCTCCATGGAGCGCTCCTGAAAACGCAGGTCAATTCGGGTTGCCAAGGATATTAGCTCTTCCAAGAGGGTAGGTCTGTCCCGTCTCGCCAGTTCATCCTTGATTCTTCCGGATAGGCCTTCCCAGAAGTTAGCAACCAGGGCCTCATTGTTCCACGATAATTCAGACGAGAGGGTGCGGAATTTAACAGCATACTGAGCTACCGTGAGAGTACCTTGGCGCAGGCGGAGCAGAGCTGAGACAGTCGAAGTGGTGCGACCAGGTTCATCGAAAGTCCTGCGAAAAGCCTCTAGGAAAGATTGAAGAACGTTAACCAGCGGATCCCCTCTCTCCCATAGCGGGTTTAGCCAGGCGAGGGCCTCTCCTCCCAGGTGTGACATGATGAAGCCCACCTTGGCTCGGTCAGAAGCAAACATATGCCCCAAAATTTAGAAGTGTAGAGTGCACTGATTGAGAAAACCCCGACACAGAGTAGGGTCACCCTGGAAATGGGTAGGAGCCGCCAGACGGGGACCTTGACTTGCCATGGGAACTGGTACCTGATTATTGATAGAAGAGTCAGGTGCAGACGAGGACCCCAAGGAATCCATGCGGGTAGACAAGCTGTGTAGATAAGTCGTGATCTTGTCCTGTTGAACTCCCAAACGGGTCACCTCCTGGCACAGATCCGTGGTCGGAGATCTCTGGGATCCAGCTGGTTCCATGGCCGGAGCAATCTGTAACGAATGGAAGCGGAGGCAGAGGTGGTGAAGTTCACATTCGTTTTTATTTTTTAATGTGGAACCTCGAGACCGCGGTCCGGGGGGCTCCGAAGGGGGCGTAACTAGTGAGCCCCGGGTACCCGTAGTAAGGCCCCTCGAACAGGACCAGAATGGAATACCCGGAGGACACAGGTGCTACCTCCAGTTAGACCCCGGACACGTGGCAGCTGTCCCAGAGGGACCAAAAGGGTAACAGGTATTTACAGAGTCAGTGGAAAGTTCTTGACGGAGAAGGGTAAGGTCCTGGTCCAGAACGGATGGTAGAAGGCTGGCTTCAGTGACCTTGCCACGGTCCACGGGTACGGATGGCTGATGGCGGAACGGGATGACACTTGCGCCAGTAATAGCCGAGATTGTCCAGGATAGCCAGATACAGGTTAGCAATGATCTGAGGAGACAAACAGTATCAGCGAAGCACAGAGACTGCAGACGCAGCGCAGACAGATCAGGAACAGAACCGGATGTAGCAATGATAGAACACGTTGCTCCGGCACTCCCCTAATGGTGGAGTGACCAGATATAGTACTGAGTGCGCAGCCATTGGTTAATTAGCTATTTCAAAAAATGCACGCTGCCCCTTTAAGAGAGACGGTGGGCGCGGCCTCGCTCCTAAGCAGTCTATCTGGAGGCCTGCCAGCAGCGTGCCAGGAAGTGGAGGAGGACACAGGACGCCGAGGAACAGATGGGACAGGTGAGTGAGCCGAACGGAGTGCAGAGCCAGCGCTGGGACCGGGTGTAACAATAAGTACATATTTTGGAGCCAAATATTTAAACTTAAGTGACTGATCCCATATTAATATAGGAAAGATGTGTATCTTCGTACCGTGTTAGCCAGTAGATAGAAATATATTTTTAATATATTATTTTTCTGATCCCATATTAGTAATGTTGAAAATAGCAAGTGAAAAGAGTTTTATTTGCTTGATCTATATTTCAAAGCACAGGAAAGAATGAAACAATTGCTGGCCAATCGATGAATCCAGATTTGCAGTAATCAGCTGTAAAATGCCCTAAATTAGTGATCAATTAGGAAAATCTTGCACAGGTTATCCAACGATCTAACGGTCTATTACCGTATATACCCATGTATAAGCCGAGATTTTCAGCACATTTTTTAGGGCTGAAAGTCCCCCTCTCGGCTTATACGCGGGTCATATACGGGGGTCGGCAGGGGAGGGGGAGTGGGGGTGTCGGATCATACTCACCCCTCCGCCGGCGCGGTCTCTGCAGCCCCCCTGCTCCCACGATCTCCGGTCCTTCCTGCAGCGGTCACATGGTACCGCTCATTAAAGTCATGAATATGCACATATTCATGACTTTAATGAGCGGTAGCACGTGACCGCTGCAGGACTGAAGCGCTGCGGAGACCGCCGGGAGAAGAGGAGATGCTGCAGGGACGCGTGGCGGAGGGGTGAGTATAGCTATATTTACCTGTCCTCTCTCCACCGCTGCGTCCTCGTCTGACTCCTCTGGCTGTGAATGTTCAGGCAGAGGGCGCGATGACGTCGTTAGTGCGCGCCCCGCCCCCTGCCAGATCATTCACAGCCAGAGGAGTCAGACCGAGGGAGCAGCGCAGCGGTGCAGAGAGGACAGGTAAATATCTCAGGTGCCGGGGTCCTGAGCGAGCAGTGACACCGGCACCTGTCCCCCATAGCGCGCCGCTGTCACCGCCTGCTCAGGACCCCGGCACCTGGCCCCCAGCGACGAGAGGTGAGTATGTCTTTTTTTTTTGCAGCAGCAGCAGCAGCATATGAGGCCTATACTATGGGGCATAATTGTGCAGCATATGGGGGCATAATCTGGAGCATATGGGGGCATAAGCTGTGGAACATATGGAGCATAATATGGAGCATATGGGGGCATAAGTGGTGGAACATATGGGGCATAATCAGGAGCATATGGGGCATAATCTGGAGCATATGGGGGTTTAAGCTGTGGAACATATGGGGCATAATCTGGAGCATATGGGGGCATAATCTGGAGCATATGGGGGCATAAGCTGTGGAACATATGGGGGCATAATCTGGAGCATATGGGGGCATAAGCTGTGGAACATATGGGGCATAATCTGGAGCATATGGGGGCATAATATGGAGCATATGGGGGTATAATCTGTGGAACATATGGGGCATAATCTGGAGCATATGGGGGCATAATCTGTGGAGCATCATATGGGGGCATAATCATTTTTCACCCTAGGCTTATACGCGAGTCAATAAGTTTTCCCTGTTTTTTGTGGCAAAATTAGGGGGGTCTGCTTATACACGAGTCGGCTTATACATGAGTATATACGGTATCTATCTATCTATCCATCTATCATCTTTTATCGTCACTTGTTCACTTGCCAGTAGGGTATTGTTTTGGATTGGAAATCCAACTTCTCCAACTCCATGCTTACATTTCACATTTCAGATTAACAAATCTACCTACATGAAATTGTACCACAAACAGTAAGAAATTGGGTACACTATTCATGCATCTACCACACATTTGTTTCCAGGGTTGAAATTGAGCCGACTGTAACCTTTTCCTGTAGTAACATTTATTTTATAATGCATGAATATAATGTGGTTGAAATGTTACTAACTAGAGACAAATAAAATGAGAGCAGCAGAGAAAACCTATTATGGATAGACAAATATGTGCAATATCAGTAAATGTGTTGGTTGAAGAAGCAGAGAAAAGAGCCCACAATACAGAAAATCACACTGGTAGGGTTTATTATCATGGCTCATTATGTCTTTTCTTAATGATTGCATTTATACATATCTTGGTGTGATCATGAGTGCCTCAGCTTGCCATTTTATTGCAACATAAAAACAAGAAAGGTTTGTTACATTGTTTACCTGCTAAACAAATAAAACTTTATTTTTATGGGTCCTCCAAGGAATTAAAACTGAGCAGTTGTAATCATCTGATTTATCATATATGTTATAAACCTTTATTATTCGCTATGATCCACGTTATTGCGTTGTTATTATTATTATACGTGCCCCCTTCTCGTAACATTATACTTGGACTCATATTCTCTGGCCAAAATGTTTAAAAATGTATTCATATGTTTAATCATTTCCTATGTTACTTGACCCTCTCCTACTCTCTCTTGCCTCAGGACTAATCTTCCTAATTGCCCATTGTTATGGTAAATATTAACATGTGGCCATGTGACTTGACTGTATAATTTGCTTAAGAGAATTAAAAATAATTAGTTCAGGAGTCAGATAGATACAATGGATCAGTTGATGCTATAATGTTGTTCATGCAATTTGTGAATACTATTAAAATTAAACCCCCAATTAATGCACTTTAAAACGAGACATGAGCACAGTTATAATAACTCAAACTCTCACGAGTGATTAATCCACAGTTAAGTGAATTTTTAATGGAGTAAGGAGCTTGTGCTCACATTTACTATTAATAATGTTTGGTAAATGCCATATCAGCGTAGACTATTATTTGAGCTGGTGAATTGAATACTATAATTTCACAGATGAGTAACTTCAATATGCTGATGACACTATATTCATAGTTGTCAATGACAATGATCTAAATATGCCTACAAGGAAGATTACTCAATGTAAGGCTGCAGTGTAATGGAAGCATGAAGAAAACTAATGTTATGGCATAAAGAATGGCAGCCTAATTTAGGGATTGATCTATGACAATAATTTCATTTCAAGTCCAACATTGTGTTCTGATTATTTTCACTATATATCGTTAAACGATAATGGTCCATTCTTTCTTTTGCAAGGTTCCAAATAGAGCCATTGATTGAAGTGATAAAATTCTAGTTATCTTCAGACCCCACTAGAGGGATTTAATTGTGATACAATTGATATAGGTCATATTGAACTATTTATTATTAATAATAATCATCTCTCCAACATATCCTTCACTGCTGCATAACTCATCCACCTCCACTTTCATTCCTGTAATACCAGCCACTTCCCAGTCCCTACACTGTCTGCCAATCATTCAAAGAGTCTAAATGAAAGTCCCCATCCTAGCCTACAAAGCCCTATACAGTTCTAATTCACAAATTCCACCTCACTCCCAATCTGTGCTCTGCCATCGACCAACTCCTCGATTGCAGTCTAATCACCTTCTACACACGTTCATCAAGCCTTCTCTTGGGTTTCTCCTCTCTTCTCCTTTGGAATACTGACCCTCATTACTGACATCCCTTATCCTGGTGAACAGTCACTGAAAAGTATCTCTTGTGACAAGCAAATAACATAACCTAACGAGTAGTCTAACGCTACTTCTTCCTCATGTCTAGAGCTCCTTAAACCATTCCTTAACACCTTATAGTTTGTAAGTTTGTATGGTTGGGGCTCACACTAAATGTATGTTGTAAACAAATGTTTAGTTTGTTTATTTGTCTATCAATAGAATAAATAATTATAATAGCTATATAAAAAATAACAGCTTCAAACCCTACAATTTTATATCATAAAAGTGATCAGAAAAAAAATTTGGACCTGTATACAAATTTATATATAAAGTTGGGGATATACGTACTGTACACACGTGGTCAAAATTGTTGGTACCCCTCGTTAAATGACAGAAAAACAGAAATAATTTGAATCTGACAAAAGTAATAATAAATCAAAAATCTATTAAAATAAACAAATGAAAGTCAGACATTGCTTTTTAACCATGCTTCCACAGAATTTAAAAAAAAATAAAACTAATGAAATAGTGTCATGTGTGCATCGCCACGAAGATCGTCGCGGTTGCACATTCTGACTTCTCACAGCTGAGTTGCTGTTTCTTTGTGTTTGGCAGTTAGGGAGTTAATTCTGTCTGTGCTCAGTTCTGGGACTGGGTGCAGTTTCTCCCGGCTGCAATTAATTATTTGTTGATTGGTTTCCTTTAAATCTCTGGTTGTCTGTGTTGGGAGTTGCCAGTGAAATTCTTCATGCAGACCACAGATAGGATTGTATCTGTATAGACTTAAGTTAAAGAGCTCCTTAGTTGTTTTAAGCTCACCTTGCTTAGAGTTTAATATCCCAGATCATTTATGTTCCTTCTGTGTTTGAGTGTGTATGCAAGTCTGTGTTTTCTCCAGTCTGTCTTATATGTCTAATCTGTGTATTTAGCAGAGATCAGCCCATATCCCTTTGGTGGTAATCAGTATCCTTCTTAGGACTGATTACAGGGTTCAGGGACTGATAGGAGACAGGGTTAGGCTGGAGACTTGGACCTCTGAACCATTATCAGTACCTCCAAGGTGAGGGATTAGTTAGGACCCCAGTTTAGGGTCAGGTTAGACCCCCGGTCCTCCTCTTTCCTGTGACAGTGTATCAAGTCCTCAAGATTAACCCTGAGTTCAACGGATATCGTGTCAGGTAAAATCTATTCTATATTTACATGCTGATGTTGCTAATCTATATGTTGTATAGAGTGATGTTCTTTTAAGAATAGTTTACTGACATCGTACACATATCATAAGACCGCGTGACATTTTCACTGGCCAATAAAATTATTCCCAGTTGCCATGGATCCAGTAGCCCAGCTGGCTCTGCAGTTGCAGGGATTATCCATGGAGCTGACGGACATTAAGTCCAGGGTTTTGTCTCCCTCGGAGCAAACCAGATTTGAACCTAAAGTAGCTCTCCCGGACAGGTTCACTGGTGGGCGAGACAAATTTTTTACCTTCAGGGAAGCATGTAAATTGTATTTTCGGCTTCGGCCTCGATCATCAGGGAGTGAAGAGCAGAGAGTGGGAATTGTTATCTCGCTCCTACAAGGGGACCCTCAATCCTGGGCCTTCTCCCTTCCTCCGGGATCCCCGGCTCTACAGTCAGTAGATCGATTTTTTACTGCCCTGGGTTTGGTATATGATGACCCAGATCGGGTCTCTCTTGCTGAGACAAAATTACGTAAGATACAGCAGGGAGATCGTCCGGCAGAGGAATTTGCTTCTGAGTTCCGTAGATGGGCCACAGATACTCAGTGGAATGACCCAGCTCTTAGGAGCCAGTTTTGTCATGGGCTTTCTGACAAATTAAAGGACGTTTTGGCTCAGTATGATTCTCCTCCATCACTGGAGGCTGCTATGGCCCTAGCTATCCGTACTGATAGACGGCTCCGGGAGAGGTGCGAGGTAACTCCGCCCCCTGTTGTTACTCCACCTACTACTAAAGTCCCTTATGTTGAGGTTCCCCTTGTCTGTTCGGAGGAGCCTATGCAGTTGGGAGGGACATCATTTCGTAGGAGGGGATTGGCGGTACGCCGCAGGACTAGAAGGTGTTTCTTCTGCGGGAAAGAGGGACATTTTGTTGGGGGATGTCCATCCCATGCCTTGTTGAGCAAAAAGTCGCCGGAAAACTGTTAATCCCAGGTTGTGTGGTGGACGACAACCTGGGAGTATGTATTTCGTCCGCTAGTTCTTCTCAGTTCCTTGTACCAGTGGAGGTGGTGGTTGGTACGAGAGTGGAGAGATTTTCTGTTCTTCTTGATAGTGGGTCCGGGGCTAATCTGGTTGACGCTCAGTTTGCTCAGGCTCAAGGTATGCATCTGAGTGTATTGGTCAAACCGATCCCTATATTCTCCATTGACGCCAGGCCTCTCGGCCAAGGTAGCTTTGTTCATGAGGTTCATAACATTGACCTTCGGGTAGGGGCAATACATAGGGAACTATTATCTTGTTATGTGTTGGAGGGTCTACCTACTCCTATTGTGTTGGGACTTCCTTGGTTGGTTAAACATAACCCTGTGATTAATTGGCAGTCCAGAGATATAAGCCAATGGGGGGAGTTTTGCAAAAGTAACTGCATGAACACAGTCATCAGTGCGGTCGTGCCTAGTACTTTGCCTCCTTTTTTGGAGGACTTTGGGGATGTGTTCTCTGAGGAGGGGTGTCAGGAGTTGCCTCCTCATCGCGTGTATGACTGCTCTATTAATTTACTTCCTGATGCTAAGTTACCTAAAGCTAGGTTATATAACCTTTCTGGTCCTGAGAGGCAGGCTATGAAAGATTATATTTCGGAAAGTCTGGCCAAAGGGCATATTAGACCTTCATCTTCCCCAGTGGCCGCGGGGTTCTTCTTTGTGAAGAAAAAAGATGGAGGCCTACGCCCTTGCTTGGATTTCCGCGAACTTAATCGGATTACTGTTCGAGATCCGTATCCACTCCCTCTGATTCCTGATCTCTTCAATCAAATTGTTGGCGCCAAATGGTTCTCTAAATTGGATCTCAGGGGGGCGTATAATCTGATTAGGATAAAAGAGGGGGATGAGTGGAAAACAGCGTTTAACACGCCGGAGGGACATTATGAGAACCTTGTCATGCCTTTTGGTCTGACTACTGCACCAGCAGTATTCCAACATTTTGTTAATGACATTTTTCGTCATCTGGTGGGGCTGTTTTTGGTCGTATATTTGGATGACATTTTAATTTACTCACCAGATCTTGTGTATCACCAGGAGCATGTGAGACAGGTGTTGCAGATCTTGCGAGACATATAAACTATACGCCAAACTGGAAAAGTTTGTATTCGCCGTACAGGAACTTCAGTTTTTGGGTTTCTTGGTGTCAGCCTCCGGTTTCCGTATGGACCCTGAAAAGGTGAGAGCAGTGCTTGAATGGGATCAGCCAGAGGATCTTAAGGCTCTGCAGCGTTTTCTGGGGTTTGCTAACTACTACCGGAAATTTATTTGTAATTTCTCATCTGTTGTCAAACCTCTCACTGACATGACAAGAAAAGGGACGGATTTTTCTAAATGGTCGGACAAAGCTTGCCAAGCTTTTTCCTCTTTGAAAAAATGTTTTGCTTCGGCACCCGTTCTCATCCAACCAGATGCATCACAGCCGTTCGTTGTGGAGGTGGACGCGTCTGACGTAGGGGTGGGTGCAATATTGTCCCAGGGTCCGTCCCTGGTAAATGGCATCCGTGCGCTTTCTTTTCTAAAAAATTGTCGTCCGCCGAAAGGAATTATGATATCGGCAATAGGGAACTTTTGGCCATTAAGTTGGCTTTTGAAGAATGGCGTCACTTTTTGGAGGGGGCAGTCCACCCGGTCACCGTCATTACTGATCACAAGAACCTGCTGTATTTGGAATCTGCTAAGCGTCTGAATTCCAGACAAGCTCGATGGTCGTTGTTTTTTACCAGGTTTAATTTTGTTGTCACTTATCGCCCTGGATCTAAGAATGTTAAGGCGGATGCCTTGTCTCGCAGTTTCCCAGGGGCCGGGAAAATGGATGACCCGATTCCTATCCTTCAGGAGGGGGTGGTAGTGTCGGCTGTATGTTCTGAGCTTGAGGAGGAGGTGTTAGAGGCTCAGGGGGACGCCCCTGCAGGACCTCCAGGGAGACTGTTTGTCCCAAATCAGTTGAGACAAAAGGTTATTGAGGCACATCATAATTCTGCTTTAGCAGGACATCCAGGGAGTAAGGCTACTTTAGATCTCCTTTCTCGCCGGTTTTGGTGGCCTAACGTTAATAAAGATGTTTTAACTTTTGTCGCGTCCTGTGGGGTTTGTGCTCGCTCTAAGACCCCTCATACCCGTCCGTCTGGGACCCTCTTACCCTTGAAACTTCCGGAGCGTCCATGGACTCATTTGTCTATGGACTTCATCACGGACCTTCCTCAGTCGTCAGGGAAGACTGTCATACTGGTGGTTGTTGACAGGTTCAGTAAGATGGCACATTTCATTGCTCTTCCTGCCCTCCCTAATGCTAAAACTCTGGCGCAGGTGTTCATTGGGGAGATTGTGAGACTTCATGGGTTGCCTTCTGATGTGGTGTCAGATAGGGGGTCTCAGTTTGTGTCCAAGTTTTGGAGGGCATTTTGTTTACGTCGGGGGATGCAATTGTCATTTTCCTCGGCTTTTCATCCGCAGACCAATGGTCAGACAGAGCGTCTGAATCAAAGCCTAGAGACTTATCTTCGGTGTTTTGTCTCAGAGAACCAGGAGGACTTGTCTTCTTTCTTGCCTCTGGCAGAGTTCGCTCTTAACAACAGGCGGAGCGAGTCCACTGGTAAGTCCCCGTTTTTTGGGGCATATGGTTTTCATCCCCAGTTTTGTACATTCAATGGGGGGGGCCCTTCTGGGGTTCCTGAGGAGGAGCGTTTCTCATCGTCACTTGCTTCAGTGTGGAGAGGTGTATTGAATAATCTGAGTGCTATGGGGAACCGTTATAAACGTATGGCTGATAGGAGGAGAGTTTCTGGTCCAGATCTTAATGTGAACGATCTGGTATGGTTGTCTACCAGGAATATAAAACTTAAAGTTCCCTCCTGGAAGCTGGGCCCCAGATTCATCGGGCCGTACAGGATCAGTTCCATAATTAATCCATGTGGCATTTCGTCTGGACCTCCCTCCTACGTTTAAAATCCACAATGTGTTCCACAAGTCATTACTTAAGAGGTACGTGGCACCAGTCATACCATCACCTCTACCTCCTCCTCCAGTGGTGGTCAATGGTAACTTGGAGTTTCAAGTGTCAAAGATCATTGACTCACGTCTGAATCGCCGGTCCCTTCAGTACTTGGTGCATTGGAAGGGGTATGGTCCAGAGGAGAGGACGTGGGTTCCTGCGTCTGACATTAACGCAGATCGTTTGGTGCGGACCTTCCACAGAACTCACCTGGGCAAACCTGGCCTGAGGGTCCGGAGGCCCCTCGTAGAAGGGGGGGTACTGTCATGTGTGCATCGCCACGAAGATCGTCGCGGTTGCACATTCTGACTTCTCACAGCTGAGTTGCTGTTTCTTTGTGTTTGGCAGTTAGGGAGTTAATTCTGTCTGTGCTCAGTTCTGGGACTGGGTGCAGTTTCTCCCGGCTGCAATTAATTATTTGTTGATTGGTTTCCTTTAAATCTCTGGTTGTCTGTGTTGGGAGTTGCCAGTGAAATTCTTCATGCAGACCACAGATAGGATTGTATCTGTATAGACTTAAGTTAAAGAGCTCCTTAGTTGTTTTAAGCTCACCTTGCTTAGAGTTTAATATCCCAGATCATTTATGTTCCTTCTGTGTTTGAGTGTGTATGCAAGTCTGTGTTTTCTCCAGTCTGTCTTATATGTCTAATCTGTGTATTTAGCAGAGATCAGCCCATATCCCTTTGGTGGTAATCAGTATCCTTCTTAGGACTGATTACAGGGTTCAGGGACTGATAGGAGACAGGGTTAGGCTGGAGACTTGGACCTCTGAACCATTATCAGTACCTCCAAGGTGAGGGATTAGTTAGGACCCCAGTTTAGGGTCAGGTTAGACCCCCGGTCCTCCTCTTTCCTGTGACAGTGTATCAAGTCCTCAAGATTAACCCTGAGTTCAACGGATATCGTGTCAGGTAAAATCTATTCTATATTTACATGCTGATGTTGCTAATCTATATGTTGTATAGAGTGATGTTCTTTTAAGAATAGTTTACTGACATCGTACACATATCATAAGACCGCGTGACAAATAGGCCTGGATAGAAATGATGGTACCCCTGAAAATAATGTGACAAAGGGACATGTTAAATCAAGGTGTGTCCACTAATTAGCATCACAGGTGTCTACAATTTTGGAATTAGTGAGTGGGCCTGTATAGAGGGCTACAGATACTCACTGTGCTGTTTGGTGACATTGTGTGTATCACACTCAACATGGACCAGAGGAAGCGAAGGAAAGAGTTGTCTCAGGAGATTAGAAAGAAAATGATAGACAAACATGTTAAAGGTAAAAGTTGTAAGACCATCTCCAAGCAGCTTGATGTTCCTTTGACTACAGTTGCACATATTATTCAGAAATTTAAGCTCCATGGGACTGTAGCCAATCTCCCTGGACGTGGCCGCAGAAGAAAAATTGATGACAAATCAAAGAGATGGATAATACGAATGGTAACAAAAGAGCCCAGAAAAACTTCTAAACCAATTAAAGGTGAACTTCAAGCTCAAGGAACATCAGTGTCAGTTCGGACCATCCGTTGTTGTATGACCCAAAGTGGACTTCATGGGAGACGACCAAAGAGGACACCATTGTTGAAAAAAAATGATAAAAATCCAGACTGGACAAAAATGGAACTTCTTGGCAAGGCACATCAGCTCTTTGTTAACAGATGGAAAAATGAAGCATATCAAGAAAAGAACACTGTCCCTACGTGAAACATGGAGGAGGCTCTGTTATGTTCTGGGGCTGCTTGCTGCCTCTGGCACAGGGGTCTAGAATCTGTGCAGGGTACTTTGAAATCTCAAGACTATCAAGCAATTCTAGATAGAAATGTGCTGCCCAGTGTCAGAAAGCTTGGTCTCAGTCACAGGTCATGGGTCTTGCAACAGGATAATGACTCAAAACACACAGCTAAAACATCCAAGAATGGCTAAGAGTAAAACATTGGACAATGCTGAAGTGGCCTTGTATGAGCCCTGACCTAAATCCTATTGAGCATCTTTGGAAAGAGCTGAAACATGCCATCTGGAAAAGGCAACCTTCAAACACGAGACAACTGGAGCAGTTTGCTCTTGAGGAGTGGACCAAAATATCTGTTGAGAGGTGCAGAAGTCTCATTGACAGTTACAGGAATTGTTTGATTGCAGTGATTGCCTCAAAAGGTTGTTCAACAAAATATTAATTTAAGGGTACCATCATTTCTGTCCAGGCCTATTTCATGAGTTTTATTTTTTTTTAAATTCTGTGGAAGCATGGTTGAAAAGCAATGTCTGACATACTGTATATTTCTTCATTTTCATAGATTTTTGATTTATTATTACTTTTGTTAGATTCAAGTTATTTCTGTCACCATTGTGGATTTTTCTCTCATTAAACGAGGGGTACCAACAATTTTGACCACGTGTGTATATTACATTTACTGTAAGTTTTTGCTTATCACTCAAAGGAGCTGACAGGATGATTTACCTCTAAGTGGTACGACTGTATAAATCCTAGTAGTAGAACAGTAAAAGTGGTTTTGTAGTAATCTTATGTGTCTCTTTATGTGACTTTTAAACCTTTATTTCTTTCTGGTGCAATTATCAGTTTTACTGTTGTGCTAGGGCCTTTGACAGTCAGCCGTAATAAGTTATTACATTAGATAATGCTGATATGGTAATGGCAGTCACGTCATTTACAGCTTTAACAACCAGTTGCCAAAAAGTTGAACAAACTATGGCAGATTGTACCATGTATGGCCGGATTTAAATTTACGCTGAACAGAAAGCCTTTGCCAAGTTGGATAATTTTTATTGCTAACAAATGATCTCACAGTTGAGAAATACATTGTAGTCTAAAGGCGCACTTACACTGGCCGGTTATCCACAATGAGTATTCCTAGGAATGCTCATTTAATGGTAATCAGATAGAAGAAAGAGGCTGCAAAAATACTTGTTTGTCCGGTGAAATGATTTTTTTCCCTAAAAATCATTGTTCTTGGCAGCCCAATGTCCCATGTAAACAGGACATGTGCTGCCAAGAACAATGAGAATCTAAGTGTACAGAACAAGCTATTAGCGATTGTTCTATATGGAAAGTGCAGTGGTTTTGTATAAAAGGCTATTAACCCTTTCCTATCCAGGCAATTTTCCAGTTTTGCACTTTTGTTTTTTCCTTCCCTTTTTTCAAGAGCCATAACTTTTTATATTTTTCCGTCAACGTAACCGTTTAAGGTTTTGTTTTTTGAAGGATGAGTTGTAGTTTTACGCTGGGGTCACACTTGCTTGTGCAATGCGAGAAACTCACGGCAGTCTCTCGCCTCAATACCTGGCACTGCCGCCGGCACTCGGAACCGGAGTGTACGGATTTCTATGCAGCTGAACGCTCCAGTCCGAGTGCCGTGTATTGAGGCAAGAGAATCTCGCGAGTTTCTCGCATTGCACTCGCAAGTGTGACCCCAGCCTTATTCATTTTATCATTGAATGTACCAAAAAAATTAGGGGAAAAAAATTCCATTGATGGTGAAATTGCATAAAAAATGCAATTGTGTAATTGTTTATTTAGGTTTTGTTTCATTGTACTGTAAAAAAATCTCCTTGTCAGTACAAGATACCTCATATGTGGTCATAAACCACTGTTTGGGCGCACGGCAGGGCCGAGAAGGGAAGGAGCGCCATTTGACTTTTTGAATGGAAAATTAGCTCCAATCATTAGCCGACACCATGACGCATTTGGAGAGCCCCTGTGTGCCTAAACAGTGAAAAACCCCCACATGTGACACCATTTTGGAAACTAGACCCCTTATAGAACTTATCAAGATGTGTTGTGAGCACTCTGAACCCCCAAGCGCTTCACAGATGTTTATAACGCAGAGCAGTGAAAATAAAAAAAACATTTTTTTCCTCAAAAATGATTTTTTAGCCCGCTATTTTTTATTTTCACAAGGGTAACAGGAGAAATTGGACCACAAAAGTTGTTGTGCAATTTGTTCTGAGTACGCTTATACCCCATATGTAGAGGGGAACCACTGTTTTGGCGCATGGGAGAGCTCAGAAGGGAAGGAGCGCCATTTTGGAATGCAGACTTGATGGAATGTTCTGCTGGCGTCATGTTCCGTTTGCAGAGCCCCTGATGTGCCTAAATAGTAGAAACCCTCCACAAGTGACCCCATTTTGGAAACTATACCCCCCAAGGAGCTTATCTAGATGTGTAGTGAGCTCTTTGAACACCCAAGTGCTTCACAGAAGTTTATAAACACAGAGCAGTGAAAATAAAAAAATCATTTTTGTTCCTCAAAAATCATTTTTTAGCCTGCTATTTTTTATTTTCCCAATGGTAACAGGATAAATTGGACCCCAAAAGTTGTTGTCCAGTTTTTCCTGAGTACGCTGGTGCCCCATATGTGGGGGGGAACCACTGTTTTAGCGCACGTCAGGGCTCAGAAGGGAAGGAGCGCCATTTGACTTTTTTAATGGAAAATTAGCTCCAATCGTTAGCGGACACCATGTCGTGTTTGGAGAGCCCCTGTGTGCCTAAACTTTGGAGCTCCCCCACAAATGACCCCATTTTGGAAACTAGACCCCCTAAGGAACTTATCTAGATGCACAGTGAGCACTTTGAACCCCCAGGTGCTTCACAGAAGTTTATAACGCAGAGCCGTGAAAACAAAAAATCATTTTTTTTTCTCAAAAAATGATTTTTTTAGCCCCCTATTTTTATTTTCACAATGGTTACAGGAGAAATTGGACCCCAAAAGTTGTTGTACAGTTTGTCCTGAGTACACTGGTATCCCATATGTGGGGGGGAACCACTGATCGGGCACACGTGTGGGCTCGGAAGGGAAGTAGTGACGTTTTGAAATGCAGACTTTGATGGAATGGTCTGCGGGCGTCATGTTACGTTTGCAGAGTCCCTGATGTGTCTAAACAGTAGAAACTCCCCACAAATGACACAATTTTGGAAACTAGACCCCACAAGGAACTTATCTAGATGTGTGGTGAGCACTTTGATCCCCAAAGGGCTACACAGAAGTTTATAACGCCCGGGCATGAAAATAAAAAAATCCTATTTTTTCCACAAACATGATCTTTTAGTCCCCAATTTTTTTATTTTCCCAAGGGTAACAGGAGAAATTAGACCCCAAAAGCTGTTGTCCAATTTGTCCTGAATACGCTGATATCCCATATGTAGGAGAAAACTACTGTATGGGCACACGTCGGGGTTCGGAAGGGAAGTAGTGACGTTTTGAAATGCCGACTTGGAATGGTCTGCGGGCGTCATGTTACGTTTGCAGAGCCCTGATATGCCTAAACTGTGGAAACCCCCCCAAATGACCCCATTTTGGAAACTAGACCACCCAAGGAACTTATCTAGATGTGTAGTGAGCACTTTTAACCGCCAAGTGCTTCACAAGTTTATAACCCAGAGCCATGAAAATAAAAAATCATTTTTTTTCCTCAAAAATGATTTTTTTAGCCCACAATTTATTATTTTCACAAGGGTAACAGGAGAAATTGGACCACAAAAGTTGTTGTCCTGTTTGTCCTGAGTACGCTGGTACCCCATACGTGGGGGGGAACCACTGTTTGGGCACACGTCGGGGCTCGGAAGGGAAGTAGTGACGTTTTGTAATGCCAACTTGATGGAATGGTCTGCGGGCGTCATGTTACGTTTGCAGAGCTCATCATGTGCCTAAACAGTAGAAACCCCCCAAGTGACCCCATTTTGGAAACTAGATCCCCCAAGGAACTCCAAGTTCTTCACACTTTGAATCTCCAAGTTCTTCACAGAAGTTTATAACGCAGAGCCGTGAAAATAAAAAGTCTTTTTTTTTCTACAAACATGATCTTTTAGTCCCCAATTTTTTTTTTCCCCAAGGGTAACAGAAGAAATTAGACCCCCAAAGTTGTTGTGAAATTTTTCCTGAGTATTCTGATACCCCATATGTGGGGTAAACCACTCTTTGGGCACACGTCGGGGCTCGAAATAAAGGGAGCACTGTTTGACTTTTTGAACGCAAAATTTGCAGGAGTCAATGGTGGCGCCATGTCGCATTTTGAAACCCCCTGATGTGCCTAAATAGTGGAAACCCTCAATTCTACCTCCAACCCTAACCCCAACACACCCCTAACCACAACCCTAACCCCTACACACCCATAAACCTAATCCAAACCCTAACCATAACCCTAACCCCAACACACCCCTAATCCCAACCCTAACCATAACTCTAACCACAAGCCTAACCCTAACCCAACCCTAACCCCAAAACACCCCTAACACTAATCCTAACTCTAACCCTAGCCACAAACCTAACCCTAATCCCAACCCTAATACTAATTCCAACCCTAACCCAAATTCCAACCCTAACCCTTATTCTAACTGTAACCCTAATTCTAACCCTAATTCTAACCGTAATGCTAAGGCTAGGTTTACATTACGTTTTACCAGATTGTTCAACACATAGCGTTGACGGGCTGGTAACGGTATAGCATTACGCGATTGTGTTATGCTATACCCGCTAGCGCAGATGAATCAGCAGATGATTCATCTGTGCTAGCGGTGACGGAGCCCAGACGCTGCAGCCCGCGTCCGAGGCTCCGTCACTGAATGACGGCACTTCGCGAACGCATGCCGCTTTAAGGCATGCGTCGTGATGCGCCCTCAAATGGGGGTGAATGGCAGCGTTAACAGACTGCGTTACACCATGTTATACCGCGGTGTAACGCAGTCCGTCTAACGGACTGCCATAACGCAATATGAACCCTAACCCTAGTCCTAACCCTAACCCTAGTCCTTACCCTAGTCCTAACCCTAACCCTAGTCCTAACCCTAACTGTAATTCTAACCCTAATGGAAAAATAAAAATAAAAATATTTTTATTTTATTATTGTTCCCTAACTATGGGGGTGATGAAGGGGGCGTTATTTACTATTTTTTTTTATTTTGATCACTGTGATAGGGTCTATCACAGTGATCAAAATGTACTTTCATTCATTTTTTGAATCTGCCACCCGGCAGATTCGGCGGGCGCACTGCGCTTGCGCCCGCCATTTTGGAAGATGGCGGCGCCATGGACCATGCAGGAGAGATGCTGGGAGGAAGACGGCGACTCCGGCGGTAACTGGGGTGGGATCGGAAGCCTGGGGTGGGGGATTGGA
Organism: Oophaga sylvatica; assembly: GCA_033576555.1. Classification (NCBI taxonomy): domain Eukaryota; kingdom Metazoa; phylum Chordata; class Amphibia; order Anura; family Dendrobatidae; genus Oophaga; species Oophaga sylvatica. The sequence goes on along the minus strand of JARQOD010000004.1, from coordinate 251,382,003 downwards.
GACCTGGGGAGGGATCTGAAGCCTGGGGGGACCTAATAAAAGAGGAGGGGAGCATTTAGTGATGGCGGTGACTTGGTGTGGGGGGGGTCAGATCTTTGTCTCCAGCCATGTCAGATGCTATTGCAGCATCGGCCATGGCTGGATTGTAATATTTCACCAAATTTCATTGGTGAAATATTACAAATCGCTCTGATTGGCTGTTTCACTTTTAACAGCCAATCAGAGCGATCGTAGCCACGTGGGGGTTAAGCCAACCCCCCTGTGGTGAAGCACAAAGGGTCTTGTGCCTGCGGGTCGGGTGACCTTTCGCGATCCTTTTATGACGCCACATAGGCGTCACAGGTCGGATTGGCACCGACTTTCATGACGCCTGCGTGGCGTCACAGGTCGGGAAGGGGTTAAAGGGAATCTGTCACCCCCGGTGTAACAGGCCAGAATATACCCAGGGTTAAAGTGGCCTAGGCCAAAGTATACCCTAGGGTATATTGTGGCCTAGGCCACTTCATACCCCCCCAGGCCAGCCCGGGGGTGTAAAATAGCCTGGGCCAGACTATGCCTGGGGTTAAAGTGGCCTAGACCAGAGTATACCCTGGGTATATTCTGGCCTTCCAGGCCAGAACATGCCCCCCGGGGGTGTAAAATAGCCTGGGCACGGCTATTCCCGGAGTTAAATTGGCCTAGGCCAGAGTATACCCCTGGTATGTTCTGGCCTAGGCCAAAGTATTCCCCGAGTATATCTATATCCTGCAAGCTTCAGTCTGCAGTCAACCACAGAACATGCACTTTATCTTGAAAATAAGCATGATCATTTTAATGTTGTTATCAGTATTTGCCTTTAAACATTTATATTGTAGCAAGGACTTGCTAGTCTAAGACCAGGGATAAAAAGTTGCATGCAACAATTGCATGCAAAGTCGCCATGTGTCTCTGTCTTAAAGATCCCAATATACAGGACAACTATTATGTGATATGGGTAGGTGAGCTGGAAAAACACCAATATTCGGGCTTGGAGGGGTATAGTGTAGCCTAGGCTTGAATATACCCGGGTATACTTTGGCCAAGGCCAGAATATACCCGGGGTATTCTCTGGCCTAGGCCACTTTAACTCTGGGCATAGTCTGGCCCATGCTATTTTACACCCACTGGGGGGTATATTTTGGCCTGGAGGGGCATAATGTGGCCTAGGCCAGAATATACGCTGGGTTATACTTTAGCCTAGGCCATAATATACCCGGGTATACTCTGGCCTAGGCGAAATGTTAAGCTAGTCCTACCTGTATGCCTCAATTTAATGGTCTTGTTGCTGAGAAATGTTATATTCTGTCTTTATGCTAATTATTGTTTCCATGCTCTGGGACGTGCGATCACTGGAAGAAATCCCTGCCTCCTGTCTTCATTGTTATACTTACCCCTTCCTATCAGCATCAGTTATGGCCCTGGAATGCTGCACCTGTGCCTGTATTCCCTCAGAAATACATAGCGCATCCTCCCTTCTATGGGCACTGCATTTAGGGATCTTCTGCACCGGCGCCGATGACTTCCGCTCAAGTGACCTCTGGTGTGCATGCCAATAAGGTGCTCTCCCCACTTCCTCCCTGCATAGTTATCGCCATGTACACATGGTTCCTGGTGATGACTATGCAGGGAGGAAGTGGGGAGAGCATATCAGCACGCACACCGATGGTCACAGTGACTCGCCAGCGCCTGCACAGCAGATCCCCGGATGCAGTGCCCACAGAAGGGATGAAGGGAAGATGAGGTATGTAATTCTGTGGGAGTGCAGGGTGCAGGATTCCGGGGCCATAACACACTCATGAGAGGAGGTAAGTATTACAATGAAGACAGGAGGCAGGGATTTCATTTTTTATTTCTTTTTTTTTAAGGGGAAAATGAGTGGGAAATTATATTTTACATTTTAGTATTTGTTTAGTTTTCTGTACATTTTTAAAACTATTTTTACTTTTTTTTTAGTCCTCTTAGAGAACGTAGCCCTGTGATATACATTTATATAATATATTACAAGACCACAGTATTGGTGGCTTGGTAAACAATGAGGGGGGTCTTGAAGCCCTTTTAACAGTTAATCATCAGGCGTACTTCGGTGAACTGCCACCAACCCTATATTGATGGCATATGCCAAGAATTAGCAATTAATTATAAAGAACTGAATTACCTCTTTAAAGAAATAGTCTTTACCTAGTCGAGACTATTTTTCCACTAACATATACAAACACGATGCATCAGTACACTGCGATCAATACATGAACTCCGATATTGCTACAAAACGTTAAAAGCGTAAAGGTACTTAGGATTTTTGATTAAAGAGTACAAAAGCCATCCAACCATGTCAAGGTGACCTTTTAGTATGGATGGTCCCTAACCACTAAATATCTTACCTCTCTGTGTGCCAAAACAGCCTTATTATTGTCTAATCACAGCAATGTTCTTGTCACTAAAGAGATGAAAATTGCAGCCACAATTTGACAAAATCTAATGAAATTACTTTGTAGAAGAGTAGATATTGCTTTAGCAGTTATGTTCAATAAATGCTAATAGATGTAGTCCTGTCCCTACAGTGTAATATTGGCCTTATTATGTAAACTCTGAGCTTATTGGAAAAAAATAATGGATTGATTGATTCAGTCACAGAAATCATGGAAACCCCAAGGCAAAACAGGACATTCTGGAAAAAATGTATTCCTATAATTTCTTGGAACTTTATCAACATTCATAACACTCAAAAATAAATAACTTCTTGCCATCTGTAGCATGAATGGACAGAAAATGAGCTACATTAGCACTTACTTTCACTTTTCAAAGAAAAGAAAGGACTGTATTGTAGCCCTAATATTAAGATTCTCACAGAACACTGCTGGACCGCTATTCACCTCGCCTCTCTCTCTCGAAAATAGCCACAAAAACCATAATGGAAAGTTATGAGCTGTGAACCTTCCTTAGAACTGATGCAAAATCCTTCAACAAAAGTGATTACAGTTTTCTTGTTCTGAATCCTTCCATGGCTTATTCTTTCCCTGATTGGAATCGCCGCACCACCTGCCTTAACGCATAATAAAGCTTCCTAGATCTGAATATTTTATCCATTAAACAGTGTGCTTCATATCAAGCTGTTTAAGAAAAAAAACCTCTAAGTAGTATTTACAGTACAAACAGCGGGAACGCTTTCCACTAAGAAAATCTTTTCAATCCCTAATCTCCTCTATGGATCAGTGTCCTAAAAATCTGTCAGCTGTGTAGAGAAATATTGAACTTTCAAGGAGGCAATTTTCCTTTGTTCAGTTCCCATGCACTGTGTGCACTCTGGGGAGCAAGTCGCATGTAAAGAATGCCTCTTTCTTGTGATACAGCACATAGTAGTACATTCAATGTATAATGCATTGGAAGTGTACCTTTTCTTGGGTTGTTTCTTTACCGTCAGAGAAATTATGTTTCGAAAAAAAAATGCAACTAAATTCAACACATAAGCATAGGAATGGTAGAAATATGCTGGATAGCACTAAGGTTAGAACAAGGAAAGTTTTTTGCATCTTTCAGTGACTCACATTTCTCTTGCCCGTCGGCAAAAAAACTGCAAGGTCTAATATTTATGGAATCCTCAGATGGGAAAAAGTAGGTGTAACGTAGGCGAATGATGCTAGCTAATGTGTGTGTGTAGTGAGCATAATGGAACTCTCCGGGCACGCGAGACCCATGCACAATTCATCCTAGGCAATGTCAGACTGGGTGATCTAGTATTGCTGGTGATAGGCTTTTAAGGTACATGATCTTAAAACTAAAAATGCTTAGTAGTTAGAGATTTATAAGCTGTTAACTGTGATATGCTAAGGAAGTACAATATTAATTAAAGGAAGTCTTTCACCCCAAAATGCCGTTTAGACTAACTATAATGTGATATAGGGGACTACATCACTATAAAAATCTTACTAGCACGTCACCTGTTATTGGTATAGTGCAGGGTTCGACAAACCCGGGCGCCAGGTCGCCAGTGGCACCTAGAAAATCATGCCTGGCGCCCGGGGAATTAAAGAGGAAAAAAAAAAATTACTGCCGCTAGCCACTAGCGGCATGTTTGTTATGGGAGGCAGAGCCGGCGTCAGCACCCGGCCAACCCGGGCAAGTGCCGGGGCCCTGAGCAGGCGAGGGGGCCCACTCGCCGTCGGGCATCCCGGCGCCTGTTAGCGGAGGAGAGCGGTGTCAGCGCCGCCACTGCCCCCCCCGCTTGCTCAGGGCCCGGCAGCAGCTGGCACAATACTTACCTCTCCCCGTGCCTCTGCTGCCACAGCTCCGGGCTCCAGGGGGCGCCGGCGCTTCCTCTCACAGCAGCGCCGCTGAATGACGTCATCATTCAGCGGCCGGCTGTGGCAGAGAGAGCGCGGACGCCGGACCGGTGAGATGTGATGTGTATGTGTCTGTGTGTGTGTGTCTGTGTGTATCAGTGTGTGTGTGTGTATGTAGTGCGGTGCTTTGTGTGTGTGTGTATGTATGTATATATGTGAGAGAGTGCTTGTGTGCTGCGGTGCTGTCTGTGTGTGATGATAGGCAGGCACTGATGATAATGGGCAGGCATTGATGATGATGGGGAGGCGATGATGATAATGGGCAGGCATTGATGATGATGGGGAGGCGATGATGATGATGGGCAGGCATTGATGATAATGGGCAGGCATTGATGATGATGGGGAAGTGATGATGATGATGATGGGCAGGCATTGATGATAATGGGGAGGCCATGATGATGATGGGCAGGCATTGATGATAATGGGGAGGCAATGATGATGATGGGCAGGCATTGATGATGATGGGGAGGCGATGATGATAATGGGCAGGCATTGATGATGATGTGGAGGCAATGATGATGATGGGCAGGCATTCTGGCTCCTAAATTTTTTGGCTGGCTCCTAGATTCTGAACAACTTTGTCGACCCCTGGTATAGTGCATGTGAAAATAACTTTTAATCCATGTGCAAATGAGGGGGCTTCATGAACTGGGTGCATCATTTTATTTTTTTCACGATTGAAACACAGCATCATTGAACCCAGCTCATGGCCATTGTTTTTGCATCTTGGGGACTGCCTTAGTTTGTGATGGACAGTGCTCACTCATATGGTGCTTTGCTCAGCTATTCATCTGTATGGCTTGTGACAGTTTACTGATCCCTCAGTGACCTGCCCCCTATTTTACATAGTGAATATTTATATTATATATATACTGAAAAAAAATCATATAGTAATTATATGATTATAGTAATTTTAACCCAATGATTTCCCAATTTTAGTGGGACCGGAGGACCATCTAATATAAATGAGGACATCCCTGACTCTCTAAAGACAGATGGTGTTAGAGGAGATAAGGATAGGGCAGTTTATTATTATTATTTAGTATTATAGTGCCATTTATTACATGTGAAAAGGGTTGTAATAAAAAATAAGTGCAATGATCTTCAACAATACATGTCACTGACTAGTACAGGAGCAGAGAGGACTCTGCCCGCGAGGGCTCACAATCTACAAGGGATGGGTCAGAATACAGTAGGTGATGGTAGAGCTGGTCGTGCAGCAGTTTGGTGGATCAGTGGTTACTGCAGGTTGTAGGCTTGTCGGAAGAGGTAGGGCTTGAGGTTCCTTTTGAAGGTTTCCATGGTAGTTGATAGTCTGATATGTTGGGGTAGAGAGTTGAAGAGTAGGGTGATGCACGGGAGAAATTTTGTATGCGATTGTGGGAATAGGAGATAAGAGGGGAGTAGAGAGGAATATCTTGTGAGGATCAGAGGTTGAAAGCTCAAGGAAAGATAGAAGTTCCTATCACAGATAATGGTTAGAACTGCTCAGTTCCTGAATTGCAGTTATAATGTAGAACATCACAGTTCAGCCTTTCTGACTTTATATTTTATCAGCTAATTTACTTGAATATAAAGTGGGGATCATTAAACGGGCAGAGATTGTATGACTCTAGCTGGCCATGTGATCCTGTGCTTAGGATTGATAGAAGAATATAAAGGCAAAAATAGCAGTGTGAAATCTGAGAATCAAGATGGGGAGTGAAGAGAAGAAAGAGGAGGTTGAACTATATGGATTTAGGTGGACCGTGTGTAAGGGAATTGCAGAGGGTGACAGTTAATCAGGGTGAGGGCTGCATGGATGGAGAAAACAAAATTGCTAGACTTCTTCAAGCACCAAATCCTTTAGTTCTTTCTGGAGATAAGTAACCATTAGCATTGTCTTTTATAAGCTTAATCACCTCTCTCACCCATCACACTAATAAATAAAAGACTAGAATATCACACTACAGGTATAGAACAGAACCTATAAACCATCTGCATGCTTGTCGAGTGTGCATGTATATGGGTGAGTCACTAATATAGATTTTGGTAAAAAAAAAGTGTTCAGTCTGCAGATTTCTGATGTGTATGTTCAGATTTAGGGCAATGGATTAGTGAGTATCGCAGAACCTAACAAGGCACATTACAATGTAGGTACAACACTCCAGCACATGGCACTGTACACGCACGCTTTGGGAAATAAATACATTTACTATTGTTTCTTCTGTTTGCGTTTCACATCCACATTTTGAAATTACATGCAGTAATAACCACATTAACTGCTGCTGAGGTCAGTAAGCTTACAAGAAAGTTCTCCTTTAAATGTTGATATGACATCTGATTGATATATTGATTTGTACAGAACAAGAGTTGAGGCATTAAAATTGTTACTCATTTCATTTTTATGGCTCATGCAGGGACCATTCTGTATGTCGGTACAAATAGCACTTCTATCCCAGTCTGGTTGAAAATTGTTTCATTAAAGTTAAAAACCATTCAGCGGGAGTTATGATGACTTCAGAACAACTTGGGAAGATAAAAAAAAATTAACTCAATTTGAAATGCAACATTTCAATCTTTAAATTATATTTTAATCTCGTGGTATGTTAACATGCAAAATGATTTTGCCATAAGCATATTACTCATAATATATGATACAGTAGAAAGTTGGGCACACTTTATGACCATATTAATATTTTAGGAAATTATATCTTGCTATCTACGATTTAAAAAGTGACATTTTATTCACATAAGTCACAGTAAAACGCAATTTAAAAAGAGATGAAACACGGGTGATTTTTTCTTTCTTTTCAAATAAGTGACATCAATATCATTATGTGAGTAAAGGCTGGCTTTTCAATGCAAACCGATAATGTTATGGGGTTTTGAACTCACACACTGGCATACTGATTGTTATAAGATCCCAGTAGGTGGGCCACCACAAAACTAGGTATATTTATACATTCCTTACAGGCAATAGTGATGACATTATACCTCGACACGCCAGAGCTGGTATGTCACTCTCCACAAGGAGATAACCTTACCCCCAGACCCCAGTCCAGAGCCTCTCATCTAGCCAAATCAGATCTCTCCTACTTTGCACTGACGAGGACCAACAGTCCGAAACACCGTGTCTGCAAATGGAGAATCTGATTTGGCTTTTATCCTAAGTCATATTACAAGACTCGTTAAAGGGTTGATTGTGACTTGTAGGATCGCTACTTCCAATAGGTGGCGCTATAGAGTACAAGTCCTCTTTGTTTGAAGAGGCAATTTGCATATTGACATTATACCAGTAATTCTGTTGATGGATCTTATCATACAAAAGCTCTGCAGTTCCATGCCATTAACCTCTAGACATTATGATTCCAAGCCTTTTCAGGTTTTGCATATTCCTTGTATGAAATCTGAGCTTTGTTGCATACAGTAGAATCTTTTGGACTATTGGTTCAATATTACTATTATATTCAAGTTCTAGGATGCACAGAACAGTTATATGGTCCTGTGCATAAGAAATTCACTAAAAAGGACATAAAATCCATACAACATCATATATAAAAGCCATAATTAGCAATACCCGGAGACAATGCTAATATAGTGTAAAATGGAGCAGGAAGCCATGCTAAAAGAAAGAGGCAGCACACGGTACATTAGCATTGTGACCAGGCATTGGCAATCATGTGCATAAGCCCTTATCCTTGCTAGAGTTTCATTTTAATAGATTATAACTTATAAAAATAATTCAAATGACATGTACATGTTAACATTCCACTGCTATCTAGGTCCCAACTGGTCTCTTTTTCCTGACCTCATATCGACACACAAGAAATTATCTCAATAAATAATTTGTGCTGTGATGGCCTGCCTAAAATAATGATTTACTTTGTAGCGTTTTCTGCTTGCAAAGCTCAATCATGAAACCGAGACCAATAGGGGACCCATGGAGATATGGAAAAGAAGCTTTGGGGTGGAGGTTAGCATTTTATTTTTTGTCAATACAAAATACAATTTATGTCAACTACAAACAATTGATAGAATGGAAAGTCCCTTTGGTGTACCACTCAAATGGGACAGGGACCTTAAAGGTAATCTTTCAGCAGGTTTTTGCTCTGTAATCTGGGAGCACCATGAAGTAGGGATAAAAACTCTAATTTCAATTTACTAGGTTGTGTTTTGCTGTTTCAATACAATCAATGTTTTATCAGCAGGAAATTAGCACTACAAGAGAAGCTGTCTTATGCCTCATAGTCCAACCATGCCACTAGCACTAATTAGCAGCTTTCTGTCATTGCACAGTGTTCACAGAAAGCTGCTAATCTGTGGTATAGACAAAACCTAAGCTCAAAACAAAATGACCAAATATACTGCAGTAACTAAAAAAATAGACATAATGCCTGAAAATAATATAGGGTACTTAGTTAACATATTTTTGATAAAAAAAATGTAAAAGCCATCCCACCGCATCAAGGTGACCCTATTCGGTATGGTCTTAGCCTATAGCTCCCAATTCCCCAATGAATCCAGTCAAACTACTAACACTGACCTGCAAAGCCATCCACATCCTGTCCTGTTGTGAATGTGTTAGAAATGAATTCTGAGCAGAAGCTCCCTCTGGTGGTTACAAACAGTACTGAACCATTCAATGAAGATTGTGAAGATTGGCAATCAGGAGTTACAGACTGGTCTTATATAAGGGAGGTTCCCTCCCATCAGGGTTGCCGGTGATCAATTGTTCTTGTCTCAACTTTGGTTCCTGGTTCACTTGGAAGCTTGCTGAGTCTTGCCTGCATCTTCTGCTAACAGATAAGATATTTTCTGCTTTTATTTTTGTGCTTGCTTTTTGCATTTTTTCCTGCACTTCTGTGGAGGTCAGCCAGGTCCCCTCCGGGGGCTTGTGCTCCTCTCAGTTTATCTGAGCCACTGTTATTTGTTCATTTGCCTTTTCCAGTTTTTTCAGTGGCTGCGGCTTAGTTTTGTTACACCAGAGAACTAATTTAGGTGGTAGAGGTCGTGTGATCTCAGGTGTTTTTGCAATTAGTAGAGTTGGTATTTTTTTAGGGTTTTTTGGATTGCAGTAAGTGTCCTTCCTATCCTTTTCTTTCTAGGAAGATTGGGACCCAACATTTGCTCATACTATTTTCTGTCTGTGTCTGTATTTCCTCTTGTCTAACCGCCATTACATGTTTGGGGGCTTCCTATGTTCTTTGGGGATCTGCTCCGGGGCAAATAGCTTTCCTCTTTCTATCTTTAGGTGTAGTTAGCCTCTCAGGCTGTGACGAGGCGTCTAGGACCAACGTAGGTACGCTCCACGGCTGCTTTTAGTTGTGGTGGTTAGTCAGGGTACTGCAATCCAGTAGATTCCAACCTCTCTGGTGTATTGCTGTTTTTGCCTGCTCTCCTCAGCTACCAAATCATAACAGTATCACCAGCCAAACTGAAAATTATATGGTACTCACAGAAGGTAAAAATAGTGTGAAAAAAAAAAAAGTTGTCAGAGTTGTCAGAGATTTTTTTTTTCCCCCTCTTTTTCTCTGGGTGCTGAGGATTTTTTTTTTCTCTCAATGGTGTTTGCACAGTTGTCTGGCCGTGTGGATCAGCTTGCCACTGAAGTTCGGAGTATTGCTACCTATCTTGCAGAGTTGCAGGTTGTGGAACCTAGGATCCCCATGCCAGATTTGTTTTTAGGGGATCGAGCTAAATTTCTGAATTTCAAAAATAACTGTAAGTTGTTTTTTGCCCTAAAACCTAAGTCCTCAGGGAACGCAGCACAGCAGGTTCAAATTGTCATCTCTCTCCTGCGCGGCGATCCTCAGGATTGGACTTTTTCCCTGACACCTGGGGACCCTGTTTTGAGTAATGTTGATGCATTTTTTCTGGCTCTGGGGTTATTGTACGATGAACCTAATGTCACTGATCAAGCTGAAAAACCTTGTTGGCATTAAATCAGGGCTTGAGGACGCTGAGTTATACTGTCAGAAATTCCGAAAGTGGGCAGTCCTGACCAAATGGAATGATGATGCTTTGGCAGCCCTTTTTCAGAGGGGTCTGTCAGAGAATGTAAAAGATGTTATGGTGGGTTTCCCTGCTCCCTCTGGTCTCAATGATTCTATGTCATTAGCGATTCAAATTGACAGACGTTTGCGTGAGCGTAGAGGTATGCGTGGAATAGTGTTGCCTTGTGAACCAGCTTCTGAACCCATGCAGTGTGATAGAGTGGTTTCTGGGGCACAGCGTCATGAGTTTCGAAAACGCAATGGGTTATGTTTCTACTGTGGTGACACCTCTCATGCTATTTCAGTCTGCCCTAAGCGGGGAAGACGTTTTGCACGCTCAGTTGTCTTGGGTAGTGTTCAGACTAAATTTCTGTTGACTGTTACCCTGATTTGCTCCCTGTCCACATTTTCTGCTCAGGCTTTTGTTGATTCGGGAGCAGCTATTAACCTGATGGATTTTGATTTTGCTAAACGTTGTGGGTTTCCCTTGATACCCCTACGGAAGTCTATTCCCCTACTGGGGATTGATTCTACCCCTTTGGCTGAAAATAAACCCCAGTTCTCTACTCAGGTGATAATGAGGGTTGAACCTGATCATCAGGAGAGTTGCAAATTTTTGGTGCTGTATAATCTGCATGACATTATTGTACTAGGTTTCCCTTGGTTACAGTCTCATAATCCTGTTTTGGATTGGAAATCTGTGTCTGTAACCAGTTGGGGCTGCCAATGTGTTAATGCCAACACTCCTGTTTTTTCTGCCTCTCCCTAGGCTCAGGATGTTCCTGACTTTTTGACTGATTTTTCTGATGTGTTTAGCGAAAGTAAATCTGCATTCTTGCCCCCCAATAGGAGCTATGACTGCGCTATTGAATTAGTGCCTGGTAGTAAATTCCCTAAAGGTCGCCTTTTTAACTTGTCTGTACCTGAACATGACGCTATGCGGTCTTATATCAAGGAGTCATTGGAGAAGGGTCATATCAGACCATCCTCTTCACCCTTGGGTGTCGTTTTTTTCTTTGTGGCCAAAAAGGATGGTTCATTAAGGCCGTGTATTGATTATCGTCTCTTGAACAATATCACTGTGAAATATCAATATCCGTTACCCTTGATTTCTGACCTGTTTTCCAGGGTGAAAAGTGCTACTTGGTTTACCAAGCTTGACCTCAGTGGGGCGTATAACCTTATTCGCATTAAGCACGGGGATGAATGGAAGACGGCATTTAATACCCCAGAGGGGCATTTTGAGTACCTAGTGATGCCCTTTGGGCTCACTAATGCTCCTTCCATCTTCCAGTCCTTCATGAATGACATTTTCAGGGATTTTGTGGATAAATTTCTGATTGTTTATTTGGATGATATTTTGATTTTTTCCAATGACTGGGACTCTCATGTGAAACATGTTCGGACTGTGTTCCAGATTTTGAGAGAGAATGCTCTGTATGTGAAGGGATCAAAGTGTCTTTTTGGCGTACAGAGGATCTCATTTCTGGGATTCATTTTGTCCCCATCTGTTATTGAAATGGACCCGGTCAAGGTTCAGGCCATCTGTGATTGGGTCCAACCTACTTCATTAAAGGCTCTTCAGAGATTCTTGGGTTTTGCCAATTTTTATCGTAAATTTATTGGTAATTTCTCTGTTATTGTTAAACCATTGACTGATTTGACCAAAAAGGGTTCTGATGTGGTGAATTGGCCTCCTGAGGCAGTCTCTGCGTTTCAGGAACTTAAGCAGAGATTCACTTCTGCTCCTGTTCTACGGCAGCCTGATGTTTCTCTGCCTTTTCAGGTGGAGGTTGATGCCTCTGAAATTGTGGCAGGTGCCGTTTTGTCCCAAAGAGATCCAGAGACCTCTAAAAGTAACCCTTGTGCCTTTTTCTCTCGAAAATTTTCTCCAACTGAACGTAATTATGACGTGGGTAATCGGGAGTTATTGGCCATGAAGTGGGCTTTTGAAGAGTGGAGACATTGGCTGGAGGGAGCCAAACATCAGGTGGTGGTCCTCATGGACCATAAGAATCTGGTTTATCTGGAATCAGCCAAGCGACTTAATCCTAGACAGGCCAGGTGGGCCTTGTTTTTCACACGTTTTAATTTTGTGGTTTCTTGTCTTCCTGGCACTAAGAATGTTAAGGCGGATGCCCTCTCGAGGAGTTTCCTTGCGGACTCTCCTGAGTTATCTGATCCTGCTGTTATTTTGAAAGAGGATGTAGTTCTTTCCGCCATCTCGCCCAATTTGAGACTGGCTCTGGAAGGGTGTCAGGAGGATAAACCCGAGCGCTGCCCTATTGGGAAATTGTTTGTCCCAGACCGGTGGAAAAAGAGTGTGATGTCTGAGATTCATTGTTCCGCGTTGGCCGGTCATCCCAGAATTTTTGGTACCAGAGACTTGGTTAGTCGGTCCTTTTGGTGGCCTACTTTGTCTCGTGACGTCAGGGAATTTGTGCAGTCCTGCGGGACTTGCTCTCGCTCCAAGCCTTGCTCTCGCTCTAGTGGTTTGTTGATGCCATTGCCTGTGCCCAAGAGACCATGGACCCATATCTCTATGGATTTCATTTCCGACCTCCCTGTTTCTCAGAGAATGACCGTTATCTGGGTGATTTGTGATAGGTTTTCCAAAATGATTCATCTTGTGCCATTACCTAAGTTGCCTTCCTCCTCCGAATTGGTGCCTTTGTTCCTTCAGCACGTGGTTCGGTTACACGGCATTCCTGAGAACATTGTGTCTGACAGAGGAGTCCAGTTTGTTTCCAGATTTTGGAGGACTTTTTGTTCTAAACTTGGTGTTCAATTGTCTTTCTCCTCGGCTTTTCATCCTCAGACCAATGGACAAACTGAGAGAACAAACCAGACATTGGAGACTTATCTGAGATGCTTTGTGTCTGCTGATCAAGATGACTGGGTCTCTTTTTTGCCTTTGGCTGAGTTTGCTCTTAATAATAGGGCTAGCTCTGCCACTTTGATGTCTCCATTTTTCTGCAATTTTGGGTTTCACCCTCGATTTTCTTCGGGACAGATGGAGGCTTCTGTCTGTCCAGGTGTTGACTCTGTTGTGGAGCGTATGCAGCAGATTTGGGACCAGGTAGTGGAGAGGTTGTCCCTCTCTCAGGAGAGGGCCCAGCGGTTTGCCAACCGGCATAGGACTGATGGTCCTCGGTTTTAAGTGGGGGACTTGGTCTGGTTGTCCTCAAGAAATATCCCTATGAGAGTTGCATCTCCTAAGTTTAAGCCTAGGTTCATTGGACCTTATAAGATCATGGAGATCCTTAATCCTGTTTCCTTTCGTTTACTTCTTCCAGGGACATTTAAGATCCATAACGTGTTCCACAAGTCCTTATTGAAGAGGTTTGTCGAGCCAGTGGTTCCTATGACTGCGCCTCCTGACCCTGTTTTGGTCGAGGGCAATCTGGAGTATGTGGTTGAGAAAATATTGGATTCTCGTTTTTCTAGACGAAAACTCCAGTATTTGGTTAAGTGGAGAGGTTATGGTCAGGAGGACAATTCTTGGGTGTTTGCTTCGACATCCATGCTAGGAGACTGATCCGTGCATATCACAGAGCTCATCCTGACCGACCTGGGTGCCCAAATGAGGTTCGGTGATCCCTCCTCAAGGGGGGGTACTGTTGTGAATGTGTTAGAAATGAATTCTGAGCAGAAGCTCCCTCTGGTGGTTACAAACAGTACTGAACCATTCAATGAAGATTGTAAAGATTGGCAATCAGGAGTTACAGACTGGTCTTATATAAGGGAGGTTCCCTCCCATCAGGGTTGCCGGTGATCAATTGTTCTTGTCTCAACTTTGGTTCCTGGTTCACTTGGAAGCTTGCTGAGTCTTGCCTGCATCTTCTGCTAACAGATAAAATATTTTCTGCTTTTATTTTTGTGCTTGTTTTTTGCATTTTTTCCTGCACTTCTGTGGAGGTCAGCCAGGTCCCCTTCCGGGGGCTTGTGCTCCTCTTAGTTTATCTGAGCCACTGTTATTTGTTCATTTGCCTTTTCCAGTTTTTTCAGTGGCTGCGGCTTAGTTTTGTTACACCAGAGAACTAATTTAGGTGGTAGAGGTCGTGTGATCTCAGGTGTTTTTGCAATTAGTAGAGTTGGTATTTTTTTAGGGTTTTTTGGATTGCAGTAAGTGTCCTTCCTATCCTTTTCTTTCTAGGAAGATTGGGACCCAACATTTGCTCATACTATTTTCTGTCTGTGTCTGTATTTCCTCTTGTCTAACCGCCATTACATGTTTTGGGGCTTCCTATGTTCTTTGGGGATCTGCTCCGGGGCAGATAGCTTTCCTATTTCTATCTTTAGGTGTAGTTAGCCTCTCAGGCTGTGACGAGGCGTCTAGGACCAACGTAGGTACGCTCCACAGCTGCCTTTAGTTGTGGTGGTTAGTCAGGGTACTGCAATCCAGTAGATTCCAACCTCTCTGGTGTATTGCCGTTTTTGCCTGCTCTCCTCAGCTACCAAATCATAACACTGTCCCCTTCATATATCTCTGAACTAATCTCCCATTATCTTCTGTCACGTAATCTTCGATATTCCCAAGACCTCCTTCTCTCCTCCACACTTATTTGTTCCTCACACAATCGCCTCCAAGATTTCTCCCCAATATCCCCCATCCTCTGGAATTCAACGCCTCAACATGTATGATTACCACCACCCTCGGATCCTTCAGACGTAACCTGAAAACCCATCTCTTCAGAAAAGCCTACAGCCTGCAATAACCATTCTGCCACCTCACCATCACCCGAGCTGCCGCCTCACCACCACCAGAGCTGCTGCACCCCCGACCTTCTGTCTCTTCCCCTCCATCCTGTAGAATGTAAGTCCGCAAGGACAGGGTCCTCTCCCCTCTGTATCATTTTGTCATTGTAAATTTGTTTACTGTAAACAATATATAAACTTTGTATGTAACCCCTTCTCATTAGCAGCACCATGGAATTAATGGTGCTATATAAATAAATAATATTAATAGTATAAAAATCTTACCATATGTCAAATGACATACATGTGAATAAGAACCGAGTAGGACCGAGAGCCTAACTACTGGACACCCAGCAATGGGGAGCTATATAAACAGAATGTCCAGCTCTAAGGAAAGGAAGGCCATACAGACGGGGGGCCCACTCAGCACCTGTGCAAGGTTTTTTTTTTCATAAGTCCGGTATCGGTCCCCCACCCTCCGCACCCGCAAGACATCATACTCACCTCCTCCAGCGGTGCCTGCAGTTGCAATGATCTTGGGCGCCGGTATCTTTTTCCTGTGTGAGCGTGCGGTCAAGTGGTACCGCTCATTAAGGTTATGAATATGGACGCCACTCCACTCCCATAGGCGTGGCGCCCATATTCATGACCTTAATGAGCGGTACCACGTGACGTGACCGCGCGCTCACAGGAAAAAGATACCAGCACCTGGCTGGACATACATGCAAGTATCGCGCCAGGACTCAGGTGAGCGGCGTGCCCAGTCGGCACGCAGCCATGCATACAAGGGGGCGTGAGGATGATGAGAATGTCTCGCCCTGGGGGAGAATGAGACGGGGTAGGAGAGAATGAGCTGGGTTGAGAATGAGCAGCGGCGGGGTGGAATGAGCCAGGGGAGAATGAGGGGGGGAATGAGCCAGGGGGAGAATGAGAGGGGGAAAATGAGCCCGGCCCCCAGGGAGATGAGAAAGAGCCCAGGGGGATGAGCCCAGCGGGGGAGATGAGAATGAGCCCAGGGGGATGAGGCCAGCAGGGGAGGTGAGAATGAGCACGGATGGATGAGCCCAGTGGGGGAGATGAGAATGAGCCCAACGGGGGGAGATGAGAATGAGCCCGGGGGGATGAGGCCAGCAGGGGAGGTGAGAATGAGCACGGGGGGGGATGAGAATGAGCCCAGTGGGGGGAGATGAAAATGAGCCCGGGGGGAAATGAGGTTGAACAAGAAATGACATCACAATTCTTTTTTTTTTTTTTTTGGTAAATAATACATCTTTATTTAGCCTACAAAAATGCTTTCAAAACCGCATGAAAAACTGCTTGAAAATCTGCATTAAAAACGCACGGATTTTTACCTGCAATTTCAGGTATGTGCACACGTTGCGGATTCTACTGCGGATCCGCAGCAGATTCTCCTGCGTTGTACAGTGCCAATATAGTCTATGTAAAATAAAAAAATGCACATGCGGAAAAATCTGCAGCATAAACGCTGCGGGTTCATTTCCACAGCATGTCAATTCTTTGTGCGGATCTGCAGCGTTTCTGCCCCCATTGACTTGCATTGAGTCGGGCACTATCACTCATGTGAGAAGTGAAATCTGGCATTGTACTGTACCTATATTTCTCTGCTGTATCTGTGCATTATGAATCGTGGTATGTGTTAAAGGGGCCCACTGAGACTCTATCGCCTTTATTTGCACAGAGTTAAAAATTCTGAAACAGAAAGCCAAAGAGATTAACTGAAATATAAGTAGGTATGCATGCAACATATAGGCACATGTTCACACTGAGCAAATACCCTGCAATAAATAAATAGCAATAGCGCATTAAAATAATATAGGGTACTTAGTTAACATGATTTTGATAAAAAAAAAGTAAAAGCCATCCCACCCCATCAGCGTGATCCTATTCGGGATGGTCCTGCGTCAGTATGAGTACACAGATACCAAACATGTATAGTTTATTTTTTATTTAAGTAGTGAAAAAAATTCAAGCTTTATGAAAAAAAAGTTTGTTTGTGTTGCCATTTTCCTAGACCCTAAGCGTTTTCATGTTTCCAGATATGTGGCTGGGTGATGGCTTATTTTTTGCCCCCTGAGCTGACATTTTTCATAATGTAATTTTGGGGTAGATACAATGTTTTGATTGTCTCATATTGCATTTTATTGCAATGTTGTGGCTGCAAAAAAAACGTAATTCTGATGTTTTGATTTTTTTCATTACGCCGTTTACCAATTAGATTATTTTATTTTATATATTGATAAATCTCACATTTCTGACCGTAGCGATAACAAATATGTTCTTTTATGCTTTTTATTTTATTTTTTTAATTTGTGAGTTTTTTTTGTTTTTTTTTTTCAGATTTTTAAAAACTTTTTTATCACCTGTTATATAAATAGCAGAGCTTCAGCTCTCCTATATATTGCAGAAATCATGATCTCCTATGAATGTCGGCCACAAGCTGGCATACACAGGAGGATCGTAATGAAGGGCATGGGAGTCTTTTGCAGATCACATGATAGGGGCGTCGAAGGACGGGGTTAATTCCTTCCAGTGAATGTTAAATCCCAATGTCAGAGATTGACAGCAGGATTTAACGGGTTAACAGCGGCTGTTATATGCAAGATTGTTGACTTAGCAATGAGAGATTTTTTTCATCCATTTCTGAGAGTAAAAACAAAAAATTAAGTGGGAAAAAATTAAAAAATGGTTGGCTATTGACAATATTTTATAACAACCAGATTTTGCATTTGATTTCTTTAAAGCCAATATTCAAAGTTGGGTCTTTTTTTAATAGACATATTATCTGCTTTACCACATATGTGAAGAGGGTAAATTCTCTGTATGGAAGCTAGTTAAATCAGCGTCAGGCTGTAATTGACTACTGTAAATGAGAAACAATCACGCTTAGGCAAGCCTAAGGACTTTGGACACTTTCAAGCAGCATTAATTGACAGAAGGTTTATCTGATTCGGATAGTCATTCTTCCAGATCTACAATGGATTTAAAAGAGAGAAAGTGCTTAGTTTTATTCAGTGAAGAAATCAATAGGTGTTAAAACGAGAGGAATGTATGGAGCTAACATTTGATGCAATGTGAAAAAATATCATAAATATTGATAAAACAAAGCAGCCGTAGAACAAAGAACTTTGTGTAGACAGATCCTTTCAGCTGGATTTGATCTGTGTCCCAGGTATTATTGTTTGGTTTGTCCATTATTGATGCATTTGGTAGTCTTTGTCTTGTGTCTAACATTTGGTGTGTAGACTTCAATCACCTTTATAGCTTTGTTCATTGTGATTTAAAACCTATAGAGCTTCCATGTTTTATTGCTAAGGCCATTTTTATCTTTTACTGAATGTAAGATATAATGCCTGCTTTTCAGCTACACTTTCTTAGTACTTTTCAGCACCCGGAGCACATATCCCATCCAATTCCATGTGTACAAATCCTTTACAGTTTATTTATATCAGGTACAATGGTGTCATACAAGCTTGTATACTGTTTTTTTTTCTTCCTTCAATGAGTACTTTCAGAATATATCGCAGTTGACATTAAGGATTGATCCTTTATGGTTAAATGGAAAAGGAAAGAGGTCACTATTATTTTCAACCTGGATAGTATGCTTTAATCTTGTCACACTACTGTTGTACTCACTTCTGGAATATCAGACGTTTTAATGCTTTATTGTTTGTTACTTTACCATGAGAAAACAGAAATTTTCATTCACTTTAAAAGTGCTCTTATGTTTAGCCACAAAGCAAAAGGTTCCTGAGAAATCAGGAAAATTGCTATGTCTTAATACATGAAGATTGTTCAGCAGCACATCCCATCCCTTTGGACCTGTAGGCACTCCACGTCTTTGTATGACACTGTTCTCTTAGTTCATTGAAGGTGTACCCCTGTAAATTTTTGGTACCTGTAAGAAAAACATTCTGTGTGTCAGTGTATGGAATTGAATCCTTGACCAAGGTGCAGTGTAGGCACAAAATCTTGTACTGGCACTAAATTATGGACCCATTTGCTAGAATATGGGATTTTGCTAACGCAGGTTAGTAGAGTGCAAATAAAGTTGGCTGTGGCCATCAGTCTCATTTT
Source organism: Oophaga sylvatica (assembly GCA_033576555.1). NCBI lineage: Eukaryota > Metazoa > Chordata > Amphibia > Anura > Dendrobatidae > Oophaga > Oophaga sylvatica. The sequence goes on along the minus strand of JARQOD010000004.1, from coordinate 251,362,880 downwards.
GTAACTATTTTAATAAATATACCAAATCAATCAATTATTAAATTAAGAAATTATTCTCCGCAAATTTAATATCTTTTGTTTTACTCTGGGGTCTCTCCAGCCACTAAAGATTAGTAAACATAAAATGGGACAAAATTATTTATACTCACCTCACTTCTCCAGTCCCTTCACTCCTCACCATCACCAGTCTAGTCCTCGCCACATCTTAGGTTACCAATACTGTCTTGGCCAAAAGTTTTGTGAATGACACAAATATTAATTTTTACAAAGTCTACTGCTTCACTTTTTCTAATGGCAATTTGCATATACTCCAGAATGTTATAAAGAGTGATCAGTAGTGTTGAGCGATACGATAATGCAAATATCGGCTATCGGCCGATATTAGCTCTATCGGCCTTTCGATAATTCGTTTCGATATTTTCGTCTTATCGAATACCGGAATCGGATTTGTCACTGTCACTGTGAGTGTCCGTCGGTCAGGTCTGTCAGGAGTCAGCGGCACTTACCTGGCAGAAGATCTCCGGCGGTCACGTCCTGGACTGCTTGATGGCCGCCATTATCTTCTCCCTGGCGGTCACATGCAGTTTTTCGCGATAACTGCAGTGACTGCAGGGTAATCCCGGCCGTAAAGCAGTCAGTCCGATGACGTCACCGCCGGGGAAGCAGGTAATCAGCTGTGCTGCGCCGGGATGACAGGCTCTGCCTGTCATTCTGATGTAGCAGAGCTGGATCGTCGTGGGACACTCGTTACTATGGACTGCGTCGGTCAGGTGGTATACTTTTTTTTTTTTTTCATTTTTTTACAGGAGATTGATGGCGTCGCAGCAGGATGAGACAGTAATAAAAGAAATGAAAACTGTGTTTTTTTTTTTTTTATTAAATTAAAAAAATTTTTTGGAACATTCACCCGTCCGGGTACATAAACAAGTTAACTATTTAAATACAGGGACCCTGTCCGGGTTATTTAGACTTCTTTGGCTGGCCTCTTCCAGGTACCACCTGGTACTCTTCTTGAGATTGCCAAACATCCGAGGCACCAAGGACCACCAGGACCTGATGACGTCGTGTGGCCTGTACAGTGACGTCGTGACCCGCTATCTGGGTCTGTGTGGCCACCTCTTTCATCTCCCTCCGGGTCTGGAGCCCTATGTCCCGGACTGTACGAACCCCAGGGTGCCTAACAGGCGCCGGG
>JARQOD010000004.1:251330801-251361588 GCA_033576555.1 Oophaga sylvatica | reverse complement strand
CTTGACTAACTTTTGCTTTGCATTAAGCCGGAGGAGGCGGTACTGATGGGGAATAGCGCTGTAGTGACAGATCTACCGTAGTCCTTCATTCTTATTTGCTTACCACAGTTATCACACACTGATTTCTCAGTAACGGAGAAATGGACTGATCATGTAGAGGTATTGCTGGACTTCTCTTTCAAAGAACTACATGCACATATCAATTGTTTGGGGTGTGAAATCCTGCTGACAGGATTCCCTTTAAAAATAAGAAACATGCACTGTAATGTAAAAATGACTTGCTGTGCATATGATCAGTTTTTGACTGTCTTTTAACTGCTTCCTGTTCGTAAAGACATGAAGCAGTTAGAAGAAGAGACCCATACTTCTGTCTGTTCACTTCCCATTGTATCTCTTTGAGCTTTACATCAACAGAATGTCCAAAACATTTGTGAATCTAGTGTCAGACAAAAACAACACCAGGTCAGTCCTGCAATAGTGTTTGTTTTCCTTTCTGCAATGACTAACCAGCAATTTTTTTTAATGCACCATACTGAATAGTGTGACATATTTTCATGCTTTTTTCAAAAAGGAATCTTTATTGGACTTGAAAAGCGCATATAAAAGCACTGCTAAAGCAAACCTGTTATCAGGATTTTGCTAAGTAAACTACAGGCATTGTCAGGTTGGTTCTGTTACATTGATTAAAATGATACCTAGGTTGAAGAAATCCATCTTCTAGTTATTGTTTAATCTTTGCAGTTTTGAATTAATGAGATTGTGGTGCTGCAGGATGAGCCTGTGTGCAAGTCTTTTTTTGTGTTCTGACCTCATCGTCATCCTTATGGGCTTAAATGACAGGTCACTGAAACTTCAGGGACCTGCCCCCTACTATAAATTATGCGCCTGTGCATATAACACTGTGGTATTCAAAAAATAACAATTTAGCTCCAGCAAAATAGCACCGGCGGCAACACTTGCGCAGTAGCATCTATCGGCAAGCGTTGCTCTCAGTCTGTGCTTGCGCCATCCACAGTGTTCTGAGGACCAGTGCTGGACCATGCACAAGAAGAAGAAGAGGAAATAGTTATCACTAACCATAGCAATGCTCCCGAACTGGTCATTGAAAAACAGTAGGTGGCGCAGATTGAGAGAATCGCTTGTCGATAGATGCTACTGAGGATGTGCCACTGCCATCTTGTTGAAGCTAAACAAACATTTCAGCAAGGTTCAGTAACCTGTCATTAAAGCCCATAAAGATGACGATGAAGCCAAAGTACCAAAATATACCCTCCCACAGGCCCGCCCCAGAGTACGAGCATCTCATTAACTTAAAACAGCAAACAAAGATTAAACAACAACCACAAGATGGATTTCTTCAACCGAGGTATTATATTAATCAATGTAACAGTGTCAACCTGACAATGCCTGTAGTTTACTTAGTGAAATCCTGATGACTGGTTCGCTTAAGAATTGTGTGCATCAAAATGTGGCACATAAAAATGCATATGAAAAAACACAAGAGAATCTTGATGCTTTTTTCCTCAAAGTAAACACAGTAGAAAAATTTTGTAATTATCTAATATTTTTCAACTCACTTTTTCCTTTTTTGTCTAGTATTCATTGACTTTTTTTGTATAGGTATACGTGGTTAATGAATTCTGCACAAAATTATACATGCTCTTTATTTTTGTCTTTACCTTCTTCTGCAACTTAGAACAAAAAGATGCATGTTTTGCTAAAATGTCGTAAAATTTGCACAAAAAGTCTAGATTTACCTAAAATGTACTTCAATTTTTACAAAGTCGCACCAGTATGAGCTGAAAACATCTGGAAATCCCACATTAACAAACATAAAAGAGAACAAATTAACGATCTAGCATTAGCCAATGTTCTTTAATATTCCAAGCCTACCGTGGTAAATGTTCTGGACTTGCGGATAACATATAACAATCTGTGCTGACTATGCATGGAGACTTTTTCGTAGCTTGAGTGCTCACAGTTCCTTTATTATTCCATATACGTTAAATCTATGTTAACTACCATTAAAGGACTACAGTAAAGATTATCTGTTGCGCAGGAATCAGAACATATAATTATGTATAAACTTGATCTTGTATAGGCTTTGATTTTGAAGTAACCAGCATGTACATTCTGGGACACTGAACATACCTGCAGGCATCTTTTAGAATAAAAGGCAATTTCTGAATATACCTTGATTATCAAGATTTTAGTGCTTTTTGTGTTTGCAGCAGATAGGAGACTTTGAAGCTTAGAGTTACCCTCGCTACTTTCACACATCAGGCTTTTTGAATCAGGCGCGGTCAGGCGTCGCGCCGGAGCGCCGGATGCGGCAATGAAATAAAAAACCTGATACGCCGGATGCCTGATCAGTTTATCGGATCAGGCAGAAAACCGGATCCGGCGCATCAGTTTCATACGGTTTTTTGACGGATTCTGACGGATCCGTTTTCCAATCACGCCCCTTTCATTTCAAAATCTGATTGGCTATTGTAAATCCTATATATACAGTGTTCCTACAGAACATCTTTGACAGGTTGTAGAGGAGCATTTTTGAGAGAAGAGCAAGTGACTGATGAAGATGGAGGCGATTATTGGTAATATTTTCCGGAATCTTGTGGATTTCACAGCAGAGGCGAATCGCTTGTGTTTTATCGTTATGGAGAAGGAGAGAGGGATCGAGCAGCGCCTAAAGCGTCAGCGACAGCGCCGCCGTCGGATGTGGATACACCCCATCACGGCACAGCGACTAACCCGTGGAGTCTATTCAACACTCAATATGGAGTTAAGAGAGAATCCACATAAATTTTTTTCTTATCTTCGTATGAAGAAGGCAACCTTTGACATGTTGGTGGAGAGGATTGAAGACAAGATCAGGAGATGTGACACGTATTGCCGGTATTCGATTTCTCCGTCGGAGCGTCTCATGGTGACAATAAGGTAAGCTATTACTTTTGAATGTGTTTGCTTGCACACAGTTGTATTGTTGTTTCGTATTCTAGGACTAAAAGGCAACAGAAGGATTACTACCAGTGCAATAAAAAATGGTCAAAAACTTGTGTGTGCTTATTTCATTCAATTGCATATTTTTGTGTATCTTTGCGGGAAATGTTTAATACAATGTGGTTATTGTTATATTTTTTTTTTATTTCAAACTTTTATGCTATGTGGGTAGTGCCATGTTCTGTTTTTTGCGTACTTTTAATAGTTTGTGGGTAGTGCCATCTTCTTTTTTTGCGTAATGAAATACAATGTGGCTATTGCTCTATTCTGTTTTGGCGTACTTTTAATAGTTGGTGGGTAGTGCTGTGTTCTTTTTAGGGATACTTGTAAATGTTGTCATTATTGTTTTATACTATGTGGGTAGTGATATATTCTGTCTTTTCACTTTTAAAATTTTTATACCTGAGATCTGAGCATTGATAGTGTATTTTTTTTTTTTTAGATTCCTTGCAAGTGGAGAATCACTCTCTTCACTCCATTTCCAATTTCGTTTGGGAATCTCAACCATATCGGGCATAATAAAGCACACATGCCGTGCACTCTGGGACTGTTTGGTCTCGGAATATATGCCTGAACTGACCACACAGCGGTGGATGGAAATAGCTGATAAATTCGAAAAGATATGCCAATTTCCAAATTGTCTTGGAGCGATAGATGGCAAACATGTCAGAATTGTGAAGCCATCAGGAAGTGGATCACAATATTTTAACTATAAAAAATATTTCTCCGTTGTGTTGATGGCCATCGCCGATGCCGAATATAGGTTCATTGCAGTTGACATAGGGTCATATGGTCGATCTAACGATTCTCAAGTATTCAAAATTTCAGCAATGGGCCGTCGACTGTATGGCAACACATTCAATTTCCCAGCCCCTAGGCCGCTGCCTCAAACCACAGGCCCACCTATGCCATATGTGTGTGTTGGTGATGAGGCTTTCCAGCTATCAGAACATTTACTGAAACCATATGCCAGCAGAGGACTGAACCATACCAAACGTATTTTCAATTACCGGCTCACTAGAGCCCGAAGAATGGTGGAGTGTACATTTGGAATACTTACTGCAAAGTGGAGGGTGCTAATGACAGCCATCAATTTGAAAACGGAAAATGTTGACGAAGTAATAAAAGCTTGTGTGGTACTCCACAATGTTGTGATCTCAAAAGAACAATTGACCATTGAGGACCACCATCAACAAACAAGTTTACATGATTACCATAATAATACTAATAGAAGTTCTGTTGCTGTTTCTAGGATGAGGGACAGATTTGCCAGTACTTTATTTCAGCCGAAGGACAGGTAGACTGGCAGGATGACCGTGTGTGATCAATTGTTATGTTTGTACCTAAATGTAATGTTTCTGTCTTTACCATTGGTACTGTTATTAATGTTTAATACACATGTAACCTTACATAATCTGTAACATTATAAATAAATGAGAGACAAAAAATTGAATCAACCAATTCAAAATTTATTAAACCAATATTTTTAAACGTTTGTAAATGTTAAATTTCAAAATATCTTTGATAAAAAAATTTTGTCATTCAAAGACTGTTTTTTTTTTAGAAAAAACATTTGTACATAACATTATAACGATGTGTATTGTGTGGTGGACATACTATTGGAGGGGCTGCGGGACAATTCGACTGTGGGAGTGTGTAGAGAGGACTGTGATGCTGGTGGGGAAGGAACAGTAAGAGGTGAAGGGGTGGAAAGGGTTAAAGAATGGGAAGACAAGTTGGAGACTGATTCGGTGATGGGTGGTGGAGTGCAGGGTGGGGCAGGTACTGGAGGAGCAACTGACATGGTAGGGAATTGGTAGGGGGAAGGAGATTGGTAAGAGGTGGGAGTGTGGTACGGGGTAGGTTGTTGGTACGGGGTAGGTGGCTGGTACTGGGGAGGTTGTTGGTACTGAATAGGTGACAGGAGTTGTTGAGGGGACTGGAGTTGGTAATGTGGCTGAAGTTGGGAAGGTGGCTGAAGTTGGGAAGGTGGCTGAAGTTGGGAAGGTGGCTGAAGTTGGGAAGGTGGCTGAAGTTGGCAAGGTGGCTGAAGTTGGGAAGGTGGCTGAAGTTGGGAAGGTGGCTGAAGTTGGGAAGGTGGCTGAAGTTGGGAAGGTGGCTGAAGTTGGGAAGGTGGCTGGTACTGGGAAGGTGGCTGAAGTTGGGAAGGTTGCTGAAGTTGGGAAGGTGGCTGGTACTGGGAAGGTGGCTGAAGTTGGGAAGGTTGCTGAAGTTGGGAAGGTTGCTGAAGTTGGGAAGGTTGCTGAAGTTGGGAAGGTGGCTGAAGTTGGGGAAGGTGGCTGGTACTGGGAAGGTTGGTGATAGTGGGGAGGTTGCTGGAACTGTGGAGGTGGCTGATAATGAATAAGAGGGGGAGGAGGCACGCTCACTGTAGGGGTGGAGGTGAGGAACAACTGGGGTGGATGTAGGATGGAGACAACCTGCACTAGAGCAGCATGGCACGTGTGCATCACAAACATCTGCTGGTCAGCAGATAGAGGATCTATGCGCTCCGCAACCGACCGAAAAAAACTGTGGTTCGGGGATCCTCTTACCTCAGAACGCACACTTTCCAGAAGTGTCTTCACCTCACCAACTAGTGAGGTTATCTGATTAACGCCTGCGGTAACTTGCTCAGATAGCAACTTAAGGCAGTTCTGGAAAGATGCGTTAATGTGTAATAACTCGGGCGCATAGTTACTTTCCTGACCCCTCTGCCGTTGCCGCCCAGTAGCCGCAGATGTACTAGAGGTGGCAGGGGCAGAAGGGTGGGGCAAAGGAAAATCTATCTGTTGACCAGCAGATTCATGTAATGCACTCGGCCACGCTGCTGCAGCGCTGGTTGAGGGGAAAGAGGGCTCACGTGTGGGTGCAGATGGGTCGGGGCGGTCAATCTGTCCCTCGATGCCGGTCTCCTCAGGGATCGCCTCAGAAGGGCCCAACTCTGCAGGCGCCCGAGTGCTGCTCACCGTGCTGTGGAATAAAGAGAAAATATACAATTAATAAACTGTATTTAAATGGCCCTGGCTGTGAAAAAAAAATGTAGACATACATGTAATTTTTAATATTTACCTTCTGGTGACCATTGTTTCACGCAGGAACGCCAGAGCTCTTGCATACTTATATTTACTCTGGCGTCCTGAAGAACCACTCGGGGCCCGCATTTCTTTGTTGAACTCTTTCTTGAAGCGATCCCTGATAGACCGCCACCGCTTCACAATTCTCTCCCCTGAAACGAGATAGCACAAATAGGTTATTATTTCATACATACATGTTTTCAAAACAGTCCTCATGTCAACCATGGGTCATGTTTTCAGTATTTACATAGTGTTGGACCTAAGGAAATCCAGAAAACATGACCTCTTGTGGTTCAAGAGGACTGGAGTTGTGGAAACACAGGTTTAAATCCAGCATCCCTACTGAACTGTATATACTTACGCATTTTAGTCTGTGACCGAGCTTCGAGGTCCTCCCAGTATCCAACAAGTAGGGAACAAACTTCATCCCAGAGCCGACGGGTCACTATCTGATCAGAATGGCGGCGGTCCCCCATGTTCCACAGCGGCTCCCGCTCTCTAATCAGATCTATCAATAGATCGATGTCGATCCCCTCCTCTCCGTCTGAGTCGGGAGCACGCTGTGAAGCCTTTAAAAAAAATGTGAATAAAAAATTTTAATTAATAAAATTATTAAAAACATTTTTTTAAAACTAAAAAAAAAAAAAAAAAATTATACTTACAGATGGAAGACCGCCGCGTTCTTCATGTCGACTCTGGGAGGCACTGGTTTGACCTCTTGAAGCCACAGGTGCGGAAGACTGCCAAAAAAAAAAAATATATTAATTTTAATTTCCTTTTTTTTTTTTTTTTTTAGGATGTGTTGTGTAGTGAGATGTTGTGTTGTAATGATGGATGCAGGAAACTTACGAATTGCGAGCCCACTCCGGGTATCTGTCCACCACGTCCTTCTTCTGGGAGGTCCTCTGGTTCAGATTCCTGTATTGAAAAAAAAAAAAAAGGAAAATAATAAAAAAAAATTCACCAAATGATTTTGGAAAAATATTTGGTTAAAAATTACCGTTAAACGCTGCCGATGAGTGAGAGGGCTCCCAGAAGAACTACTGTCCTGCCGCCTGTACTCCATTCCTATCAGAGATGGTCGTCTGATGTGCATTAAAGAGGAAAATAAAACAAAATAATAAATAGCCACAATCATGCTCCGTGCTGAAAGAAAAAAAATCTTGGTTTCAGTTATTTGGTATGTGATATTTACCGTCTCCTGGATGGCGCCTGCTCCTCTTCTTCCTCTGCCTCTGGTTGTGGTGGTGGTGGTGTCACAGACCGCGGCCTCCTATGCTGTACTCTGCAGTGTAACAAAAGTAACAAAAAGGAGAAAAAAAAAATGGCTCAAAACAGGGACCGGTATGAAAGACAAAAGTTCTGTTTGCGGTTATTTGTTATGTGATATTTACCGTCTCCTGGATGGCGCTGCTCCTCTTCTTCCTCTGCCTCTGGTTGTGGTGGTGGTGGTGTCACAGACCGCGGCCTCCTATGCTGTACTCTGCAGTGTAACAAAAGTAACAAAAAGGAAAAAAAAAAATGGCTCAAAACAGGGACCGGTATGAAAGACAAAAGTTCTGTTTGCGGTTATTTGTTATGTGATATTTACCGTCTCCTGGATGGCGCCTGCTCCTCTTCTTCCTCTGCCTCTGGTTGTGGTGGTGGTGGTGTCACAGACCGCGGCCTCCTATGCTGTACTCTGCAGTGTAACAAAAGTAACAAAAAGGAGAAAAAAAAAATGGCTCAAAACAGGGACCGGTATGAAAGACAAAAGTTCTGTTTGCGGTTATTTGTTTTGAGATATTTACCGTCTAATTGATGGCGCCTGTTCTTCAGCCTCCTGTTGTGGTGGTGATGGTGTGGCTCTACGTGGCCTACGATGCTTTCCTCTGCATTTTTACCAAAACAAACAAAAATAATAAAAAAAATTTAAAACCATGTACCACTATGAAAGTCAAAAGTTCTGTTTGCGGTTATTGTGTTTGTTATATTTACCGTCTGCTAGATGTGGCCCGGTCACGCTGCTGTCCTCCATCTCTTCTATTTTGTGCAGATGCAGTCGCAGCCTGCTGCCTCTGATGTCCTCTGCTGTGGAAAAAATACAATTCAATTTAATACATGGACACAATCATCATATACATGATACATTGAGCTAATCAAAGCATGATTAATTAGGATATTTTCACTGCATAGCACAACCCTCATAGCATACAGCAATAACAACATAATAGAGAAAATAGGCAATACTGTATAGATAAATAACCATAATATAGAAGTATGTCAAAACAGTATATACCAAAACACAACTAGTATACATCAATTCAAAAAGGATATATCTTTTGGCACATTGTATACTACTGTGCCAACCTAGTATATATCAATACCCCAATTGTATACAAGTACCCCAAAACTCAATATTGCAAAACTAACATTTATTTAAGTACTAGCCACATACATTATATACCCACATTGCATTAAACATTACCCACAAAGATACACAAAAATATGCAATTGAATGAAATAAGCACACACAAGTTTTTGACCAATTTTTATTGCACTGCTGGTAGTAATCCCTATGTTAACTTTTATTACTAGAAAAAAAAAAAATGCAGACAAGCAAGCTAATTTATGTATGCAAATAAATAACATAGCAGTACCATCAAATTCAGAAAGTATAAAAAACCAGAAAATAGAAAAACACACGTTTATTTAAGCAAAAGCCACATAGCATATAAGTAATGAAAATAATAATATAACAATACCCACATTGCATTAAATATTACCCACCAATATACACAAAAATATGCAATTAAATGAAATAAGTACACACAAGTTTTTGACCAATTTTTATTGCACTGCTGGTAGTAATCCCTATGTTGCCTTTAAAGTCCTAGAATAAAAATCAACAATACAACTGTGTGCAAGCAAGCTCATAAGTACGGCAAATAAAAATTTGCACTACTCACAAATTATTCAAGTATATTAAAAACCATCATACAGCAATACCAACAATGTATTAAAGTACGCCAAACCAGAATAGAGCTATGCCAACAATGTATATAAAAAAAAACCAAACCAGAAAAGAGCAATGCCAACAATGTATTGAAAAATAATCCAAAACAAACAAGACTAATATCCACATTGTATTGAACACAACCAATGCAAACACATAAAATACACGCTAAAGTATCATGGGTGATATTTACCCTCTGCCATTTTCTCCGGTCTCCTCCGCTCCCACATCTTGGTGGTCCCCAGAATCCATATTGATGCGGTTTGAAATGTGGAGACGTGGCTCTCTTGCTTGCTTCTGTGGCTCTCTTGCTTCTGTGGCTCTCAAGCTTCTTGTAATGCATGTGGCACAGTGTCCCACAGGTGTGGTCTATATATATGTTTGCTTCTGTCTAGACCCAATTAACATTCCCAGACAAAAAAACAGGATCAGGCCACCGGATCCGGTTGCTGACGGATGCTGCGCAATGCGGCGCTCATAGACTTTCATTGTACACAAACGCCGGATCCGGCGCTTCCGGCTTTTTGGCCGGAGAAAAAAAAGTTACAAAATGCGTCTTTTCTAGACGCCGGAAACAAACCAGACACCGCATCCGGAGGACAGCGGACAGAACGCAGGTACATGCGGCGCAATCCGGCGCTATATCTTTTCAATGTTATACCCACCGGATCCGGCGTGTCCGTTCGCCGCATACGGTGTTCAAAAAAAAGGCCGGATGGCGCCTGATTCAAAAAGCCTGATGTGTGAAAGAGGCCTAACCTTACAGTTGATGGGTTGTTTAATCAAGGAAAATTGACAGTTTTAAGTGTATGTCCACTGAACCTAGCAGATAAAGCTTAGTGTATATTTGGCAATTTCTCTAATGTCTCTAAAAGTGCTCTTTATACACTTCATACTTTACAAGCAGACCTAGTTTATGACGACTAAAAGCAATCTTAGTGCATCATTTTTTTCATATCAGTTTTATTTAACATTGCAGAAATCTATAAAGGGCAATGTGTGCAGGATACTCATATAGCCTACAACTAGAACAAGACTGCGACTCTGTCTCTACACATCCTCTTTTAATTTTTGACCCTAGGTTTATACAACCTCTGGCAAAAATTATGGAATCACCGGCCTTGGAGGATGTTCATTCAGTTGTTTTGTTTAAAAAAATCAGATTACAGACATAGCACAAAACTGAAGTCACTTCAAATGGCAATTTTCTAGCTTTAATAAGCACTAAAAGAAATCAAAAACAAATAATGTGGTAGTCAGTAATGGTTATATTTTTAACCAAGCATAGGGAAAAAATTATGAAATCACTCAATACTGAGGGAAAAAATTATGGAATCACCCTGTAAATTTTCATTCCCAAAACTAACACCTGCATCAAATTAGATCTGCTCCTTACTCTGCATCTAAAAAGGAGTGATCACACCTTGGAGAGCTGTTGCACCAAGTGGACTGACATGAATCATGGCTCCAACATGAGAGATGTCAATTGAAACAAAGGAGAGGATTATCAAACTTTTAAAAGAAGGTAAATCATCACCACCCAATGTTGCAAAAGATGTTGGTTGTTCACAGTCAACTGTGTCTAAAATCTGGACCAAATACAAACAACATGGGAAGGTTGTTAAAGGCAAACATACTGGTAGACCAAGGAAGACATCAAAGCGTCAAGACCGGAAACTTAAAGCAATATGTCTCCAAAACAGGAAATGCACAACAAAACAAATGAGAAATGAATGGGTGGAAACGAGAGTCAACATCTGTTACTGAACTGTAAGATACTGCCTAAAGGAAATGGGATTTACATACAGAAAAGCTAAACGCAAGCCATCATTAACACCTAAACAGAAAAAAACAAGGTTACAATGGGCTAAGGAAAAGCAGTCGTGGACTGTGGATGACTGGATGAAAGTCATATTCAGTGATGAATCGCGAATCTGCATTGGGCAAGGTGATGATGCTGGAACTTTTGTTTGGTGCTGTTCCAATGAGATTTATAAAGATGACTGCCTGAAGAGAACATCCAAATTTCCACAGTCATTGATGATATGGGTCTGCATGTCAGGTAAAGGCACTGGGAGATGGCTGTCGTTACATCTTCAATAAATGCACAAGTTTATGTTGATATTTTGGACACTTTTCTTATCCCATCAATTGAAAGGATGTTTGGGGATGATTAAATCATTTTTCAAGATAATAATGCATCTTGCCATAGAGCAAAAACTGAAAACATTCCTTGAAAAAAAAACACATAAGGTCAATGTCATGGCCTGCAAATAGTCCGGATCTCAATCCAATTAAAAATCTTCGGTGGAAGTTGAAGAAAATGGTCCATGACAAGGCTCCAATCTGCAAAGCTGATCTGGCAAAAGCAATCAGAGAAAGTTGGAGCCAGACTGATGAAGAGTGCTGTTTGACACTCATTAAGTCCATGCCTCAGAGACTGCAAGCTGTAGTAAAAGCCAGAGGTGGCACAACAAAATACTAGTGATGTGTTGGAGTGTTTTTTGATTGTTTGTTTTTCATGATTCCATAATTTTTTCCCTCAGAATTGAGTGATTCCATAATTTTTTCCCTATTCTTGGTTAAAAAAATAACCATTACTGACTACCACATTATTTGTTCTTGATTTCTTTTAGTGTTTCTTAAAGCCAGAAAGTTGCCATTTGAAATTACTTTAGTTTTGTGCCATGTCTGTGATCTGTTTTTTTTCAACAAAATAAAACAGCTGAATGAACATCCTCCAAGGTCGGTGATTCCATAATTTTTGCCAGGGGTTGTATATGTCATAGCTTAGAGTTAGATACTGTACAACCTGCAACCTTTACTGATGCCTTCAAACTCAAATTATACCATAGTAATCCAATATAGCTCTATGATATTTAAAAGTCCATAGATATAGCAATCCGAAAAATTCTAAACACACAAATAGATTTCATAAAAACACAGAGGGGAAAATAAGTGTTTGATACACTTCTGATATTGCAAGTTTTCCGACCTACAAAGATTGGAGAGGTCTGTCATTTTAACTGTGAGAAACAGAATTTGGAAAAATCCAGAAAATCACAGTGTATGATTTTTACATACTGTAATTAATTTGCATTTTATTGTATGAAATACCATATATACCGCACTCGTGTATAAACCGAGTTTTTCAGCACATTTTTTTGTGCTGAAAACGCCCCTCTCGGCTTATACATGAATCAGTTGTCTTAGAAAGACAGTGGGGGAGGGGAAGCGGCGGAGCAGCGGGTCACAGAGGCAGGAGCTGGCTGCTGTGGCTAAAGCCTGTGCCGCTGCTAAAGAGAACTGAATACTCATTTCTCTATAATAGCGCACAGTGATAGCCGCAGCCGCCGGCTTCCAGCTCACATCCTACTTCCTGCGCGCCCTCGCTGCATCTCGTTCATTCCGGCGACAGCAGCTCTTCCGGCCGAGCGATCACATGGCTCATTAAGGTACTGTCACGCTGTCTAATGATATGTATACAATGTCAGTAAACTATTAATACAGGAACAACACTCTATACAACAACTAGTATAGCAACATCAGCATGTAAGTATAGAATAGATTTACCTGACACGATATCTGCTGAACTCAGGGTTAATCTTGAGGACTTGATGAGCTGAAACAGGAAAGAGGTGGACCGGGATCTAACCTGACCCTAAACTGGGGTCCTAACTAATCCCTCACCTTGGAGGTACTGATAATGGTTCAGAGGTCCAAGTCTCCAGCCTAACCCTGTCTCCTATCAGACCCTGAACCCTGTAATCAGTCCTAAGAAGGATCCTGACTACCACCAAAGGGATATGGGCTGATCTTAGCTAAATACACAGATTAGACATATGAGACAGACAGGATAACACTCGCTTGCATACACACTCAAACACCAAAGGAAAATAAATGGTCTGGGAAATAAACTCTAACCAAGTTGAGCTTAGAACAACTAAGGAGCTCACAACTAAAGTCTATACAGATTCATTCCTATCTGTGGTCTGCATGAAGGTTTCACTGGCAACTCCCCAAGCAGACAACCAGGAATTTAAAGGAAACCAATCAACAAATAATCAATTGCAGCCGGGAGAAACTGCACCCAGTCCCAGCACCGAGCACAGACAGAATTAACTCCCTAGCTGCCAAACACAAAGAAACAGCAGCTCAGCTGTGAGAAGTCAAAATGTGCAACCGCGACGATCTTCGTGGCAATGCACACATGACAGTACCCCCCTTCTACGAGGGGCCTCCGGACCCTCAGGACCAGGCCTGCCCGGGTGAGTTCTGTGGAAGGTCCGAACCAAACGATCTGCGTTAACATCAGACGCAGGGACCCACGTCCTCTCCTCTGGACCATACACCTTCCAATGCACCAAGTACTGAAGGGACCGGCGATTCAGACGTGAGTCAATGATCTTTGATACTTGAAATTCCAAGTTACCATTGACCAACACAGGAGGAGGAGGTAGAGTTGACGGTATGACTGGTGCCACATACCTTTTAAGTAATGACTTGTGGAACACATTATGAATTTTAAACGTAGAAGGAAGTTCCAGACGAAATGCCACAGGATTAATTATGGAACTGATCCTGTACGGCCCGATGAATCTGGGACCCAGTTTCCAGGAGGGCACTTTAAGTTTTATATTCCTGGTAGACAACCATACCAGATCGTTCACATTCAGATCTGGACCAGAAACTCTCCTCCTATCAGCCATACGTTTGTAACGGTTCCCCATCGCACTCAGATTATTCAATACACCTCTCCACACAGAAGCAAGTGACGACGAGAAACGCTCCTCCTCAGGAACCCCAGAAGGGCCCCCCCCATTGAAAGTACAAAACTGGGGATGAAAACCATATGCCCCAAAAAACGGGGACTTACCAGTGGACTCGCTCCGCCTGTTGTTAAGAGCGAACTCTGCCAGAGGCAAGAAAGAAGACCAGTCCTCTTGGTTCTCTGAGACAAAACACCGGAGATATGTCTCTAAGCTCTGATTCAGACGCTCTGTCTGACCATTGGTCTGCGGATGAAAAGCCGAGGAAAATGACAATTGCATCCCCCGACGTAAACAAAATGCCCTCCAAAATTTGGACACAAACTGAGACCCCCTATCTGACACCACATCAGAAGGCAACCCATGAAGTCTAACGATCTCCCTAATGAACACCTGCGCCAGAGTTTTAGCATTAGGGAGTGCAGGAAGAGCAACGAAATGTGCCATCTTACTGAACCTGTCAACAACCACCAGTATGACAGTATTCCCTGACGACGGAGGAAGGTCCGTAATGAAGTCCATAGATAAATGAGTCCATGGACGCTCCGGAAGTTTCAAGGGTAAAAGGGTCCCAGACGGACGGGTATGAGGGGTTTTAGAGCGAGCACACACCCCACATGACGCGACAAAAGTTATAACCTCTTTATTAGCATTAGGCCACCAAAACCGGCGAGAAAGGAGATCTAAAGTAGCCTTACTCCCTGGATGTCCTGCTAGAGCAGAATTATGATGTGCCTCAATAACCTTTTGTCTCAACAGATTTGGGACAAACAGTCTCCCTGGAGGTCCTGCAGGGGCGTCCCCCTGAGCCTCTAACACCTCCTCCTCAAGCTCAGAAAATACAGCCGACACTACCACCCCCTCCTGAAGGATAGGACTCGGGTCATCCGTTTTCCCGGCCCCTGGGAAACTGCGAGACAAGGCATCAGCCTTTACATTCTTAGACCCCGGGCGATAAGTGACGACAAAATTAAACCTGGTAAAAAACAACGACCATCGAGCTTGTCTGGAATTCAGACGCTTAGCGGATTCCAAATACAACAGGTTCTTGTGATCAGTAATAACAGTAACCGGGTGGACTGCCCCCTCCAAAAAGTGACGCCATTCTTCAAAAGCTAACTTAATGGCCAAAAGTTCCCTATTGCCGATATCATAATTCCTTTCGGCGGACGACAATTTCTTAGAAAAGAAAGCGCACGGATGCCATTTACCAGGGGACGGACCCTGGGACAATATAGCACCCACCCCTACGTCAGACGCATCCACCTCCACAATGAACGGCTGAGATGCATCTGGTTGGATGAGAACGGGTGCCGAAGCAAAACATTTCTTCAAAGAGGAAAAGGCTTGGCAAGCTTTGTCCGACCATTTAGAAAAATCCGTCCCTTTTCTTGTCATGTCAGTGAGAGGTTTGACGACAGATGAGAAATTACAAATAAATTTCCGGTAGTAGTTAGCAAACCCCAAAAAACGCTGCAGAGCCTTAAGATCCCCTGGCTGATCCCATTCAAGCACTGCTCTCACCTTTTCAGGGTCCATACGGAAACCGGAGGCTGACACCAAAAAACCCAAAAACTGAAGTTCCTGTACGGCAAATACACACTTCTCCAGTTTGGCGTATAATTTATTGTCTCGCAAGATCTGCAACACCTGTCTCACATGCTCCTGATGAGACACAAGATCTGGCGAGTAAATTAAAATGTCGTCCAAATATACAACCACAAACAGCCCCACAAGGTGACGAAAAATGTCATTAACAAAATGTTGGAATACTGCTGGTGCAGTAGTCAGACCAAAAGGCATGACTAGGTTCTCATAATGTCCCTCCGGCGTGTTAAACGCCGTTTTCCACTCATCCCCCTCTTTTATCCTAATCAGATTATACGCCCCCCTGAGATCCAATTTAGAAAACCATTTGGCGCCAACAATTTGATTGAAGAGATCAGGAATAAGAGGGAGTGGATACGGATCTCGAACAGTAATCCGATTAAGTTCGCGGAAATCCAAGCAAGGGCGTAGGCCTCCATCTTTCTTCTTCACAAAGAAGAACCCCGCGGCTACTGGGGAAGATGAAGGTCTAATATGCCCTTTGGCCAGACTTTCAGAAATATAATCTTTCATAGCCTGCTTCTCAGGACCAGAAAGATTATACAACCTAGCTTTAGACAACTTAGCATCAGGAAGGAGATTAATAGAGCAGTCATACACGCGATGAGGAGGCAACTCCTGACACCGCTCCTCAGAGAAAACATCCCCAAAATCCTCTAAAAAAGGAGGCAATGTACTAGGCACGACCACACTGATGACTGTGTTCATGCAGTTGCTTTTGCAAAACTCACCCAATTGGCTTATTTCTCTGGACTGCCAATTAATCACAGGGTTATGTTTAACCAACCAAGGAAGTCCCAACACAATGGGAGTAGGTAGACCCTCCAACACATAGCAAGATAATTGTTCCCTATGTATTGCCTCTACCCGAAGGTCAATGTTATGAACCTCATGAACAAAGCTACCTTGGCCGAGAGGCCTGGCGTCAATGGAGAATATAGGGATCGGTTTGACCAATACACTCAGATGCATACCTTGAGCCTGAGCAAACTGAGCGTCAACCAGATTAGCCCCGGAACCACTATCAAGAAGAACAGACAATCTCTCCACTCTCGTACCAACTACCACCTCCACTGGTACAAGGAACTGAGAAGAACTGGCGGATGAAATACATACTCCCAGGTTGTCGTCCACCACACAACCTGGGATTAACAGTTTTCCGGCGACTTTTGGCTCAACAAGGCACGGGATGGACATTCTCCAACAAAATGTCCCTCTTTCCCGCAGAAAAAACATCTTCTAGTCCTGCGGCGTACCGCCAATCCCCTCCTACGAAATGATGTCCCTCCAACTGCATAGGCTCATCCGAACAGACAAGGGGAACCTCAACATAAGGGACTTTAGTGGTAGGTGGAGAAACAACAGGGAGTGGGGTTACCTCACCCCTCTCCCGAAGCCGTCTATCAGTACGGATAACTAAGGCCATAGCAGCCTCCAGAGAAGGAGGAGACTCATACTGAGCCAAAACGTCATTTAATTTATCAGAAAGCCCATGACAAAACTGGCTCCTAAGAGCTGGGTCATTCCACTGAGTATCTGTGGCCCATCTACGAAACTCAGAAGCAAATTCCTCTGCCGGACGATCTCCCTGCTGTATCTTACGTAATTTTGTCTCAGCAAGAGAGACCCGATCTGGGTCATCATATACCAATCCCAGGGCAGTAAAAAATTGATCTACAGACAGTAGAGCCGGGGATCCCGGAGGAAGGGAAAATGCCCAGGATTGAGGATCCCCTTGCAGAAGTGAGATAACAATTCCCACTCTCTGCTCCTCACTCCCTGATGATCGAGGCCGAAGCCGAAAATACAATTTACATGCCTCCCGGAAGGTGAAAAATTTGTCTCGCCCACCAGTGAACCTGTCCGGGAGAGCAACCTTAGGTTCAACTCTGGTTTGCTCCAGGGGAGACAAAACTTTGGACTTAATGTATGTCAGCTCCATGGATAATCCCTGCAACTGCAGAGCCAGCTGGGCTACTGGATCCATGGTAACTGGAGATAATTTTTATGGCCAGTGAAAATGTCACGCTGTCTAATGATATGTATACAATGTCAGTAAACTATTAATACAGGAACAACACTCTATACAACAACTAGTATAGCAACATCAGCATGTAAGTATAGAATAGATTTACCTGACACGATATCTGCTGAACTCAGGGTTAATCTTGAGGACTTGATGAGCTGAAACAGGAAAGAGGTGGACCGGGATCTAACCTGACCCTAAACTGGGGTCCTAACTAATCCCTCACCTTGGAGGTACTGATAATGGTTCAGAGGTCCAAGTCTCCAGCCTAACCCTGTCTCCTATCAGACCCTGAACCCTGTAATCAGTCCTAAGAAGGATCCTGACTACCACCAAAGGGATATGGGCTGATCTTAGCTAAATACACAGATTAGACATATAAGACAGACAGGATAACACTCGCTTGCATACACACTCAAACACCAAAGGAAAATAAATGGTCTGGGAAATAAACTCTAACCAAGTTGAGCTTAGAACAACTAAGGAGCTCACAACTAAAGTCTATACAGATTCATTCCTATCTGTGGTCTGCATGAAGGTTTCACTGGCAACTCCCCAAGCAGACAACCAGGAATTTAAAGGAAACCAATCAACAAATAATCAATTGCAGCCGGGAGAAACTGCACCCAGTCCCAGCACCGAGCACAGACAGAATTAACTCCCTAGCTGCCAAACACAAAGAAACAGCAGCTCAGCTGTGAGAAGTCAAAATGTGCAACCGCGACGATCTTCGTGGCAATGCACACATGACAGGTACTGAATATTCACTCCTCTCTACTCCCATAGGTGTGGAGTGAATATTAAGTACCTTAATGAGCAGGGCCATGTGATCACTCAGCCGGAAGAGCTACTGGCGCCGGAACAAACGAGATGCAGCGAGGAGGGCGCGGAGGCAAGGTAAGTAGGATTTTTTTTATAGGAACCATGCATACAAGGATAAGGGATAAGGAGCCATGTGTTAGGGATCGAGTTCCCGCTTCTGCACAAGGGGAATCTCGAGCCATTCCTGCTGCGGTCTCCCATCCATCTCCGGCCGCAGTGGACTCTGCTCAGCTTAGAATGCGGTCACAGCGTCTCGCCCCGTCTAACAGTGTGCAGAGGATTACTGCTGCATCTCCAGGCTCTGCTATTGTGGCCAGTACTGGTCAGCGGCGAGCAGACGTCTTTAGGACAAAGTCCTTGTTTTCCCCTTCTGAGCATGCCCAGGGTGAGATCTCTCATTGGAGATCAGGGGTCACATGCTCAGGTACTGCAGCAGCTCCTATTGGTCCGCCAGGAAGGTCATGAAACTACTGGTGTTCTGGAACAGTTTCCTATTGGTCCTTATCTGGCAGGCCCTGTAGTTGCTACTATAAAAGGGTGGTATGGTCGTGCCGCCATGCGCTAGTATCAATTGCATTATGTGCTTTGCGCCAGGGTGATCTTGCACGCATGTGTTAGGGCTCGGCTGAAATAAGCCCCTAGAATACCGGCACCTCCGGTGAGGAGATTGTATGCACGTTTTTAGGGCTTGGCTGAAATAAGCCCCTAGAATACCGGCTTCTCCGGTGAGGAGATTGTCTGATTGCGTTGCTGATTGCGTTACTACGGACTGCTGTCCGCACAGCAGTTGTGTTATGAATGTGCTAGAGATGGTTTCTGAGCAGAGGCTCCCTCTGGTGGTTACAGACAGTACTGAACCTTTCAGCGAGGAATGGCAATCTGGGTTCACTGACTGGTCTGATATAAGGGAGGTTCCCTACCATGATGGTTGCCGGTGATCAATTGTTCTTGTCTCAATTGTGGTTCCTGGTTCATTTGGAAGTTTGCTGAGTCTTGCCTGCATCTTCTGCTATCAGATAAGATATTTTCTGCTTTTATTTTTGTGCTTGCTTTTTGCATTGTTCCCTGCACTTCTGTGGAGGTCAGCCAGGTTCCCTCCGGGGGGCTTGTGCTGCTCTCAGTTTATCTGAAGCCACTGTTATTTGTTCATTTTCTTTTTCCTGTTTTTTCAGTGGCTGCGGCTTGGTTTTGTTCACACTGAGATCTGATTTAGTGGGTGGCGAGATCGTGTGATCTCAGTATTTTTGTAATCTGAATTGTTGGATTTTTGTAGGGTTTTCTGGGTTGCAGAAAGTAATCTCTCCTGTCCTATCCTATTTAGTCAGCTTGTGGCCCCAACGTTTGCTCATTCTATTTTCCGTCTGTGTTCGTGCTTTCTTCTTGTCTAACCGCCATTACATGTTTGGGGGCTTCCTATTTTCTTTGGGGATCTGCTCCGGGGCAGATAGCTTTCATCTTTCTGCCTTTAGGTGTAGTTTTCTCTCAGGCTGTGACGAGGCGTCTAGGATCAACGTAGGAACGCTCCATGGCTACCTCTAGTTGTGTGGTTAGTTTAGGAATCTGCAACCCATTAGTTACCAACATCTCAGGTATTCGGCTGCCGGCTGTTGTTCCTGTCCTCCTCAGCTACCTAACACATAACACAGTTGTCTGTGCATTCCTGTGGAGTTAACAGGACACAGTCCATATCTCAGCATCTCTACCTTAGCGACACTGTGGTGTAACAGAGTCGCTTATACCACCATATAGTGCCACAGTGTCTGTGGTTGCGACTCTGTGAAGTAACAGAGTTCGCCGTACTGCCATTCTACTAGCAGCAGGCTCTGCCTGCACGGTGGACCCCGGGCTGCGAACACACTTATTATTTATATTTATTTTGTGCGTTCCGCCAGCCTTAACACCATGCATACAACGATAGTGGATAAGGAACCATGCATACAAGGACAGCGACGGAGGAGCCATGCATACAAGGACAGGGACAAGGGAGCCGTGCATACAATGATATGGACGGGAGAGCCATGCATACCAGGATGGGGATGAGGGAACAATGCATACCTGGCTTATGAAGTGCTTGAAGAAGGAATGTCCAGCTCCAGAATAAAATCCAAGTATGCTTTATTAAAGATCCATTAAAAGCTTCGGGGCTACCCTCTGGTAGCCCAGCATGGGTTTACCATAAGATGAATACAGCAGCCATACTATGAACTCTTAATGGATCTTCAATAAAGTATACTTGGATTTTATTCCGGAGCTGGACATTCCTTCACTTTATTGCTACGTCAGGTGGAGACGAGTCCCTGCTCGGACTGAACATGCTATTTGGAAACTCACTTCTTGGGGTGAGCTGAATTATTTTTTCTTCTCCATACCTGGCTTATACTCGAGTCAATAAGTTTACCCAGCTTCTTGTGGCAAAATTAGGTGCCTCGGCTTATACTCGGGTCGCCTTATACTCGAGTATATTATACACCAAGTGTTTGATACAAATAGAAAAACAGAACTTAATAATAATTTAGTACAGAAACCTTTGTTTTCAGTTAAAGAGGTCATAAATTTCTTGTAGTTCTTGACCAAGTTTGCACACACTGCAGCAGGGATTTTGGCCCTCTCCTACATACAGATCTTCTCCAGATCTGTTAGGTTTTGGGACTATCAATGGGCAACATTGAATTTCAGCTCAAAGAGAAAGAGAGAGAGAAAGAGAGAGTGAGAAAGAGATAGAAAGAGAGAAAAAGAGAAAGAAAGAAAGAGTAAGAGAGAGAGAGAAAAAGAGAGAAAGAAAGAGAGGGAGAAAGAGACGGAAAGAGTAAGAGGGAGAGAGAAAAAGAAAGAGAGAGAGAGAAAGAGAGATAGAAAGAGAGAAAAAGAGAAAAAAAGAGAGAGGAAGAGAGAGAAAGAAAAAGAAAGAGAGAGAGAAAGAAAAAAAGAAGAGAGAGAGCGAGAGAAAGAGAGCAAGAGAGAGAGAGAAAGAGAGAGGAAGAGAAAAAGAGAGAAAGAGAAAGAAAGAGATGGGAAGAGAAAGAGAGAGAGAAAGAGAGAAAAAGAGAGAGAGAAAGAGAGGAAGAGAAAGAGAAAGAAAGAAAAAGAGACAGAGAAAGAGAGAGGAAGAGAAAGAGGGAAAGAAGGAGAAAGAGAGAGAGAGAAAGAGAGAGCAAAAGAGAGAGAGAAATAGAAAAAAGAGAGAGAGCGAGAGAAAAAGAGAAAGAGAGAGAAAGAGACAGAGAAAGAGAGAGAGAAAGAAAGAGAGAGAGAGAAAAAGAGAGAAAGAGAGAGAGAAAGGGAAAGAGAGAGAGAAAGAAAGAGACAGAAAGAGAGAGGGAAAGAGAGAAAGAATGAGAGAAAGAGAGAGAAAGAAAGAGAGAAAGAGAGTGAAAGAGAAAGAGAGGGAGAGTAAGAGAAAAAAGAGAAAGAGAGAAAGAAAGAGAGAAAAAGAGAGAAAGAGAGAGAAAGAGAGAAAGATTTTCTATTAGGTTCAGGTCTGGAGACTGGCTAGGCCACTCCAGGACCTTGAAATGCTTCTTACGGAGCGACTCCTTTGTTGCCCTGGCTGTGTGTTTCGGGTCATTGTCATGCTGGAAGAGCCAGCCATGACCCATCTTCAATGCTCTTACTGAGGGAAGGAGGCTATTGGCCAAAATGTTGTGATACATGACCTTATCCATCCTCCTTTCAATACGGTCCAGTCGTCCTGTGACTGTCCCTTTTGTAGAAAAGCACCCCAAAGTATGATATTTCCCCCACCGTGCTTCATGGTTGGGGAGGTATTTTGGGGTTGCACTCATCCTTCTTCCTCCAAACATGGGAAGTAGAGTTGATACCAAACAGTGCTATTTTGGTCCCACACCTCCTCTGAATCATCCAGATAGTCATTGGTGAGCTTCAAGTGGGCCTCGACATGTGCTGACATGAGCAGGGGTACCTTGCATGCCTTGCAGGATTTTAATCCATGGCGGTGTAGTGAGTTACTAAGAGTAATGTTTGAGACTGATGTCCCAGCTCTTTTCAGATCATTGAGCAGGTCCTCCCATGTAGTTCTGGGCTGATTCCTGACATTTCTCAGAATCATCCTTACTCCACGAGGTGAGATCTTGCATGGAGCCCCTGACCAAGGAAGATAGACATTCATCTTGTGTTTCTTCCATTTGTGCCAACAGTTGTTGCCATTTCAGCAAGCTGCTTGCCTTTTGCAGGTAAACAATTTTGCCCCTGGTGTCCTTTGACAGCTCTTTGGTCTTAGCCATGATGGAGAGGTTGGAGTATGATTTATTGAGTGTGTGGAAAGGTGTCTTTTATACAGGTAAAGAGTTCAAACAGGTGCAATTAATACAGGTAATAAGTGCAGAGTAGGAGGGCTTCTTAAATACAAACTAACAGGTCTCTGAGAGCCAGAATTCTTGTTGGTTGGTAGGTGATCAATACTTAGTTCATGCAATTTAATTATTTAAAAATCATACAATGGGATTTTATGTTTTTTATTTTTAGATTCTGTCTCTCACAGTTGAAATGTACTTACTATAAAAATTACAGACCTTTCCGTTCTTTCTAGCAAAATCGGTAGTGTATCATATACTTATATTCCTCACTGTAAACGCATAATGGAAATGTCAATGCAAGAGACAAGGAATAGGAAAAAACCTTATGCTTTTATGTTTTTATTTTCATTTATTTGTGTAATAAAGTTTTGCTATAACTTGAAATCATTTTGTAAGAGGTTCTTTTATCTTTTTTCTAATTGCTCAAATTATGCCATGTGTACTTGTTTATGTTAGTGTTTGTGGATATGTTCATTTGATAGAGTGGTGATTTTAAAAAGAAAAATTAAAAATTATTTTTGTCCAGTACATACAAATCTAATAGAGATTACCTTGACACAGATAACACAGCATTTGGGATATCAAAACAGTGCAATTCGACACGTAACATGTTATCAATCAATGGCTTCGGCAAAATAAAGTTATCTAATTCTCTTAAAGAGGACCTTTCACCAAATTTCTGATGTTGAACTTGATGTAGAATGAATAGTGGCTTCAGAGAGGAATAAAAGTTTGTTGTTTTTTTTCCTTCGTGTCTCAATTGTTGAGATGCTTGCAATCAAAATATTTGAAAACAAATTTGATACCTTTTTTTTAAGTCCCAGTGGTTCTTATCAGAGTTTTCACTGAGGGTATGTCCTTCTTTTTCTTGTATGATAAGGAGTCAGAAACGTGCAAAGAAAAGGACACCCCCACACCATGGCTAAAGCCCCCGTCTCACACAGCGATCTCGCTAGCGAGATCGCTGCTGAGTCACTAGTTTTGTGACGCAGCAGCGATGTCCCCAGCGATATCGCTGTGTGTGACATTCAGCGACGATCAGCCCCCCTGCTGGGTATCGCTGATCGTCGCTGAAATGTCAGGACATTTTTTTGATCGCTGGTCTCCCGCTGGCAGGCACGCATCGCTGCGTGTGACAGGCGGGAGACCAGCGATCCGCTGGTAACCAAGGTACACAGCGGGTTTCCAGGTGCGGGGCTGTGCCTGGAAACCCGCTGTGTACCTTGGATACCAGCGCCCTGATGCAGGGAGCTGGTAACCAAGGTACACAGTGGGTTTCCAGGCACCGCACAGCGCCTGGAAACCTGATGTGTACCTTGGTTACCAGCTCCCTGCATCAGGGCGCTGGTATCCAAGGTACACTGCGGGTAACTAAGCGATGTTACCTGCAGTGTCGCTGTGCTGATCGCTGCCCTGAGCTGTCTGTTTGGCAGCTCAGCAGCGATCATATAGCGATACACCAGCGGTCCTGACAAGTGCATATCGTTGTCGGGATCGCTGGTGTATCGCTATGTGAGACCCAGGCCTTAGAGCAGGTTTCTCAGTGTGTGAGACATTTAATGACAGATCTGGTCTTCTGGTCTAACCTCCTGCATGAGTCATTGCAGCTGAGTTTAAGCTATGTCACATTATTAACCTTTCTAACAGCTTTCCTAATTATTAAGTGTGTCAATAATCACACTTATGTCTGTTGTGCTCAAATACCTTGTAACCACTCTGCAGTGAGAGCATGCTGTCATTAGATTTCACACAGGCATAGCCTGCCTGTTCTGGGAAACTCCTGTGGGAGATATAATGAAACCCTGCTTTGATCTCACTGTAGAATGAGTACAAGTTGAGCTCAACAGACATAAGTGTAATTACGGGCACATCTCTGTATTGGCAGCATGGTGGATGGGGTAGCACAGCATAGCTGACACTGCTATGAGAGGAGGACAGCTGATATAAGAGATTGCAATGTTACACAGCTAAGCGCAGTGGTTTTGACCCTCCCCAACAGTTGCCTTATCTGAAAGATGTGAGTCATCTGTGCTTTCTAATCATGCAGGAGGTAAGACCAGGAGACCAGTCTGTCTGACATTATACATCTCATACACTGAGAAATTTGTTCTAAGCTATGGTGTATTTGAGTATTGCTGCCAGGTTATGATTGGCCAGCATCAGACAAGGTGATGAAGTACATGCCCCCAGTGAAAATTCTGTAACGCCCATTTGGACTTAAAAAGAATTAAGTTCGAGCACGCAGAAGATACTCTATTAGCACACAAACATTCTCAGAAAACACCTTTTCTGAGCATTGTTCGCTCATCACTAGAGTTAACTCTTTGGCTTCTTAATATTTTGATTGCTAATATCTCTACAACAGAAAAGTGAAAAAGAAACCAATTAAACTTTTTTTATGCTCTGCAGCCAGTATTATATTGTGTGTCTAGTTCAACACAAAAAAAATCTGGTAAAAAGTCCTCTTTTAGTGAGATAATATTCTGTAACAAGTTATAATGATGGCGTGTTTTGGGAATCATGATAACCTTTGCTATATATGAATCTGTATGCTATCAAAGATTGGCAGGATGACAGTACAGCCGGACATACACATTAGATGGTTGTCAGATGAACTAAGCTTCGTGCCTACTCTAAAGCCAAGTGCTCCTGTGTTGTCCTTGAGAAAATTGCTGACTGACATGTTGACCAGTGACTTATCTCTGGGAGAATAATGTGATCAGTAGTCTGAAATCTGACATGCCCGATCGAGACATACAAACACTTTTTGACATATTTGAGAAATTCTTGGCCAAAAATCTTTCCAAAATATTTAAAATATATGACAATTCATGAGTAAAAAAATAATCCTCTGTTTCAGCTGAATTAGTTTATTTTCATTATGTCTGAAGAATCTCACGTCTGTCAGTGCATATTGGCTCTTGCGCGTGTCTGTCTGAGATAGAGAAAAATCAGATTGTAATTATCTGTGAATTCACTGTGAAGCAGCATTTTTTTCCTTTGAATTATTGCTCCAAGATATTGTACATATAGTATTTTAATTGCTTTTATTTGCAATTTTTAGGGAAGAAGCTGCAGCAACTGGAAAAACTGAAACTTTGATTTTTGTTTGGCATTTATGTACAGCTGAAATGATTTTGTGTTTTGGTAGATTGGACTTTTACAGATACAACTTTACCAAATACCGTATATACTCGAGTATAAGCCGAGATTTTCAGCCCATTTTTTAAGGCTGAAAGTGCCCCTCTCGGCTTATACTCGAGTCATATACCGGGCGTCGTTGGGGGAGGGGAGCGCGGGTGTCAGAGATCATACCCCCTCCTGGCGCACGGTCTCTGCAGCCCCTGCTAATTTATTGTTTAGTTCTTCTAGGAGACTTGAACACTTATGCTATATACTGCAATATTGAAATAATAATATAGATTTGGATAAAATAAATAAAAATACAAACAATAAAAGTACACATATTGGTATCGCTGCGTCCGTAGCGACCAGCTCTATAAAACTGTCCCACTAGTTAATCCCTTCAATGAACACCGTAAAAAAAAAATAACAAGGCAAAAACATTGCTTTATCATCATACTGCCGAACAAAAAGTGCAATAAAACGCAATCAAAAAGACTGATGTAAGCAAAAAGGCACTGCTGAAAACGTCATCTTGTCCCGCAAAAAACAAGCTGACATACAGCTCCATCAGCAGAAAAATAAAAAAGTTATAGCTCTCAGAATAAAGTGATGCAAAAATAATTATTTTTTTCTATAAAATAGTTTTCATTGTGCAAAAGCGCCAAAACATAAAAAACAATATAAATGAGGTATCGCTGTAATCATACTGACCCGAAGAATAAAGCTGTCTTACCAATTTTACCACACACGGAACAATATAAAAAAAAAGCAATTCCTGAGTTGCTTGTTTTTTTAATTCTGTCTCCCAAAAATCAGAATAGAAAGCGATCAAAAAATGTCGTGCCCGAAAATGGTACCAATAAATACGTCAGCTCGTCCTGCAAAAAATAAGCCATCATATGACTCTGTCTGCCAAAATATAAAAATATTACAGCTCTCAGACATGGTGATGCAAAAACTAGTTTTCGCAATAAAAAGCGTCTTTTAGTGTGTGACAGCAGCCAAACATAAAAATTTGATATAAATCTGGTATGGCTGTAATCACATCAACCCAAAGAGTAAAAGTCGCCTAATCACTTATACCGCATGAGGAACGGTGCAAAAAATAAATAAAACCAATTCTTCACATGCTGTTGATTTTTTCAAGCCTTGACACACATTTATCCTGTGCTCTGCACTGAGCGCTTACACCAGGGTTTCCATGTAAATCTCTGAAATACATGATTCAGACAGAACCCTTGATGGAAGATTCCCTATAATGAGGCAGATGGAGGCACTGAGAATGCCATAGGACCTGTGATCCGGCAGTGTCCATCTCTTTTTATGATTGCATAAAAGTGCCATCGGCCACAGTTTTGTGAACTTCTGAAAAGGACACCACTGAACAGAAGCAAGACAGAGTCGAGAGTAAATCTGCTGCCTCATTATAGTGAATGGGTCCATCGGGGGTTTCATCTGTCACGTCACAAAGATTTAGATGGAATCCCCAAAGTAAGTGCTCAGCGTAGAGCGCCGGGTAACTGTGATCCCAAACATTATGTAAAATGTTCCCAATAAAAGCTTCAACTCAATCCACAAAAAAAGCAATCCCCACTCAGATCTGTCATCAGTTAATGGAAATATAGGGGGCTTTCACGTTACTGGTAGCACAAAGGCTCTGGAAAAGCGAAATAGCTCCTCACCCGCCAAAAGAAATTCAGCAAATTCTCCGCTCCCAAATCCAAATGCCCCTCCTCCCTTCTGAGCCCCAGTGTGCCTAAACCATATTTAGCACCCACATGTTTGGCATTTCTGTAGTGTTGAGAGCCCGCCTAATTTACAGGTGCTTGTCTTCAGAAGCATGAGCTGGGCATAATGTACTGGTAACTGCAATGTACTGGTCACTACAGTGTACTGGTCAATACAATGGCAGTTTGCAGTTTTCACTCAGCAAAAAACACTGCTGCTTGTTTCTGTAAAACACCCATGGAGTCAAAATCATCACTACATCTCTACACTGTGTTCCAAATTATTATGCAAATAATATTTTCTCAGATTTTCCCAAATTACCTATATGAATTGCAGTCATTGTAATTTTCCAGTCAAATAACTATTAGAGTACAATTGAAAGGTTTTTGTACAAACTGCCTATGATAACAGTATATTTTTAAAAAAATAAAACTCTCAAACTGCACTCAAAATGCATGTTCCAAATTATTATGCACAGCAGAGTTTTCAACCTTTTCATTTTAATAAAGAACAAAAAAATGGTCATTTTTGAAATTATAAGCATTAGCAGGTTATTACAAACTGAAATCAAACAGTTTCAAATCAAAACTTTATTCTAGGTGATGTTACATTTGCACATAGGACCCCTTGTTCGAAAGGAGCTTCTGAACTCTTCGTCCATTGAATTTGTCAGGTTTTGGATGGTTTCTGCTTCAATTGTTTTGCATGAGGACAGAATACCCTCCCAGAGCTGTTGCTTAGATGTGAACTGCCTCCCGCCATCATAGACACTCCTTTTGATGATGCTCCAGAGGTTCTCAATGGGGTTGAGGTCAGGGGAGCATGGGGGCCACACCATAAGTTTGTCCCCTTTTATGCCCATAGCAGCCAGAGATGCAGATGTGTTATGTGCAGCATGAGACGGTGCATTATCATGCATGAAAATGATCTTGCTGCGGAATGCACGGTTCTTCTTCTTGAACCATGGCAGGAAGTGCTGTTTGAGAAACTCAACATACACTATGGAGTTCATCTTTACCCCTTCAGGGATCCTAAAGGGGCCGACAATCTCTCTCCCCATGATTCCAGCCTAAAACATTACTCCACCTCCTCCTTGTTGGAGCCGTAGCGGTGTTTGCATGGGGTGTCCATCAACCAGCCATCCTCCACTCCATCCATCTGGACCATCGAGCGTTGCACAGCACTCATCGGTGAACAAAACAGTTTTGAAGTCAGTCTTCATGTATTCTTTGGCCCACTGGAGCCGTTTCTGCTTGTGTGCAGTGGATAGAGGAGGTCGACAGGATGGCTTACGCACAGCTGCAAACCTCTGAAGGACCCTGCATCTTGTTGTTCGGGGGACGTTGGAGGCACCAGCAGCTTCAAAAACTTGTCTGCTGCTATGACAATACTTTTTTGCCGCTGCTCTTTTAACCTGACGTAATTGCCTGTAGGAAAGAGTCCTCAATTTTCCCTTATCAGCACGCACACGTGTGTACTGTGAATCAGCTACATACTTCTTGATTGTGCGATGATCACGATGAAGTGTCTTGGCAATGTTGATTGTAGTCATGCCTTGACCTAAACACTCCACAATTTGTTGCTTCTCAGCAGCCGACACATCCTTTTTCTTTCCCATTTTGGCAGAAAATGTAGGCTGCTTAATAATGTGGGACAGCTTTCTTAAGTAGTCTTGCCTTTCATTGGACACACCTGCCAAACTAATTAGCACAGGTGTCTGAAATTGCTTACAGTGATATAAAGAGCCCTAACACACATCACCATCAATGAGTTTAACTGACAAACAAAAAATTCTTACCTTATCACTCCTAAACAATTTTTGCATAGTAATTTGGAACACAGTGTAGATAAATTCCCAAACGGAAATAATTTAAAAAATGTGGTGACTTGAGGGATTCTGCATTTCTAGCACTTAGGGGCTCTTTATATGGAATCCACAAACTAGTCTAGGAAAATCTACACTCCAGGAGACAAATAGTGCTCCGTCCCTCCTGAGTCACTCCATATGGCAAAATATTACTGTATAGCCACATATGGGGTATTTCTTCATTTAGCAGAACTTGATGGACAAATTCTGTTGCCATTTTTGCTTATTTCCCAGTGTGAAAATGTAATACTTGGGGCTAACGCACAATCTTGGTGGTAAAAATGTAAATTATTTTTTCTTTACTGCCCAATGGTATAAAAGTCTGTGACACACATGTGGTGTCAATATAATCGCTGCACCCCTAGATGAATTCAATAAGAGGTTTAATTGGTTAAATGGGGTCACTTATGGGGGTTCTGCTGTTCTGGCACCTCAGGGGCTTTGCCAATGTAACATGGCACCCTCAAACAAGAGCAGCAAAATCTGCACTGTAGTATTATTATTATTAATATTTATTTCTATAGCACCATTGATTCCATGGTGCTGTACATGAGAAGGGGTTACATACAAATTACAGGTATCACTTACAGTAAACAAACTAACAATGACAGACTGATACAGAGGGGAGAGGACCCTGCCCTTTCGGGCTTACATTCTACAGGATTGTGGGGCAGGAGACAGCAGGTTAAGGGGTCGCAGCAGTTCCGGTGTTGGTTGAGGCGATATCTCCGGTAGTGGTGAGGAGGTAGCAGGGTCATTGCAGGCTGTAAGCTTTCCTGAAGAGATGGGTTTTCAGGTTCCGTCTGAAGGATCTGAATGAGTTTGATAGTCGGATGTGTTGGGGCAAAGAATTCCAGAGGATGGGGGATATTCGGGAGAAGTCTTGGAGGCGGTTGGGTGAGGAGCGAATAAGTGTGGAGGAGAGAAGGATGTCTTGGGAGGATCGGAGATTACGTGAGGGAAGATATCGGGAGATTAGTTCAGAGATATATGGAGGAGACAGATTATAGATGGCCTTGTAGGTCAGTATTAGTAATTTGAACTGGATACGCTGAGAGAATGGGAGCCAGTGAAGAGATTTGCAGAGGGGAGAAGCGGAGGAGTAGCGAGGAGAGAGGTGAATTAGTCGTGCAGCAGAGTTAAGGATGGACTGGAGAGGTGCGAGGGTGTTAGCAGGGAGGCCAGAGAAAAGGGTGTTGCAGTAGTCGAGGCGGGAGATGATGAGGGCGTGCACAATCATTTTAGTAGATTGAGGGTTGAGGAAAGGACGGATGTATGGCGTACGTAGTATGGCGCTACTTCCCTTCTGAGCTTTGCACTGTGCCTCAAAAGTAGTTTTTGACCACATACGGGGCATGGATGAACTCAGGAGAAATTGTACAACAAATTTTGAGGTCCATTTTCTCATTTTGCCCTTGTGAAAATGCAAAATTTGTAGCTAAAAAAGATTTTT
>JARQOD010000004.1:251258221-251330701 GCA_033576555.1 Oophaga sylvatica | reverse complement strand
ATTTTTATTGTTTTTTATGTTTTGGCGCTTTTGCACAATGAAAACTATTTTATAGAAAAAATAATTATTTTTGCATCGCTTTATTCTGAGAGCTATAACTTTTTTATTTTTCTGCTGATGGAGCTGTATGTCAGCTTGTTTTTTGCGGGACAAGATGACGTTTTCAGCAGTGCCTTTTTGCTTACATCAGTCTTTTTGATTGCGTTTTATTGCACTTTTTGTTCGGCAGTATGATGATAAAGCAATGTTTTTGCCTTGTTATTTTTTTTTTACGGTGTTCACTGAAGGGATTAACTAGTGGGACAGTTTTATAGAGCTGGTCGCTACGGACGCAGCGATACCAAATATGTGTACTTTTATTGTTTGTATTTTTATTTATTTTATCCAAATCTATATTATTATTTCAATATTGCAGTATATAGCATAAGTGTTCAAGTCTCCTAGAAGAACTAAACAATAAATTAGCAGGGGCTGCAGAGACCGTGCGCCAGGAGGGGGTATGATCTCTGACACCCGCGCTCCCCTCCCCCAACGACGCCCGGTATATGACTCGAGTATAAGCCGAGAGGGGCACTTTCAGCCTTAAAAAATGGGCTGAAAATCTCGGCTTATACTCGAGTATATACGGTATTTGGTAAAGTTGTATCTGTAAAAGTCCAATCTACCAAAACACAAAATCATTTCAGCTGTACATAAATGCCAAACAAAAATCAAAGTTTCAGTTTTTCCAGTTGCTGCAGCTTCTTCCCTAAAAATTGCAAATAAAAGCAATTAAAATACTATATGTACAATATCTAGGAGCAATAATTCAAAGGAAAAAAATGCTGCTTCACAGTGAATTCACAAATAATTACAATCTGATTTTTCTCTATCTCAGACAGACACGCGCAAGAGCCAATATGCACTGACAGACGTGAGATTCTTCAGACATAATGAAAAAACTAATTCAGCTGAAACAGAGGATTATTTTTTTACTCATGAATTGTCATATATTTTAAATATTTTGGAAGTGAATACTTTTCCATCCAATTATGACAAGAGCATTCTTAAGGTGATACCTTTATTGGCTAACCAGAAAATTATATGTTCGCAAGCTTTCAGAGCGCAGAGGCTCCTTCTTCAGGCAAGATTACATTTGGAATAATAAGAAAGACACATTAGATGCTTACTATAGTAGGAAATTTGTTCAAGACCTGGGAGGTGTGATGCCTTCAAAAGATAAGCAAAGGAAATCAAATTAGCATTTTCTTACAAATGGAGAGCTAGTGTGAATGTGTTATTAGCTATCTGGAGTCCTTCTGGTGAAGGTGTGAACTGTGTCTATGTAATGAGTCATAAAACCGGGTGTTAAGTTGAGTCCTAGTGTCAAAGTATTGAACATCCTAATAAGTTTGAATTCCCATATTTTTCTCTCCCTGTCATCCTTAAAATGACCTTTTAGTATTAAGACTTTTAAGTCTGTCATACAATGTCCAGTTCCAGAGAAATGTTTTCCCACAGGCGTGTCCATTTCATTCCTGATCGTATGTCTGTGTAGATTCATCCTTGTTTGTAGTTTTTGCATGGTTTCCCCAATATAGATAGCTCCAGGGCACCTTGTACATTGTATCATGTACACCACATTGGAGGATGTACATGAAAAGGAACCCATGACCTTATAGTCCAGATTTGTGTTTGGTACACGGACTGTATTTGTTGGTAATATGTGGGTACAAGTTTTGCATTTTTTGTTGTTACATGGGAATGTGCCAGTCACTGATGGTGACGAAAGGACACTTCTGACAAGGAGATTCCTTAAGTTAGGGGGCTGTTTGTAGGAGAGGAGTGGTAGTTCTGGGAATATGTCTTTCAATTTGTGGTCCCTGTGGAATATGGGTTGGAGATCAGCACCAATTTTCCTTAGGATGCTCATGTGGGGGTTGTATGTGACCACAAGAGGTACCCTGTTGTTGTCCTCCCTCAGTTTGTAATCCAGGAGGTTGCTTCTTGGGATTCTTGTAGCCCTGTGGATCTGTTCATCTATTGCCAGTGGATGGTATCCTTGTTGTAGGAATGTATTCCTCAGAGATAGCAGCTGTAGTTCCTTGTCTTTACTGTCTGAACAGATCCGAATATATCTCAGAGCTTGACTGTAGATGATGGATTTTTTTGTGTGTCTTGGATGAAAGCTGTTCCATCTAAGGTATGTTGGACGTCCTGTGGGCTTATGGTAAATTGATGTTTGTATGGCGTTGTCCTTGATGTATATGGTCAAGTCCAGAAAATGTATTTGAGACTTTGAAAAGTTGAGGGTGAGCTTGATGGTTGGGTGGTATTTGTTGAAGTTATTGTGGAAGGTGAGCAGATCATCTTTTGAGCCTGTCCAGATTATTAGCAGATCATCAATGTAGCGGAAGTATGCAAGAGGTTTGATAGGGCAAGATGACAAAAACTCCTCCTCCAGTTTCGCCATAAATAGGTTGGCATATTGTGGGGACATTTTGCTTCCCATGGCGCTGCCCATGCACTGTTGGTATAAATTGTTCCCAAAAGAAAAATAGTTGTGATGAAGCACAAACCTGATGAATTGCAGTGTTGGTTCTGTGGCGAGGAGCACACCCAGCTATATCCAGGACACCACGGATATTCTTTGCAAATTGTCAGCGCTGGGCCCACTTCCAAGGGACACGATACTAGCCACCATGGACGTAGAGTCTCTCTATTCCAACATTCCTCATGAGGATGGAATCACAGCATGTAAATATTTCCTTCAAAAGAACAATCTGGCCACAGAACCAACACTGCAATTCATCAGGTTTGTGCTTCATCACAACTATTTTTCTTTTGGGAACAATTTATACCAACAGTGCATGGGCAGCGCCATGGGAAGCAAAATGTCCCCACAATATGCCAACCTATTTATGGCGAAACTGGAGGAGGAGTTTTTGTCATCTTGCCCTATCAAACCTCTTGCATACTTCCGCTACATTGATGATCTGCTAATAATCTGGACAGGCTCAAAAGATGATCTGCTCACCTTCCACAATAACTTCAAAAAATACCACCCAACCATCAAGCTCACCCTCAACTTTTCAAAGTCTCAAATACATTTTCTGGACTTGACCATATACATCAAGGACAACGCCATACAAACATCAATTTACCATAAGCCCACAGGACGTCCAACATACCTTAGATGGAACAGCTTTCATCCAAGACACAAAAAAATCCATCATCTACAGTCAAGCTCTGAGATATATTCGGATCTGTTCAGACAGTAAAGACAGGGAACTACAGCTGCTATCTCTGAGGAATACATTCCTACAACAAGGATACCATCCACTGGCAATAGATGAACAGATCCACAGGGCTACAAGAATCCCAAGAAGCAACCTCCTGGATTACAAACTGAGAGAGGACAACAACAGGGTACCTCTTGTGGTCACATACAACCCCCACATGAGCATCCTAAGGAAAATTGGTGCTGATCTCCAACCCATATTCCACAGGGACCACAAATTGAAAGACATATTCCCAGAACTACCACTCCTCTCCTACAAACAGCCCCCTAACTTAAGGAATCTCCTTGTCAGAAGTGTCCTTTCGTCACCATCAGTGACTGGCACATTCCCATGTAACAACAAAAAATGCAAAACTTGTACCCACATATTACCAACAAATACAGTCCGTGTACCAAACACAAATCTGGACTATAAGGTCATGGGTTCCTTTTCATGTACATCCTCCAATGTGGTGTACATGATACAATGTACAAGGTGCCCTGGAGCTATCTATATTGGGGAAACCATGCAAAAACTACAAACAAGGATGAATCTACACAGACATACGATCAGGAATGAAATGGACACGCCTGTGGGAAAACATTTCTCTGGAACTGGACATTGTATGACAGACTTAAAAGTCTTAATACTAAAAGGTCATTTTAAGGATGACAGGGAGAGAAAAATATGGGAATTCAAACTTATTAGGATGTTCAATACTTTGACACTAGAGGTACTGCCACACTAAGCAATCCCGCTAGCGATCTCGTTAGCGTTGCATACTAATGAGATCGCTAGCGGGATTGTTTCTATATCGCTAAATGCTGCCGCATTTAGCGATATAGTTAACGACGCTATCGCCGTTAGCGATCTTCTTAACGACTTTAGCGGTACAAAAGTACCGCTAAATCGCTAAGAAAAGGTGCCACACAGCGATAAGATACTTACCCAGCGGGAGCGCCAGCGATGAAATAGGGTCCGGAACGATTCCAGCGACGAGCGAGATCACAGCAGGAAGCTCGTCGCTGGAAGCTGCCGCACTGAACAATATCGCTAACGGGATCGCTAAATAGTGACGTTTTTTAGCGATCCCGTTAGCGATATTGTTTAGTGTGGCATACCCTTAGGACTCAACTTAACACCCGGTTTTATGACTCATTACATAGACACAGTTCACACCTTCACCAGAAGGACTCCAGATAGCTAATAACACATTCACACTAGCTCTCCATTTGTAAGAAAATGCTAATTTGATTTCCTTTGCTTATCTTTTGAAGGCATCACACCTCCCAGGTCTTGAACAAATTTCCTACTATAGTAAGCATCTAATGTGTCTTTCTTATTATTCCAAATGTAATCTTGCCTGAAGAAGGAGCCTCTGCGCTCTGAAAGCTTGCGAACATATAATTTTCTGGTTAGCCAATAAAGGTATCACCTTAAGAATGCTCTTGTCATAATTGGATGGAAAAGTATTCACATCGATTTTTCTGGCTAACACGGTACCACAATATAATTTATTATTGTACACCATGAAAATATTTTGGAAAGATTTTTGGCCAAGAATTTCTCAAATATGTCAAAAAGTGTTTGTATGTCTCGATCGGGCATGTCAGATTTCAGACTAC
The DNA here is from genome assembly GCA_033576555.1 of Oophaga sylvatica. Taxonomy (NCBI): domain Eukaryota; kingdom Metazoa; phylum Chordata; class Amphibia; order Anura; family Dendrobatidae; genus Oophaga; species Oophaga sylvatica. The sequence goes on along the minus strand of JARQOD010000004.1, from coordinate 251,325,816 downwards.
TGATCACATTATTCTCCCAGAGATAAGTCACTGGTCAACATGTCAGTCAGCAATTTTCTCAAGGACAACACAGGAGCACTTGGCTTTAGAGTAGGCACGAAGCTTAGTTCATCTGACAACCATCTAATGTGTATGTCCGGCTGTACTGTCATCCTGCCAGTCTTTGATAGCATACAGATTCATATATAGCAAAGGTTATCATGATTCCCAAAACACGCCATCATTATAACTTGTTACAGAATATTATCTCACTAAAAGAGGACTTTTTACCAGATTTTTTTTGTGTTGAACTAGACACACAATATAATACTGGCTGCAGAGCATAAAAAAAGTTTAATTGGTTTCTTTTTCACTTTTCTGTTGTAGAGATATTAGCAATCAAAATATTAAGAAGCCAAAGAGTTAACTCTAGTGATGAGCGAACATGCTCAGAAAAGGTGTTATCTGAGAATGTTTGTGTGCTAATAGAGTATCTTCTGCGTGCTCGAACTTAATTCTTTTTAAGTCCAAATGGGCGTTACAGAATTTTCACTGGGGGCATGTACTTCATCACCTTGTCTGATGCTGGCCAATCATAACCTGGCAGCAATACTCAAATACACCATAGCTTAGAACAAATTTCTCAGTGTATGAGATGTATAATGTCAGACAGACTGGTCTCCTGGTCTTACCTCCTGCATGATTAGAAAGCACAGATGACTCACATCTTTCAGATAAGGCAACTGTTGGGGAGGGTCAAAACCACTGCGCTTAGCTGTGTAACATTGCAATCTCTTATATCAGCTGTCCTCCTCTCATAGCAGTGTCAGCTATGCTGTGCTACCCCATCCACCATGCTGCCAATACAGAGATGTCCCCGTAATTACACTTATGTCTGTTGAGCTCAACTTGTACTCATTCTACAGTGAGATCAAAGCAGGGTTTCATTATATCTCCCACAGGAGTTTCCCAGAACAGGCAGGCTATGCCTGTGTGAAATCTAATGACAGCATGCTCTCACTGCAGAGTGGTTACAAGGTATTTGAGCACAACAGACATAAGTGTGATTATTGACACACTTAATAATTAGGAAAGCTGTTAGAAAGGTTAATAATGTGACATAGCTTAAACTCAGCTGCAATGACTCATGCAGGAGGTTAGACCAGAAGACCAGATCTGTCATTAAATGTCTCACACACTGAGAAACCTGCTCTAAGGCCTGGGTCTCACATAGCGATACACCAGCGATCCCGACAACGATATGCACTTGTCAGGACCGCTGGTGTATCGCTATATGATCGCTGCTGAGCTGCCAAACAGACAGCTCAGGGCAGCGATCAGCACAGCGACACTGCAGGTAACATCGCTTAGTTACCCGCAGTGTACCTTGGATACCAGCGCCCTGATGCAGGGAGCTGGTAACCAAGGTACACATCGGGTTTCCAGGCGCTGTGCGGTGCCTGGAAACCCACTGTGTACCTTGGTTACCAGCTCCCTGCATCAGGGCGCTGGTATCCAAGGTACACAGCGGGTTTCCAGGCACAGCCCCGCACCTGGAAACCCGCTGTGTACCTTGGTTACCAGCGGATCGCTGGTCTCCCGCCTGTCACACGCAGCGATGCGTGCCTGCCAGCGGGAGACCAGCGATCAAAAAATGTCCTGACATTTCAGCGACGATCAGCGATACTCGGCAGGGGGGCTGATCGTCGCTGAATGTCACACACAGCGATATCGCTGGGGACATCGCTGCTGCGTCACAAAACTAGTGACTCAGCAGCGATCTCGCTAGCGAGATCGCTGTGTGAGACGGGGGCTTTAGCCATGGTGTGGGGGTGTCCTTTTCTTTGCACGTTTCTGACTCCTTATCATACAAGAAAAATAAGGACATACCCTCAGTGAAAACTCTGATAAGAACCACTGGGACTTAAAAAAAGGTATCAAATTCGTTTTCAAATATTTTGATTGCAAGCATCTCAACAATTGAGACACGAAGGAAAAAAAACAACAAACTTTTATTCCTCTCTGAAGCCACTATTCATTCTACATCAAGTTCAACATCAGAAATTTGGTGAAAGGTCCTCTTTAAGAGAATTAGATAACTTTATTTTGCCGAAGCCATTGATTGATATCATGTTACGTGTCGAATTGCACTGTTTTGATATCCCAAATGCTGTGTTATCTGTGTCAAGGTAATCTCTATTAGATTTGTATGTACTGGACAAAAATAATTTTTCATTTTTCTTTTTAAAATCACCACTCTATCAAATGAACATATCCACAAACACTAACATAAACAAGTACACATGGCATAATTTGAGCAATTAGAAAAAAGATAAAAGAACCTCTTACAAAATGATTTCAAGTTATAGCAAAACTTTATTACACAAATAAATTAAAATAAAAACATAAAAGCATAAGGTTTTTTCCTATTCCTTGTCTCTTGCATTGACATTTCCATTATGCGTTTACAGTGAGGAATATAAGTATATGATACACTACCGATTTTGCTAGAAAGAACGGAAAGGTCTGTAATTTTTATAGTAAGTACATTTCAAGAGAGACAGAATCTAAAAATAAAAAACATAAAATCCGATTGTATGATTTTTAAATAATTAAATTGCATTAACTAAGTATTTGATCACCTACCAACCAACAAGAATTCTGGCTCTCAGAGACCTGTTAGTTTGTATTTAAGAAGCCCTCCTACTCTGCACTTATTACCTGTATTAATTGCACCTGTTTGAACTCTTTACCTGTATAAAAGACACCTTTCCACACACTCAATAAATCATACTCCAACCTCTCCATCATGGCTAAGACCAAAGAGCTGTCAAAGGACACCAGGGGCAAAATTGTTTACCTGCAAAAGGCAAGCAGCTTGCTGAAATGGCAACAACTGTTGGCACAAATGGAAGAAACACAAGATGACTGTCTATCTTCCTTGGTCAGGGGCTCCATGCAAGATCTCACCTCGTGGAGTAAGGATGATTCTGAGAAATGTCAGGAATCAGCCCAGAACTACATGGGAGGACCTGCTCAATGATCTGAAAAGAGCTGGGACATCAGTCTCAAACATTACTCTTAGTAACTCACTACACCGCCATGGATTAAAATCCTGCAAGGCATGCAAGGTACCCCTGCTCATGTCAGCACATGTCGAGGCCCACTTGAAGCTCACCAATGACTATCTGGATGATTCAGAGGAGGTGTGGGACCAAAATAGCACTGTTTGGTATCAACTCTACTTCCCATGTTTGGAGGAAGAAGGATGAGTGCAACCCAAAATACCTCCCCAACCATGAAGCACGGTGGGGGAAATATCATACTTTGGGGTGCTTTTCTACAAAAGGGACAGTCACAGGACGACTGGACCGTATTGAAAGGAGGATGGATAAGGTCATGTATCACAACATTTTGGCCAATAGCCTCCTTCCCTCAGTAAGAGCATTGAAGATGGGTCATGGCTGGCTCTTCCAGCATGACAATGACCCGAAACACACAGCCAGGGCAACAAAGGAGTCGCTCCGTAAGAAGCATTTCAAGGTCCTGGAGTGGCCTAGCCAGTCTCCAGACCTGAACCTAATAGAAAATCTTTCTCTCTTTCTTTCTCTTTCTCTCTGTTTCTCTTTCCCTCTCTCTTTCTCTCTCTTTCTCTCTCTCTCTTTCTCTCTCTTTCTTTCTCTCTTTCTCTTACTCTCCCTCTCTTTCTCTTTCACTCTCTTTCTCTCTCTCTCTTCCTCTCTTTCTTTCTCTCTCTTTCTCTCATTCTTTCTCTCTTTCCCTCTCTCTTTCTGTCTCTCTTTCTCTCTCTCTTTCCCTTTCTCTCTCTTTCTCTCTTTTTCTCTCTCTCTCTTTCTTTCTCTCTCTTTCTCTGTCTCTTTCTCTCGCTCTCTCTCTTTTTTCTATTTCTCTCTCTCTTTTGCTCTCTCTTTCTCTCTCTCCTTCTTTCCCTCTTTCTCTTCCTCTCTCTTTCTCTGTCTCTTTTTCTTTCTCTCTCTTTCTCTCTCTCTCTTTTTCTCTCTTTCTCTCTCTCTTTCTCTTCCCATCTCTTTCTTTCTCTTTCTCTCTTTTTCTCTTCCTCTCTCTTTTTCTCTCTCTCTTGCTCTCTTTCTCTCGCTCTCTCTCTCTTTTTCTTTCTTTCTCTCTCTCTTTTTCTTTCTCTCTCTTCCTCTCTCTTTTTTTCTCTCTTTCTATCTCTCTTTCTCTCTCTCTCTTTCTTTTTCTCTCTCCCTCTTACTCTTTCCGTCTCCTTCTCCCTCTCTTTCTTTCTCTCTTTTTTTCTCTCTCTCTCTCTTACTCTTTCTTTCTTTCTCTCTTTCTTTCTCTCTTTCTTTCTCTCTTTTTCTCTCTTTCTATCTCTTTCTCACTCTCTCTTTCTCTCTCTCTTTCTCTTTGAGCTGAAATTCAATGTTGCCCATTGATAGTCCCAAAACCTAACAGATCTGGAGAAGATCTGTATGTAGGAGAGGGCCAAAATCCCTGCTGCAGTGTGTGCAAACTTGGTCAAGAACTACAAGAAATTTATGACCTCTTTAACTGAAAACAAAGGTTTCTGTACTAAATTATTATTAAGTTCTGTTTTTCTATTTGTATCAAACACTTGGTGTATAATATACTCGAGTATAAGGCGACCCGAGTATAAGCCGAGGCACCTAATTTTGCCACAAGAAGCTGGGTAAACTTATTGACTCGAGTATAAGCCAGGTATGGAGAAGAAAAAATAATTCAGCTCACCCCAAGAAGTGAGTTTCCAAATAGCATGTTCAGTCCGAGCAGGGACTCGTCTCCACCTGACGTAGCAATAAAGTGAAGGAATGTCCAGCTCCGGAATAAAATCCAAGTATACTTTATTGAAGATCCATTAAGAGTTCATAGTATGGCTGCTGTATTCATCTTATGGTAAACCCATGCTGGGCTACCAGAGGTAGCCCCGAAGCTTTTAATGGATCTTTAATAAAGCATACTTGGATTTTATTCTGGAGCTGGACATTCCTTCTTCAAGCACTTCATAAGCCAGGTATGCATTGTTCCCTCATCCCCATCCTGGTATGCATGGCTCTCCCGTCCATATCCTTGTATGCACGGCTCCCTTGTCCCTGTCCTTGTATGCATGGCTCCTCCGTCGCTGTCCTTGTATGCATGGTTCCTTATCCACTATCGTTGTATGCATGGTGTTAAGGCTGGCGGAACGCACAAAATAAATATAAATAATAAGTGTGTTCGCAGCCCGGGGTCCACCGTGCAGGCAGAGCCTGCTGCTAGTAGAATGGCAGTACGGCGAACTCTGTTACTTCACAGAGTCGCAACCACAGACACTGTGGCACTATATGGCGGTATAAGCGACTCTGTTACACCACAGTGTCGCTAAGGTAGAGATGCTGAGATATGGACTGTGTCCTGTTAACTCCACAGGAATGCACAGACAACTGTGTTATGTGTTAGGTAGCTGAGGAGGACAGGAACAACAGCCGGGCAGCCGAATACCTGAGATGTTGGTAACTAATGGGTTGCAGATTCCTAAACTAACCACACAACTAGAGGTAGCCGTGGAGCGTTCCTACGTTGATCCTAGACGCCTCGTCACAGCCTGAGAGAAAACTACACCTAAAGGCAGAAAGATGAAAGCTATCTGCCCCGGAGCAGATCCCCAAAGAAAATAGGAAGCCCCCAAACATGTAATGGCGGTTAGACAAGAAGAAAGCACGAACACAGACGGAAAATAGAATGAGCAAACGTTGGGCCACAAGCTGACTAAATAGGATAGGACAGGAGAGATTACTTTCTGCAACCCAGAAAACCCTACAAAAATCCAACAATTCAGATTACAAAAATACTGAGATCACACAATCTCGCCACCCACTAAATCAGATCTCAGTGTGAACAAAACCAAGCCGCAGCCACTGAAAAAACAGGAAAAAGAAAATGAACAAATAACAGTGGCTTTAGATAAACTGAGAGCAGCACAAGCCCCCCGGAGGGAACCTGGCTGACCTCCACAGAAGTGCAGGGAACAATGCAAAAAGCAAGCACAAAAATAAAAGCAGAAAATATCTTATCTGATAGCAGAAGATGCAGGCAAGACTCAGCAAACTTCCAAATGAACCAGGAACCACAATTGAGACAAGAACAATTGATCACCGGCAACCATCATGGTAGGGAACCTCCCTTATATCAGACCAGTCAGTGAACCCAGATTGCCATTCCTCGCTGAAAGGTTCAGTACTGTCTGTAACCACCAGAGGGAGCCTCTGCTCAGAAACCATCTCTAGCACATTCATAACACAACTGCTGTGCGGACAGCAGTCCGTAGTAACGCAATCAGCAACGCAATCAGACAATCTCCTCACCGGAGAAGCCGGTATTCTAGGGCTTATTTCAGCCAAGCCCTAAAAATGTGCATACAATCTCCTCACCGGAGGTGCCGGTATTCTAGGGCTTATTTCAGCCGAGCCCTAACACATGCGTGCAAGATCACCCTGGCCCAAAGCACATAATGCAATTGATACTAGCGCATGGCGGCACGACCATACCACCCTTTTATAGTAGCAACTACAGGGCCTGCCAGATAAGGACCAATAGGAAACTGTTCCAGAACACCAGTAGTTTCAGGACCTTCCTGGCGGACCAATAGGAGCTGCTGCGGTACCTGAGCATGTGACCCCTGATCTCCAATGAGAGATCTCACCCTGGGCATGCTCAGAAGGGGAAAACAAGGACTTTGTCCTAAAGACGTCTGCTCGCCGCTGACCAGTACTGGCCACAATAGCAGAGCCTGGAGAGGCAGCAGTAATCCTCTGCACACTGTTAGACGGGGTGAGACGCTGTGACCGCATTCTAAGCTGAGCAGAGTCCACTGCGGCCGGAGATGGATGGGAGACCGCAGCAGGAATGGCTCGAGATTCCCCTTGTGCAGAAGCGGGAACTCGATTCCTAACACATGGCTCCTTATCCCTTATCCTTGTATGCATGGTTCCTATAAAAAAAATCCTACTTACCTTGCCTCCGCGCCCTCCTCGCTGCATCTCGTTTGTTCCGGCGCCAGTAGCTCTTCCGGCTGAGTGATCACATGGCCCTGCTCATTAAGGTACTTAATATTCACTCCACACCTATGGGAGTAGAGAGGAGTGAATATTCAGTACCTTAATGAGCCATGTGATCGCTCGGCCGGAAGAGCTGCTGGCGCCGGAATGAACGAGATGCAGCGAGGGCGCGCAGGAAGTAGGATGTGAGCTGGAAGCCGGCGGCTGCGGCTATCACTGTGCGCTATTATAGAGAAATGAGTATTCAGTTCTCTTTAGCAGCGGCACAGGCTTTAGCCACAGCAGCCAGCTCCTGCCTCTGTGACCCGCTGCTCCGCCGCTTCCCTCCCCCACTGTCTTTCTAAGACAACTGATTCATGTATAAGCCGAGAGGGGCGTTTTCAGCACAAAAAAATGTGCTGAAAAACTCGGTTTATACACGAGTGCGGTATATATGGTATTTCATACAATAAAATGCAAATTAATTACAGTATGTAAAAATCATACACTGTGATTTTCTGGATTTTTCCAAATTCTGTTTCTCACAGTTAAAATGACAGACCTCTCCAATCTTTGTAGGTCGGAAAACTTGCAATATCAGAAGTGTATCAAACACTTATTTTCCCCTTTGTGTTTTTATGAAATCTATTTGTGTGTTTAGAATTTTTCGGATTGCTATATCTATGGACTTTTAAATATCATAGAGCTATATTGGATTACTATGGTATAATTTGAGTTTGAAGGCATCAGTAAAGGTTGCAGGTTGTACAGTATCTAACTCTAAGCTATGACATATACAACCCCTGGCAAAAATTATGGAATCACCGACCTTGGAGGATGTTCATTCAGCTGTTTTATTTTGTTGAAAAAAAACAGATCACAGACATGGCACAAAACTAAAGTAATTTCAAATGGCAACTTTCTGGCTTTAAGAAACACTAAAAGAAATCAAGAACAAATAATGTGGTAGTCAGTAATGAAATATATTTTTCTATCTACTGGCTAACACGGTACGAAGATACACATCTTTCCGTAGTCAGTAATGGTTATTTTTTTTAACCAAGAATAGGGAAAAAATTATGGAATCACTCAATTCTGAGGGAAAAAATTATGGAATCATGAAAAACAAACAATCAAAAAACACTCCAACACATCACTAGTATTTTGTTGTGCCACCTCTGGCTTTTACTACAGCTTGCAGTCTCTGAGGCATGGACTTAATGAGTGTCAAACAGTACTCTTCATCAGTCTGGCTTCAACTTTCTCTGATTGCTTTTGCCAGATCAGCTTTGCAGATTGGAGCCTTGTCATGGACCATTTTCTTCAACTTCCACCGAAGATTTTTAATTGGATTGAGATCCGGACTATTTGCAGGCCATGACATTGACCTTATGTGTTTTTTTTCAAGGAATGTTTTCAGTTTTTGCTCTATGGCAAGATGCATTATTATCTTGAAAAATGATTTAATCATCCCCAAACATCCTTTCAATTGATGGGATAAGAAAAGTGTCCAAAATATCAACATAAACTTGTGCATTTATTGAAGATGTAACGACAGCCATCTCCCAGTGCCTTTACCTGACATGCAGACCCATATCATCAATGACTGTGGAAATTTGGATGTTCTCTTCAGGCCGTCATCTTTATAAATCTCATTGGAACAGCACCAAACAAAAGTTCCAGCATCATCACCTTGCCCAATGCAGATTCGCGATTCATCACTGAATATGACTTTCATCCAGTCATCCACAGTCCACGACTGCTTTTCCTTAGCCCATTGTAACCTTGTTTTTTTCTGTTTAGGTGTTAATGATGGCTTGCGTTTAGCTTTTCTGTATGTAAATCCCATTTCCTTTAGGCAGTATCTTACAGTTCAGTAACAGATGTTGACTCTCGTTTCCACCCATTCATTTCTCATTTGTTTTGTTGTGCATTTCCTGTTTTGGAGACATATTGCTTTAAGTTTCCGGTCTTGACGCTTTGATGTCTTCCTTGGTCTACCAGTATGTTTGCCTTTAACAACCTTCCCATGTTGTTTGTATTTGGTCCAGATTTTAGACACAGTTGACTGTGAACAACCAACATCTTTTGCAACATTGGGTGATGATTTACCCTCTTTTAAAAGTTTGATAATCCTCTCCTTTGTTTCAATTGACATCTCTCATGTTGGAGCCATGATTCATGTCAGTCCACTTGGTGCAACAGCTCTCCAAGGTGTGATCACTCCTTTTTAGATGCAGAGTAAGGAGCAGATCTAATTTGATGCAGGTGTTAGTTTTGGGAATGAAAATTTACAGGGTGATTCCATAATTTTTTCCCTCAGTATTGAGTGATTTCATAATTTTTTCCCTATGCTTGGTTAAAAATATAACCATTACTGACTACCACATTATTTGTTTTTGATTTCTTTTAGTGCTTATTAAAGCTAGAAAATTGCCATTTGAAGTGACTTCAGTTTTGTGCTATGTCTGTAATCTGATTTTTTTAAACAAAACAACTGAATGAACATCCTCCAAGGCCGGTGATTCCATAATTTTTGCCAGAGGTTGTATAAACCTAGGGTCAAAAATTAAGAAGAGGATGTGTAGAGACAGAGTCGCAGTCTTGTTCTAGTTGTAGGCTATATGAGTATCCTGCACACATTGCCCTTTATAGATTTCTGCAATGTTAAATAAAACTGATATGAAAAAAATGATGCACTAAGATTGCTTTTAGTCGTCATAAACTAGGTCTGCTTGTAAAGTATGAAGTGTATAAAGAGCACTTTTAGAGACATTAGAGAAATTGCCAAATATACACTAAGCTTTATCTGCTAGGTTCAGTGGACATACACTTAAAACTGTCAATTTTCCTTGATTAAACAACCCATCAACTGTAAGGTTAGAGGGTAACTCTAAGCTTCAAAGTCTCCTATCTGCTGCAAACACAAAAAGCACTAAAATCTTGATAATCAAGGTATATTCAGAAATTGCCTTTTATTCTAAAAGATGCCTGCAGGTATGTTCAGTGTCCCAGAATGTACATGCTGGTTACTTCAAAATCAAAGCCTATACAAGATCAAGTTTATACATAATTATATGTTCTGATTCCTGCGCAACAGATAATCTTTACTGTAGTCCTTTAATGGTAGTTAACATAGATTTAACGTATATGGAATAATAAAGGAACTGTGAGCACTCAAGCTACGAAAAAGTCTCCATGCATAGTCAGCACAGATTGTTATATGTTATCCGCAAGTCCAGAACATTTACCACGGTAGGCTTGGAATATTGAAGAACATTGGCTAATGCTAGATCGTTAATTTGTTCTCTTTTATGTTTGTTAATGTGGGATTTCCAGATGTTTTCAGCTCATACTGGTGCGACTTTGTAAAAATTTAAGTACATTTTAGGTAAATCTAGACTTTTTGTGCAAATTTTACGACATTTTAGCAAAACATGCATCTTTTTGTTCTAAGTTGCAGAAGAAGGTAAAGACAAAAATAAAGAGCATGTATAATTTTGTGCAGAATTCATTAACCATGTATACCTATACAAAAAAAGTCAATGAATACTAGACAAAAAAGGAAAAAGTGAGTTGAAAAATATTAGATAATTACAAAATTTTTCTACTGTGTTTACTTTGAGGAAAAAAGCATCAAGATTCTCTTGTGTTTTTTCATATGCATTTTTATGTGCCACATTTTGATGCACACAATTCTTAAGCGAACCAGTCATCAGGATTTCACTAAGTAAACTACAGGCATTGTCAGGTTGACACTGTTACATTGATTAATATAATACCTTGGTTGAAGAAATCCATCTTGTGGTTGTTGTTTAATCTTTGTTTGCTGTTTTAAGTTAATGAGATGCTCGTGCTCTGGGGCGGGCCTGTGGGAGGGTATATTTTGGTACTTTGGCTTCATCGTCATCTTTATGGGCTTTAATGACAGGTTACTGAACCTTGCTGAAATGTTTGTTTAGCTTCAACAAGATGGCGGTGGCACATCCTCAGTAGCATCTATCGACAAGCGATTCTCTCAATCTGCGCCACCTACTGTTTTTCAATGACCAGTTCGGGAGCATTGCTATGGTTAGTGATAACTATTTCCTCTTCTTCTTCTTGTGCATGGTCCAGCACTGGTCCTCAGAACACTGTGGATGGCGCAAGCACAGACTGAGAGCAACGCTTGCCGATAGATGCTACTGCGCAAGTGTTGCCGCCGGTGCTATTTTGCTGGAGCTAAATTGTTATTTTTTGAATACCACAGTGTTATATGCACAGGCGCAGAATTTATAGTAGGGGGCAGGTCCCTGAAGTTTCAGTGACCTGTCATTTAAGCCCATAAGGATGACGATGAGGTCAGAACACAAAAAAAGACTTGCACACAGGCTCATCCTGCAGCACCACAATCTCATTAATTCAAAACTGCAAAGATTAAACAATAACTAGAAGATGGATTTCTTCAACCTAGGTATCATTTTAATCAATGTAACAGAACCAACCTGACAATGCCTGTAGTTTACTTAGCAAAATCCTGATAACAGGTTTGCTTTAGCAGTGCTTTTTACATGCGCTTTTCAAGTCCAATAAAGATTCCTTTTTGAAAAAAGCATGAAAATATGTCACACTATTCAGTATGGTGCATTAAAAAAAATTGCTGGTTAGTCATTGCAGAAAGGAAAACAAACACTATTGCAGGACTGACCTGGTGTTGTTTTTGTCTGACACTAGATTCACAAATGTTTTGGACATTCTGTTGATGTAAAGCTCAAAGAGATACAATGGGAAGTGAACAGACAGAAGTATGGGTCTCTTCTTCTAACTGCTTCATGTCTTTACGAACAGAAGCAGTTAAAAGACAGTCAAAAACTGATCATATGCACAGCAAGTCATTTTTACATTACAGTGCATGTTTCTTATTTTTAAAGGGAATCCTGTCAGCAGGATTTCACACCCCAAACAATTGATATGTGCATGTAGTTCTTTGAAAGAGAAGTCCAGCAATACCTCTACATGATCAGTCCATTTCTCCGTTATTGAGAAATCAGTGTGTGATAACTGTGGTAAGCAAATAAGAATGAAGGACTACGGTAGATCTGTCACTACAGCGCTATTCCCCATCAGTACCGCCTCCTCCGGCTTAATGCAAAGCAAAAGTTAGTCAAGTGGGAGGTGGCACTATGCGGGGAATAGAGCTGAAGTGATGGAGGCTTCAGATCTACAGCCTTATTTGAATATCAATTCAAATGCTGATTTCTCAGTAATGGAGGAGCGGACTGGCCATGTAAACGTATTGCTGGGCTTGTCTTGGAATAATCTATATGCACATATAAATAGCTTGCTGACAGATTCCCTTTAATGTTTATTAAGTGCTTTGTCAGTTTGGCTACGGACTTGACCTACCTGAAAAAGACCCTAGGAGCTGTAGGTTAATACTATTTATGTCCAGCACCCAAGGGGTGCATTCATAATTGTCTATGAGAAAAAGCAAGGTAAATGTTTTGCTGTTCTCTGCTTCTGCTGTATCTGAGTATTTTGTGCTGCCTTGTGGGTTAATTTTGCCTGACTTTGACACAATTGATGGAAACATTGGTGCACCTGTCATGTTTACAAAGGTTAACACAGAATTGTTGCATGCCGAGATCTAAAATGGTAGACATACTGCTTTCCGCAGCACTGATAACACTACTTGAATACTTAAAAGTGTTCTCCTCTTGACCATAGTGAGTTCGGGGCATAGTCAAGATGTTAGGGCACAATCTGTGTGTAAATGGGAAGCAAGCAATTTGCACCGATTCTTTCATCCAGGAAAGCTGGAAGTAATCGGATCCTTTATGCTTTCTATGTGATCTAGGTGGAATGCCAATAAGCCCACATAAATGAATCATAAGAAAGAAAATCTGTGTCGGGCACACGGAAGCTTATAAATATTGCTTACGACAAGTAACTCCTGTAACTGTTTTAGAGGACGAATAATACATAAACTAAATATTTCACATGTGTGAAGATGTCAAGGAACTTTGAAAAGGCTTTAATAATTCATTCAGAAGCTCACCATGCACACACTGTTAAAATATTATATTACTGGAATAAAGGAATGCTTGATATGAGAAAAGGATGTATCCTGATTAACATAACTGCACTGATCATCAAAAACCATAATTTTAACCAAAGGAGTGATGAGGTCTTTCTTCCACATTCATTATTAGTGTTTTTGCTGATAGCCTCAAAATATAAAGAATTGAAAAACGCTCGTTCCTAAAATTTGCTTTTCTGCACAATATTTTTGCAAATGAATCGAATAAGTTGGCAATTTGTATTTAAATGTGTGCTACAATCTTCACAAGTCTTTCTCCAAATTCCCATAACCTATTAAAAATATGATTCACGGCTAAATTGATACATTTTTATCTTTAGAGTGATGAAGACAGTCTTCATTGTACTAAAATATTTTAATCAAATCACGGCGGCTCATTGAAATGTCATTTGATTAGAGCTGACAGGATTAGTTAATATGTATGAAAGTGAAATGCTTACACCCTCTGAAAGCATTATTTCACTGACCTCATAGGAGAAATGCTCATGATGTTAACACAGTGTTCAGTCTTTAGGTACAGACTAAAGAAAATTACTCATTGTCCTTATGGAGATCCAGCAAGGTAGGTAGTTATTTAAGGTATGCAAACAAGCTTTCCAGAGCTGGGGGTTGTAATCAGAAAAAAATCAGGAAGTTCAACGAACCTGATGGAATAAAGGTCCTAAAACAGCTAGGAAATTGTGAACTGTTCAGGTCAACTGGCCAGGCACTCTCATGAGCTGTGTATGTAACGAGGTGGCGGGGACCCTCAGTGCTCCCTCTCTTCTTTATGTTGGACACGTACCCCCCATGAGGTGCCCTGAATATTTGGCTATCAGTTAACGTATTAACTTTGTGTATCACTGTTTTATTAATGTATCTGTATGTCTGATATTGTACCATTGTAAGTGTACTGTATTCTACAACCTGTATATAATAAGTTCAGGGTTAAAGCAGGTTACCAAAAGAAGCTGGATTAGCAGCCTGGAAGAAGAGGCTTCTAGAGCAGGGCCCGGGCAGGATTGCCTGAGGCAGGACGTGTGTCCCCGTCTGGGACAGAAGGGACCACCATCTGGCGAATACGTGTGCCCTCGTTTGGGACGGAAAGGAACCCCGGCTGGAGAATACAGGCTGCCAAGGACTACTGGGCAGCAGAACAGGACACTGGGACAGTGTGAGTGGCCACTGTAGGACTTTTGTGGCTGTTAACCCCGTATGGGAGCTGGAGATGCTGACTGGCCTCAAGCAGATACAGGGACAGAGCAATAGGTAATAATATCAAAGTCCCCAACTTTTGCCTATGAAGTTGGCCAGTGCTTGACATTGGTGATCTGTAAGCTGTCTGCTTTAGAAGTTGCTGCAATTAGAGGTGTTGTCCGGATTTAGGCTACAAGTCTGCAGTCACTCAATATTATTATTATTTATGTATATAGCACCATTGATTCCATGGTGCTGTACATGAGAAGGGTTACATACAAATTACAGATATCAATTACAGTAAACAAACTAATAATGACAGACTGATACAGTCAGGAAAGGACCCTGCCCTTTCGGGCTTACATTCTACAGGATGGTGGGGAAGGAGACAGTAGGTTGGGGGGTTGCAGCAGTTCCGATGTTGGTTAAGACGGTAACTCCAGTAGTGGTGAGGATGTAGCGGGGTCATTGCAGGCTGTAAGCTTTCCTGAAGAGTTGGGTTCTCAGGTTCCGTCTGAAGGATCCGAATGTGGTTGATAGTCGGACGTGTTGGGGCAAAGAATTCCAGAGGATGGGGATATTCGGGAGAAGTCTTGGAGGCGGTTGGGTGAGGAGCGAATAAGTGTGGAGGAGAGAAGGAGGTTTTGTGAGGATCGGAGATTACGTGAGGGAAGGTATCGGAAGAATAGTTCAGAGTGATATGGAGGAGACAGGTTATAGATGGCCTTGTAGGTCAGTATTAGTAATTTGAACTGGATACACTGAGGGAATGGGAGCCAGTGAAGAGATTTGCAGAGTGGAGAAGCGGAGGAGTAGCCAGGAGAGAGATGAATTAGTCGGGCAGCAGAGTTAAGGATGGATTGGAAGGTGCGAGGGTGTTAGCAGGGAGGCCACAGAAAAGGATGTTGCAGTAGTAGAGGCGGGAGATGATGTGGCATGCATAAGCATTTTAGTAGATTGAGGGCTGAGGAAAGGACGGATTCTGGAAATATTTTTGAGCTGGAGGCGACAGGAGGTAGAAAGAGCTTGGATGTGCAGTTTGAAGGACAGGGCAGAGTCAAGGGTTACTCTGAGCCTGTACTCTGGTACGGGGGAAAGCGTGATGTCATTAATTGTGATAGATAGGTCAGGTAAGGAAGATCTGTGAGATGGGGAAAGATGATGAGTTCAGATTTGTTCACATTGAGTTTGAGGAAGTGAGAGGAGAAGAAGGAGGATATGGCTGATAGACACTCCGGGATTCTGGACAGCAGAGAGGTGACGTCTGCGCCAGAGAGGTAGATCTGAGTATCATCAGCACAATGGTGGTACTAAAATCCGTGGGACTTTATGAGTTGCCCAAGGCCAAGTCAATATGACTGTAGACTTGTGAATCCTCACACCACTGCATGCTGTGAGGATTCTCCGATGCCAGGGGCATGATAGCAAGTGTTAAAGAAATGGTTAATTTCTATTCTCTAAAATAAAATAAATACCAGTAAATAGTTCTATCATGAAGTATGGTTATCATCTGTCTACAGCCCCATCTATTTGACATTTATAATTGCGGTCAAGTTGACATTTATAATTGGTCAAGTTCCTGTTTTCCCAGAATGTGAAGGACAAATTCTCAGAAAAACAAGCTAATATGGTTTTGGGTCCAAAATTGTGCAATAAGTCATAAACCACCCATGGATACGACGCCAGTACTATTCACTGGCCAAGGACAAACGATGAGAACGTGAACTTTCAACACTGAAGAATATTTTTGAATATCCTAGAAGAGGAAGTTTCCCAATTTGGTCAAGAAATTAATCTTATATCCGAATAAGCACATGACAACCTATTGGGTAACACTTCATATTTGTGCCAATTATTATGTAACCTTGTGGTTTTGGGCTATAAAAGGTCCCCCTTCAAACCATTAAAGGAGGAGATCTACTTGACACGAACTGTGTGTGTGTCTCTTTATTTCTCCCATAGATAGGTTCCTATCATAAGCAATGCCTGAGGTTGGACTAAAAGGGTTAAATCCCTCTTCTCCATCACAAGTATGTGATCAGCATGCATGCCGTCACGTGCCGTCTAGATATGCAAGGCCTCGCTCAATGCAAGTGTACTGAGCAAGACCAGACAGGTCTAGTCAGAATGAGGCCAGAAGTATGCAAATAGCATGACCGCACGCTCCCTTTGCCGGTGATGGAGAATCCTCGCATCATACGGTGTGCACGATGTGAAGATTCACAAGTGTGCAGTCATATAAAGTAACTGCAGACTTGTAGCCTAAGGCTGAACAACCCCTTTAACAATTACTGTGACTGATATCAGAATTGAAATAATGTCAAGGCATAAATATTAACTTGTTGACTTCTTTTCTAGATCGGTTACAGAATGCTCTGCTCTACAATATGCTGCCTCTCCATATTACACAAGTCTGTTGTAGAAAAGTATGACAATATGGCAAAACAAATCATGGTGCTACAGGATAAAACCAAGTACAACAATAGGAAATATGGGCAGAAAAAATAAATGATGCACTTTATGGGAAGCGAAAGGAAGGCTTATGTGGAGACAATGAGGAGGATAGATATTCTTTGAACAGCCTAGATAAATTCTATCTTTTCCGTACCTGACTACGCCATAATGGGGCAGAAAGTTATTCTGCCTGTTTTTCTTCCATTTTTTCATGTTCTTATATATCTAACCTCATCTCAGTTTTACTACAGTCTACGATTTTGGAAAGCAAGAAACACAATATGTTTTAAAGGCATCTTTACTTTATATGATCTGTATTTTATTAGGGGAAATAAAACGTGTGATTTTTATATATTTTACTTATTCCTATTGTGAAGTTAGATGCATGTTTTCCAACTGTTACTATATATCTTTTTGCTGTTACATGATTTTAGGTGTTAAGTTTGGTAAGTCTCAAATAGAAAACTTTCCTCCTTCACAAGCTCCATAGCAACAATATGACCATCAATTATGACACGTAGCCTGCAGTTAAACCTCCTTTCTGTTGAATCATAAAGGAGTCAATAGACAGAGTTGTGTATACTGACTTTTGTTGGAGAATATAAACAATAAAACAATAATAGGAATTGGGCTATGCATAAAGCACCACAACATGGAAGTTGCTATAGGGCACTTCTTCACTTTTATCCCTTCACTAGAGTTGAGCGATACTTTCCGATATTCAAAAGTATCGGAATGGATATCGCCGATACCATTAAAATATCGGCGATATCCGATACTGATACCGGAAATCCAATGTAAGTCTATGGGAACAAAATATCGTAACTAAAAAAACCTCTTTCTTTCCTTGTAAACACTAAATATACACACATAGAATACATATATATATATATACATGTCATTGTGACATATATATATACATATATTTATAGTTTATACACTTCTACATAGTAAAATAGCCTCTGATTCAATTGCTGGGTAAAGCCGGCTTTTGTGAAAAGACAGAAGCACCCGACATGAAATGACACTTGGTTTACATAGAGTTAACCATGTCTTTTCATGTAGTTTGATATCTGATTTGCACAAACAATTACATGATTGTATGTGTGCAAAATTTCACACCTGTAGGGGTTAATTAAAGGTGTAAATTCGTTGTAAAAAAAACAGACTTTTTTGCTACGAATTTACACCTTTAATTAACCCCTACAGGTGTGAAATTTTGCACACTTGCACTCATGTAATTGTTAGTGAAAACAATAGATCAAACAACTTGAAATTACATGGTTAACTCTATGTAAACCATGTGTCATTTCATGTCGGGTTCTGCATTTTCACAAAAGCCGGCAATTGAATTAGCGGCTATTATACTATGTAGAAGTGTATGAACTATAAATATAAATATATATATATATGTGTCACAAATTCAATGACATGTATATATATATATATGAGGTGTAAAATTGTTGAAAAAAAATGCGTGGGCTCCCGCCCTATTTTCGCAACCAGACACAAAGCCAGCGAGTGGGGGCAGATAATAATAGCCCAGAGAGGGACCATTATTTTTGGCCCCCCCCTGGCTACTAACATCTGCCCTCAGACACCCCAGAAAAGACAAATCTATAATTAGATTCGCCCTTTCTGGCACTTTGCCCGTCTATTCCCATTGCCCTGTAGCGGTGGCGAATGGGTTAATATGGGGTTAAAGCCACCTTGCTATTGAAAAGTGACCTTAAGCCAGGTTAATAATTGAGAGCTGTCAATTAGACAACTATCAATTATTAATCCTATTGCATGAAATAAAAATAAAACACACACACTTTAATTAAAAATCATTTTAATGAAATAAAGACACATGTTTTTGACCATCTTTTATTTTACTGCAAAAACCATTTCCTGTAATAAAAATAAAATAAAAAAGCAAAATTATTCTTACCTATCCGATGTTCAGTCAGGTCCCACGGTGTAATCCTTCAGAAAGGGTTAATGTTTACTGCAGGGACCGCAGCTAATGCTGCAGCCTCACAGTAAACCCCCGAATGAATGAGCTCCTCTCCTGGCTGACAGGAGAGGAAGTGGAAAGCTTAATTGATTGCTTTCCACTTTCACTTCAGGTCAGCCAGGGACACAATCAGTGACGTCAGAGGGAACTGATTAACAAAAATAGGGGTTCCCTTCAAAAAAAAATGGCGTGGGGTCCCCCCTATTTTTGTTAACCAGCCTGATGAAGCAGACTGCTGAGGCATGTTATTTAAGGCTGTTAAGGAGCCAATATCCATGGACCTTGCCAGCAGCGTCGGACTGGAGTACCTTGGGCCCATCAGAGAAAAATTATTCTTGGGGCCCACCATCATACTTCCCAACCTTTGAAGAAGGGAAAGAGGGACAAAGGCTGTGGCACGCTGTGCCTGCTGCAGCAAATTTTAGGCCATGCCACGTTGCACAACACAGACTGTCTAGGAGTTGGTGGATGCTTTAGTCCAGGTGTGGGAGGAGATCCCTCAGGAGACCATCCGTCGCGCTCATCAGGAGCATGGCCAGAAGTTGTAGGGAGGTCATACAGCATACCTCCCAAATTTTGAAGACAGGAAAGAGGGTTAAAGGCTGCGGCGCGCTATGCGCACCGCTGTAAATTTTAGGCCACGCCCTGACCACACCCATTTCACAGCTAATCACACCCATATCCTCGCCCCAAGCGTACCCATTTAGCACTGCTGATCACACTGACTGGTAATGACGGCACAGTGGCTGGTACTGAGGAAAAGAAAGAAAGGGCAGCGAGAGAGAAAGAACAAACAGAGAAAGAAAGAGAGGAAAGAAAGAAAAGAGAGAGAGAAAGAAAGAACAGAGAGAAAAAAAAACAGAGAGCGAGAAAGAAAGAACAGAGAGCGAGAAAGACTAGAGAGAGAAAGAAAGACTAGAGAGAGAGCCAGAGGCGTAGCTAGGGTTTTGGTTTAGTGGGGGCGAAACTTCTGAGTGGGCCCCTAATCAGAGAACCTCAGCAAATGACCGCGCTGTTGCCAAAAATAATATAATCTATATATAAAAAGACCAATATTGATATTACCGCCATATGTTCTGTGGTAAATAATACCAGTCCTACAGAACATATAATAGATTACAGCACAGGTACAGATAATGACTTACCGCTGATGTTCTTTCTAATGGAATTGTTCACTTTTCATGTCTTTTCCATCTGGCCCAGACCGACATGACGACTTCTCCAGCCAGGACTCGACTGCAGAGATTACAACAAAGACACATTTCACTTCTCATATTTTTAGCACTGTCACGGTCACCAATTGGACTATTCTCAACCTGCACAAACTCCTCATCCTGCTGATACCCCAATACTGAGCCGCTGCTGCTGTGTCCCTATTTCTGCACCTGATACCCCAATACTGAGCTGCTGCTGCCATGTGTCCCTATTTCTGCACCTGATACCCCAATACTGAGCTGCTGCTGCCGTATGTGTCCCTATTACTGCACCTCATACCCCAATACTGAGCCGCTGCTGCCATATGTGTCCCTATTACTGCACCTCATACCTCAATACTGAGCTGCTGCTGCCGTATGTGTCCCTATTACTGCACCTGCTGTGTGGTTCTGTGTGACCTCTAAATTTTAAAGCACCCCTCTAGAATATAGTAATGCCGGGTGCAAGTGCCCTAGAAAACAGTGCCCACATTTTGTCCCCTAGACTGTAATAATGCCCTGTGTGCCCCTTTGACAGTCACAGTAACCCGAGTTCCCCTATAACAATAAGTGTCCACTTTACATTTAATAATGTCCCAAGTCTCCCCTGTACATCTCCCCTATACACAAATAATGCCCCTCACTGGATATATACTGACCCCTTAATGTCCCCAAACTATTTAATGGGTCCAACACTGTATGATGGCCCCTAGATAGCATCCATACAGCATAATACACCAGATAGTCCTCAATATAGTATAATGCACCCCCATAGTCAGCCTCTATATTACAATAAACCCCATAGGCAGAGTCTATAATATAATGCACCCCATAGGCAGCCTCTGTAGTATAATGCATCCCCATAGGGAGTCTCTGTAGTATAATGCACCCCAATATGGAGCCTCTGTAGTATAATGCAGCCCCCATATACAGCCTCTGTAGTATAATGCATCCCCATATACAGCCTCTGTAGTATAATGCATCTCCCATATACAGCCTCTGTAGTATAATGCACCCCCATTAAAAAAAAAAAACAATACTCACCTCCCGGCTCCTGTGCTGCTCACTGTTCTCCCTCTCAGCGTCTGACAGCGGGCGCCGGCAGGTGATGTCATCGCGCCCGCTGTCAGATGCTGAGAGGGGGATTATGGGAGAGAAGGAGCGCTCGCTCCTTCTCTCTCTATGCGGTCAGCTGTATCGGCTGGATGCCGATACAGCTGACCCTCCGATGACGGGTGGGGGGCCCACTGCTGGCACCGGGCCCCCCCACCGCCTGTTCAGGCCCCATAGCTTCCGGGCGGCAGAGCAGGGAGAGCGATTCTCCCTGCTCCGCCGCAGAATGTAACTGTATCGGCGTGCTGTGCACGCCGATACAGTTACTGTAGCGTAGCTCCGGGTGGGCCCCCTCAGAGCGTGGGGCCCGGGGCCACCGCCCCCTCTGCCCCGCGACCTATCCTTTCAAATCAGGGCCCACCACGCAGGAGCTGGGGCCCACCGGTGGCTCAGTCCGACCCTGCTTGCCAGCCTGATAATACCAGGCTACAGCAGTCTGCTTATCTTTGCTGGTTAACAAAAATAGGGGATCCCGTCGAAAAAAATTGGCGTGGGGTCCCCCCTATTTTTGTTAATCAGCCTGATGAAGCAGACTGCTGAGGCCTGGTTTTTCAGGCTGTTAAGGAGCCAATATCCATGGACCTTGCCAGCCTGATAATACCAGGCCACAGCAGTCTGCATATCTTGGCTGGTTAACAAAAATAGGGGATTCCCTCAAAAAAAATTGGCGTGGGGTCCCCCCTATTTTTGTTAACCAGCCAGATGAAGCAGACTGCTGAGGCCTGGTTTTTCAGGCTGTTAAGGAGCCAAGATCCATGGACCTTGCCAGCCTGATAATACCAGGCCACAGCAGTCTGCATATCTTGGCTGGTTAACAAAAATAGGGGATCCCCTCGAAAAAAATTGGCTTGGGGTCCCCCCTATTTTTGTTAACCAGCCAGATGAAGCAGACTGCTGAGGCCTGTTTTTTCAGGCTGGTAAGGAGCCAAGATCCATAGACCTTGCCAGCCTGATAATACCAGGCCACAGCAATCTGCATATCTTGGCTGGTTAACAAAAATAGGGGATCCCCTCGAAAAAAATTGGTGTGGGGTCCCCCCTATTTTTGTTAACCAGCCAGATGAAGCAGACTGCTGAGGCCTGGTTTTTCAGGCTGGAAAGGATCCAATATCCATGGACCTTGCAAGCCTGATAATACCAGGCCACAGCAGTCTGCTTAGCTTGGCTGGTTAACAAAAATAGGGGATCCCCTCGAAAAAAAAAACGGCGTAGGGGTCCCCCTATTTTTGTTAACCAGCCAAGTAAAATGCAGACTGCTGCGGCCTGGTATTAAAAGACTGTCAAGGCCCATGGATTTTGGCCCTCAACAGCCTGATAATACCAGGCTACAGCAGCCCCACATTTGGCGCATTAAAAGATGTGCCAATTGTGGCACTTTACCCGGCTCTTCCCACTTGCCCTGTAGCGGTGGCAAGCGGGGTAATAAGGGGTTAATGTCACCGTTGATTGCACGGTGACAATAAGCCCGGTTAATAATGGAGAGGCGTCAATAAGACACCGATCCATTATTAATCCCAAAGTTTTTAAATGTTTAAAAAAAGACACAGCAAGAAAAAAGTATTTTAATTAAATAAAAGAGACAACAGTTTTCATTAATTTTATTATACTCTCATTCCTGCGACGCCATCGATCTCCTGTAAAAAAAGGAAAAAAACAAACCAACAGTATACCACCTGTCCGACGCAGTCCATATTAACGAGTGTCCCACGACGATCCAGCTCTGCTACATCGGAATGCCAGGCAGGGCCTAACATCCCGGCGCAGCACAGCTGATTACCTGCTTCCCCGGCGGTGACGTCATCGGACTGCTTTACGGCCGCGATTACCCAGCAGTCACTGCAGTTATCGCGAGAAACTGCATGTGACCGCCAGGGAGAAGATGATGGCGGCCATCAAGCAGTCCAGGACGTGACCGCCGGAGATCTTCTGCCAGGTAAGTGCCGCTGACTCCTGACAGACCCGACCGACGGACACTGACCGTGACGGGACAATTCCGATTCCGGTATCCGATATGACGAAAATATCGGTACTCGGAATCGGAATTCCGATACAGCCAATATCGGACGATACCCGATATTTGCAATATCGGAATGCTCAACCCTACCCTTCACCCATTTTGATAAATCAGACACATTAAATGAAAATTTGCATTATGGCAATTTACTTATTTTAATTCGTCACATAGTCAAAATTTTAGTTTTCATAGCAAAAAAGAAGGACATGAGAATATGTTAAGAGTATATGTATAGCCTAACAATAATAATTACATTTTTTCATCTTTCCAGTGATGCCACTATATTCAGTTTTCAACATCTAAAACCTAAGATCGTCATAACAAAAAGATCTTTATTAAGGTATGTTTTAATAATCCAAGTTTTAATAATGCAACTCACTACAGCTATCACCTACATAAAGCAATTCAATAATGTTTTCTGCAATGATTGGTCAAAATCTATCTACTTGTATCTTTAACAGCCTTCTTTTAAATAGTGCTCAAAGGACTTCTCCAAGAAAAGAAAAAAATAAAGAAAATGCCATTATGACTAAATATCTAAATCCTAAATTAGCAATTAACATTTGCTTAATTGAGTGAGATTATCACTAGTACATTAAAGGGGCAGCTGTCTGTCACTGAAAGAATGTTAGTAGCTCAGGTGTTTGTGAGCATGTGCTGTAAGTCACTCCGACACTTTCTTTGATATGTAGGAAGATGTACTCATAGTAAATGCTCTGATGTAATTCTCGTGATACCACAGGTGAAAAGGTAAGCAGATCACACTGCTACCCACTTTGTTTTTCTAATTTAAAACTGGAGATGCCAGGTGTACTGAGGTAAGAATAGACTACTCACACTGCTGTACATCCTTATCGTTCTGATATAATACTGGAGATGCCAGGTGTGCTTAGGTAAGAATAGGCTGCTCACACTGCTGTCCACCCTTATCTTTCTGATATAATACTGGAGATGCCAGGTGTACTGAGGTAAGAATAGGCTGCTCACACTGCTGTCCACCCTTATCTTTCTGATATAATACTGGAGATGCCAGGTGTGCTTAGGTAAGAATAGGCTGCTCATGTTGCTGTCCACCCTTATCTTTCTGATATAATACTGGAGATGCCAGGGGCGCTGAGGTAAGAATAGGCTGCTCACACTGCTGTCCACCCTTATCTTTCTGATATAATACTGGAGATGCCAGGTGTGCTTAGGTAAGAATAGGCTGCTCACACTGCTGTCCACCCTTATCTTTCTGATATAATACTGGAGATGCCAGGTGTGCTTAGGTAAGAATAGGCTGCTCACATTGCTGTCCACCCTTATCTTTCTGATATAATACTGGAGATGCCAGGTGTGCTTAGGTAAGAATAGGCTGCTCACATTGCTGTCCACCCTTATCTTTCTGATATAATACTGGAGATGCCAGGTGTGCTTAGGTAAGAATAGGCTGCTCACACTGCTGTCCACCCTTATCTTTCTGATATAATACTGAGATGCCAGGTGTGCTAAGGTAAGAATAGACTGCTCACACTGCTGTCCACCCGTATCTTTCTGATATAATACTGGAGATGCCAGGGGTGCTGAGGTAAGAATAGCTGCTCACACTGCTGTCCACCCTTATCTTTCTGATATAATACTGGAGATGCCAGGTGTACTGAGGTAAGAATAGACTATTCACACTGCTGTACATCCTTATCTTTCTGATATAATACTGGAGATGCCAGGTGTGCTTAGGTAAGAATAGGCTGCTTACACTGCTGTCCACCCTTATCTTTCTGATATAATACTGGAGATGCCAGGTGAGCTTAGGTAAGAATAGGCTGCTCACACTGCTGTCCACCCTTATCTTTCTGATATAATACTGGAGATGCCAGGTGTGCTAGATAAGTATAGGCTGCTCACACTGCTGTCCACCCTTATCTTTCTGATATAATACTGAAGATGCCAGGTGTGCTGAGGTAAAATAGGCTGCTCACACTGCTGCCCACCCTATCTTTCTGATATAATACTTGAGATACCAGGTGTGCTGAGATAAGTATAGGCTGCTCACACTGCTGTCCACCCTTATCTTTCTGATATAATACTGGAGATGCCAGGTGTGCTAAGGTAAGAATAGACTGTCACACTGCTGTCCACCCGTATCTTTCTGATATAATACTGGAGATGCCAGGGTGCTGAGGTAAGAATAGGCTGCTCACACTGCTGTCCACCCTTATCTTTCTGATATAATACTGGAGATGCCAGGTGTACTGAGGTAAGAATAGACTATCACACTGCTGTACATCCTTATCTTTCTGATATAATACTGGAGATGCCAGGTGTGCTTAGGTAAGAATAGGCTGCTTACACTGCTGTCCACCCTTATCTTTCTGATATAATACTGGAGATGCCAGGTGAGCTTAGGTAAGAATAGGCTGCTCACACTGCTGTCCACCCTTATCTTTCTGATATAATACTGGAGATGCCAGGTGTGCTGAGATAAGTATAGGCTGCTCACACTGCTGTCCACCCTTATCTTTCTGATATAATACTGAAGATGCCAGGTGTGCTGAGGTAAAAATAGGCTGCTCACACTGCTGCCACCCTATCTTTCTGATATAATACTTGAGATACCAGGTGTGCTGAGATAAGTATAGGCTGCTCACACTGCTGTCCACCCTTATCTTTCTGATATAATACTGAAGATGCCAGGTGTGCTGAGGTAAAAATAGGCTGCTCACACTGCTGTCCACCCTTATCTTTCTGATATAATACTTGAGATACCAGGTGTACTGAGGTAAGAATAGACTGCTCACACTGCTGTCCACCCTTATCTTTCTGATATAATACTGGATATACCAGGGGCGGTGAGGTAAGATTAGGCTGCTCACACTGCTGTCCACCCTTATCTTTCTGATATAATACTGGAGATGCCAGGTGTGCTGAGGTAAGTATAGGCTGCTCACACTGCTGTCCACCCTTATCTTTCTGATATAATACTGAAGATGCCAGGTGTGCTGAGGTAAAAATAGGCTGCTCACACTGCTGTCCACCCTTATCTTTCTGATATAATACTTGAGATACCAGGTGTACTGAGGTAAGAATAGACTGCTCACACTGCTGTCCACCCTTATCTTTCTGATATAATACTGGAGATGCCAGGTGTACTTAGGTAAGAATAGGCTGCTCACTCTTGCTTTTATATTTTATGTGCCAGTTAGGAAACACATGTTTATGTTTATTTCTTCCTTTATTCATCATTGTTCAACACAACAGATTCTCTTTTTGTTTTTCCATTTTTCTCTTTACGGATTTTCACACAGGATCCGTTTTTCTGTTTTGCAGCTTCCTCACTTTTATACACATTCTTTACTCTCACTTCTTAGGGTGATAGTGTTTTTACCTTCTATGAAGTAAGAAGATGCTGCTCATACTGCTGTCCCTCTCCTTGTGGCGTAGGAAGATATGTTTCTAGTGGATATTCTGATCTAATACTGGAGATACCATGGAGCTGAGGTAAGAAGAACCTGCTCACACTGCTGTCTTCCCTTTCTATCTGATCCAATAATGTAGATACCAGGGATGCTGAGGTAAGAAGAGGCTGCTCACACTACTGTCTATCTGATCTCATACTGGAGATACAAGGAGTGCTAAGGTAAGAAGAGGCTGCTAACACTGCTGATCCTCTCACTTGATGTGTGTGAAGATGTAATTTTAGTGGATATTGTAATTCAATACTGGAGATACTAGAGCGTGGAGGTATAAAGAAGCAGCTCATATAGCTGTCTCCCTTTCTATCTGATCTAATACTGGAGATACCACGAGTGCTGAAGAACGAATAGTTTGCTTGCACTGCTGTCCACACTGTCTTTCTGAATGCTGAGTGACTGCTGTTAACTGGGAATAGCCTATACCAAGCACTGTCATAATATTACCAGGCCACAGAAGTGGAGCTTCCATTTGCACATGCTCAGAGCACAAGACAGCAGCCATTTTAATGTAAAATTTAATGTAAAAGTATTTAGGAATATATTTGTAATGATGTTTATTTTCTTTCCTTCTTGTTTTGAGAACCACTTTAGTCTGTTAAGATTCCCCTGTGTGCATGTGGGAGGGGGAGAGCTATGTAGATACGTCTTACTTATTTAAAACTATTGAGAAAAAATTCCTGAAAGTATTTTGAATTTTGCATTCATATCATGTACATGGCATATAAAGTGGAATTCCAAATAACATGAGAGAATCATGAAATTGTTCTTTGTTACACTCATCTGATATGAAAAGAAATTGTTTGCTGAAATGAGCTGTGTGCAGAAAAAATGCAATTTTCACCAGACTGGAGAAGCATTTTATTCCACCTATCTTTATTGACCATTTGTGGTATATACCTACGAGCTTTACATTCTGAGGTTAGATATTGATTTTTTTTGTTTGCTTCAACACTTTTATTCTTTTCGAAACATGACATATGCTGTGGGGTATTCAATTTGAAATGTTGTAAAGAAGATTAAACTGTTCTCTGCTAATAACATTTTCTGGTATATTACCTAAATGACCAACCTGGGAGCAATGAAAATGACATGCTAATCTCATACCACAACTACTCAGCACGCACTAAGAATCCCAGTTTCTAAGACAAAAGTGTATATTACTAATGCATATTTTAGGCAAATAATTACACAAGGTTCTAATTAGATGAAATAATTTAATAACCCCTTAACCACTTCATGGCCCAGTGATGAAGTGGTGAAGATGTTACGTATTTTATTTTTTTACTTTTGTATTTTCCCTTTTTCTACATAGAATAACTTTATGTAAAGTACTGGAAAACAGGGAAAAGGTTCCAAGTGGTGTAAAATGCAGGGAAAAATGCAATTGAGTAATTATTTTTAGGTTTCCTTTTAACCCCTCTCTGCCATCCGACGTACTATCCCGTCCATGAAACCCGGGACAATCTGACCATGGACGGGATAGTACGTCGAAGCGATCGGTCGCGCTCCCGGGTGGAGCGCGGCCGATCGCGGCCGGGTGTCAGCTGATTATCACAGCTGACACCCAACACTATGTGCCAGGAGCGGTCACGGACAGCTCCCGGCACATTAACCCCTGGCACACCGCGATCAAACATGATCGCGGTGTACCGGGGCACAGGGATGCATCGTGCAGGGAGGGGGCTCCCTTCGTGCTCCCCTGTGGCCCTCAGAACAGCGCAATGTGATCGCGCTGTTCTGAGGCCTTCCTCCCTGCAAGGCCCCGGATCCAAGATGGCCGCCGGGTCCTGCAGGGAGGCGGCTTCCTCAGCGCCTGCTGAGAGTAGGAGCTGAGGAAGCCTGCAGCAGTGCCTGTGAGATTGCTGGTCTCACAGAGTGCTGTGCACACTGTCAGACCAGTGATCTGAAAAAATACAGTGATGTCCCACCCTGGGACAAAGTAAAAAAGTTAAAAAAATGAAAATCACAATAAAAAAAAAAAAATTCCCCAATAAATTCATTTCTTCCTGTAAATAAAAAAAATAAAGCAATCAAAGTACACATATCTGGTATCGCCGCGTCCGTAACAACCCCCCTATAAAACTGTCCCACTAGTTAACCCCTTTAGTGAACCCCTTAAAAATAAAAAGCAAAAAATCAATGCTTTATCATCATACCGCCGTACAAAAAGTGGAATAACACGCGATCAAAAAGATCGATATAAATAAACATGGTACCGCTGAAAACGTCATCTTTCCCACAAAAAACGAGCCGCCATACAGCATCATCAGCGAAAAAATAAAAAATTTATAGCTCCAGAATAAAGCAATGCAAAATAATTATTTTTTATATAAAATTGTTTTTATTGTACAAAAGCGCCAAAACATAAAAAAATGATATAAATGAGGTATCGCCGTAATTGTACTGACCCAAAGAATAAAACTGCTTCATCAATTTTACCACATGCGGAACGGTATAAACGCCCCCCCAAAAGAAATTCATGAATTGCTGATTTTTGTTCATTCTAACTTCCCAAAAATCGAAATAAAAAGTGATCAAAAAATGTACGTGCTCAAAAATGGTACCAATAAAAACGTCAACTCATACCGCTAAAAATAAGACCTCACGTGACTCTGTGGGCCAAAATATACAAAAATTATAGCTCTCAAAATGTGGTGATGCAAAAAGCTATTTTTTGCAATAAAAAGTGTCTTTTAGTGTGACAGCTGCCAATCATAAAAACCCGCTATAAATAGTAAATCAAACCCCCCTTTATCACCCCCTTAGTAAGGGAAAAATAATAAAATTAAAAAAATGTATTTATTTCTATTTTCCCATTAGGGTTAGGGTTGATGCTAAAGTTAGGGTTAGGGTTAGGGCTAGAGTTGGGGCTAAAGTTAGGGTTGGGACTAGGGTTACGGGTGTGTTAGGGTCAGGTTTGTGGTTAGGGTTATGATTAGGGTTGTGATTAGTGTTAGGGGTGTGTTGGGGTTAGGGTTGGAGTTAGAATTGGGGGATTTCCACTGTTTAGGCACATCAGGGGCTCTCCAAATGTGACATGGCGTCTGATCTCAATTCCAGCCAATTCTGCGTTGAAAAAGTCAAATGATGCTTCTTCACTTCTGAGCTCTGCCATGTGCCCAAACAGTAGTTTACCCCCACATATGGGGTATCAGCGTAATCAGGAGAAATTGCACAATAATTCTTGGGGTCCAATTTCTTCTGTTACCCTTGGAAAATAAAAAATAGGGGGCGAAAATATCATTTTTGTAAAAAAAAATGATTTGTTTTTACCGCTGTACGTTATAAACTTCTGTGAAACACTTGGGGCTTCATAGCGCCCACCACACATCTAGATAAGTTCCTTGTGGGGTCTATTTTCCAAAATGGGGTCACTTTTGGGGGGTTTCCACTGTTTAGGCACATCAGGGGCTCTCCAAATGCGACATGACGCCCGCAGACCATTCCATCAAAGCCTGCAATCCAAAACGTCACTACTTCCCTTCCGAGCCCCGAAGTGTGCCCATACAGTAGTTTTCTCCCACATATTGGGTATCAGCATACTCAAGACAAATTTGACAACAACTTTTGGGATCCAATTTCTCCTGTTACCCTTGGGAAAATAAAAAGTTGGGGACTAAAAGATCATGTTTGTGGAAAAAATATGATTTTTTTATTTTCATGCTCGGGCGTTATAAACTTTAGTGAAACACCTGGGGGTTCAAAGTTCTCATCACACATCTAGATAAGTTCCTTGAGGGGTCTAGTTTCCAAAATGGTGTCATTTGTCAGGGGTTTCCACTGTTTAGGCAGATCAGGAGCTCTCCAAACACGACATGGCGTCCAACCAATTCTGCATTGAAAAAGTCAAACGGCGCTCCTTTCCTTCCAAGCTCTGCCATGCACCCAAACAGTGGTTTACCCCCACATATGGGGTATCAGCGTACTCAGGACAAATTGCACAATAACGTTTGGAGTCTTGTTACCCTTGGGAAAATAAAAATTGGGGTGAAAAGATAATTTTTGTGGAAAAAATATGATTTTTTAATTTTATGGCTCTACGTTATAAACTTGTGTGAAGCACTTGGGGGTTCAAATTGCTCACCACAGATCTAGATAAGTTCCTTAGGGGGTCTAGTTTCCAAAATGGGGTCACTTGTGGGGGGTTTCCACTGTTTAGGCACATCAGGGGCTCTCCAAATGCAACATGGTGTCCAATCTCAATTCCAGCCAATTTTGGTTGGAAAAAGTCAAATGGTGCTCCTTCCATTCCGAGCTCTGCCGTACTCCCAAACAGTGGCTCCCCCCACAAATGGGGTATCAGCTTACTCAGGACAAATTGGACAACTTTTGTGGTTCAATTTCTTCTGTTACCCTTGTGAAAATAAAAAATTGGTGACTAAAAGATCATTTTTGTGTGAAAAAGATAGGATTTTTTATTTTCATGCCCGGGCATTATAAACTTGTGTGAAGCACTTGGGGGTTCAAAGTGATCACCACAGATCTAGATAAGTTCCTTAGGGGGTCTAATTTCCAAAATGGGGTCACTTGTGGGGGGTTTCCACTGTTTAGGCTCATCTGGGGCACTGCAAACGGAACATGACCCCCATCAATGTCTGCATTCCAAAACATTATTACTTGCTTTCCAAGCCCTGCCGTGCACCCAGTTTCCCCCCCCACATATGGGGTATCAGCGTACTAAGGAAAAATTGAACAACTTTTGTGGTCCAATTTCCTTGGGAAAAATAAAAAATGTGGGACTAAAAAATCATTTTTGTGGTGAATTGTTTTTTTTTCACACCCAGGCATTATAAACTTTTGTGAAACACTTGGGGGTTCAAAGTGCTCACAACAGATCTAGATAAGTTCCATAGGGGGGTCTAGTTTCCAAAATGGTGTCACTTGTGGGGGGTTTCTACTGTTTAGGCGCATCAGAGGCTCTCCAAATGCGACATGGCGTACAATGTCAATTCCAGCCAATTTTGGTTGGAAAAAGTCAAATGGTGCTCCCTCCATTCCGAGCTCTGCCGTGCGCCCAAACAGTGGTTTCCCCCCCACATATGGGGTATCAGCGTATCAGCATACCACAACTTTTGTGGTCCAATTTCTCCTGTTACCCTTGGGAAAATAAAAAATTGGTGACTAGAAGATAATTTTTGTAGGAAAAAAATAGGATTTTTTATTTTCATGCCCGGGCATTATAAACTTGTGTGAAGCACTTGGGGGTTCAAAGTGCTCACAACAGATCTAGATAAGTTTCTTAGGGGGTCTAGTTTCCAAAATGGGGTCACTTGTGGGGAGTTTCCACTGTTTAGGCTCATCTGGGGCACTGCAAACGCGACATGGCCTCCAATCTCAATTCCAGCCAATTTTGGTTTGAAAAAGTCAAACGGCGCTCCTTCCCTTACGAGCTCTGCCGTGTGCCCAAACAGTGGTTTTCCCCCACATATGGGGTATTGGCGTACTCAGGAGAAATTGCACAACAACTTTATCTGTCTATTTTCTCCTTTTACCCTTGTGAAAATAAAAAATAGTTTGTAAAAGATCATTTTTGTGACTAAAAAGTTAAATATTCATTTTTTCCTTCCAAGTTGCTTCAGCTCCTGTGAAGCACCTGAAGGGTTAATAAACTTCTTGAATGTGGTTTTGAGTACCTTGAGGGGTGCAGTTTTTAGAATGGTGTCACTTTTGGGTATTTTCTGCCATATAGACCCCTCAAAGTGACTTCAAATGTGAGGTGGTCCCTAAAAAAAATGGCTTTGTAAATTTTGTTGTAAAAATGAGAAATCGCTGGTCAAATTTTAACCCTTATATTTTCCTACCCAAAAAAATTTTGGTTCCAAAATTGTGCTGATGTAAAGTAGACATGTGGGAAATGTTATTTATTTACTATTTTGTGTGACATATTTCTCTGTTTTAAGGGAATAAAAATTCAAAGTTTGAAAATTGCTAAATTTTCGCCATATTTGTGTTTTTTTTAAAAAAAAAAACGCAAGTTATATTGAAGAAATTTTACCACTAACGTGAAGTACAATATGTCACGAGAAAACAGTCTCAGAATCGCGAAGATCCGTTGAAGCTTTCCAGAGTTATAACCTCATAAAGAGACAGTGGTCAGAATTGTAAAAATTGGCCCGGTCATTAAGGTGCAAACCACCCTTGGGGGTGAAGGGGTTAAGGAGTACATTATGCAGTAAAAATGACCTGGTAACATAATTGTTAAGGCCAATTACGTCAATTACAAAATATATAGTTTTTTCATAGTTTTAGTGATTTAAAAAACATCAGGACTTTGTAGAAAAAATTGCTTAACTTTTTATTTTTCAATCAATAGAGCTGTGTGAGGAACTTGGTTTTTACATGGTGAGCTGCAGTTTTTCTTGATACCATTTTGGGTTACATACAATGGTTTGATCACTTTTCATTGAATTTTTCGGTGCAAGCATTTCCCTGGTCACTGCTGTAAGAGGCAGAGGTATAGCACAGCTAGCACCTGCCAAGTTTAGATAGACTCTGCTTCCTAACCCACTATGTATACATGCACCCTGACTGTGATGTGTATAGAGGATTATCATTATTAGGGTTACTTTATAACAAGATATTTTAAATTAGGGAACACATTGGTTCAATAGCATCTGGGATCATTCCCTAAACTAGCTGTCCAGCAGCACAAAACCTTTCCATGGATTCAGTAATTTCATGCAAGCCACTGATTCTTCCCACATTAGGCACTAGTAAAAGTTCCAACCCCTAACCTGGAAAAGATTGTGTACAGCACTGTAAGTTATGCAAGGGCTAGCTAAACTAAGTCAAGTAAGTACATATTTTTACATAATTTATTCATCATGATGATAACAGTAACAAGGTTTACAGTGTACTTCTGAGTGTACTAATATTTTAGATATGGTTAGAAAACTTTATTATAAAGAGGTACTGTCAGTTGATCAAAAAAGTTGAGTTAAATATCTCGTAAAAATCCTTAAGCTCTCCTGACTCTTCAACGTTTTCCATTTTGCACTGTCACTGCATTAGAGTTGTAGTGTTCACTTTTAGTATTTTTGAAGCACAATAATGGAAATCTCTGCTTGCACTTCGACTGGCCATTTTTTTAGAATCCTATAGTGTGCTTTCCCTCCTCCCTACCAGATGCTGCCAATCACAGTTCAGCTGCTGATTTAGCAGTCAATCAGTCTCAGATGCTACTGAGCTGTGATTGGCAGCATTTCGAAAGTGCACACCCACACAGAAAACTCTTAAGAAACGTCTTGTTGCATGACAAGCTGAGATTTCACATATTGTGCTACAAAAACAACAAATGAGAATAACTCTGCCATGGAGCATCGCAGCACAACACAGAAAAGAGTAGTAAAATCAAATAAGTTCCCAGATTTTTACTCTTTAAGCATATTCTTAGCATACATTTTAGCCGCAAGAATTCTGCCCAAAGAAGCAGCTATTATTGATTTTCATAATACAACTCTGTATAGTTCTAGAAGTTATCTTGCTCCTTGACCTCAATGAAAAATCTGTAATAGAACTCCAACTTTTCATATCTTATTTATAAAATTTTTGCCTTTTTGTTTGGCCTCTTTAGGCGCCAGTGACCTCAAGTTACATCCTTGTGTGCCCCAAATTTGTATAATTAGTGTTTTCCATTGCATGCCATTTAACGGTCCCTCATGTTACAAAGTTGTTTATTCTGGGAAGAATTAAGATAAAAGCAAAATGAGATAACTACAGATAATGCAAGTCCTTACTTATAGCAGCCAGAAAGAGTGGTTGGAAGCTGTGGTAATTTTTTTTATGACGAATACAGGAACTTCTTCGGGATTTTGTACAGTATCAGAAAACATCAAACTAAGTGACCATCATTTGGTGTCAAAAGCAACAGCAAACTTTTACTAGTCCCCCAAAATCTTACAGTTAGGGAATTGTCTTCAGCTTATTGTTTATAGCTGATAATAAAGTCCATTAATTTGAGCTGCGAAAGTTTTAAAGATGTCCTGAAATTAAGCAGAGCTGAAAGCTAAAGCTATCAGTGGCACACTAATTAAAATGAATATATGCAGCAAGGTGACCTCATTACTGTTACGTTTCTCACCGGAGCTATGAATCCTCTAAGTTAGAATCAGTTCGGCACTGCAAAGAGACTGGGGTGTGGAGTCAAATGGTATGTCCTCATTCTCGACTCTTAACCTCGATTAGTAGTTATGGTCTTTTCAAGTTGGATTCCTATGCGTGCACCATCAAATCTCTAATTGTTGACAGATGTACTGTGATAAATGGAACTGTAGTCAGGAAACAAACCAAAAGTCAATACTGTAGAAGAACAACAGGAAATAGGTGATAAAACTATAGACAAAGAAAAAATCCTAATCTGGAAGCAAGGAGGAGGTCAAGTCAAGATCAGGGGTTTAGGCACAGGAACAAATAGCCAGGGAAGAATTGTACTTTAATTTCAGGAGAGGTGCAGAAACCAAAGTTCCCCTAAAGTAAGCCTTCATGGCCTGATGCCATGTTTGTTGCCTAATGGACCGTGAATTGGAGCTTTGTGCTCATCCAGCAGGATACCGGCAGAAGATAATGGTATCACTGGTGCAAAGATTTTTAGCTGCCCACTACTGGGAGTCACCGCAGGATCTGTGTAAAGTGGGTAACAGTTATTTGCTTGCTATTCTGCCTTTTAAAAAACATATGCTGATGCATATAATTTTTTTCACTTCAACATTTTAAGTCTCTTTACAAGGAACAGCCAATTAATTATATTATCTTCTGAAATGCTCCGTGTTCTAGAGAAAATAGATAGTAGTTCCTATGTAGGCATGAGGGGAGACCTATGAATCACCTTCCACAGTGCTTGGAAAAGCCAGCTAGAGCTTCAGCTGGACTAACCTCTGTCTCTGGTCCCCAGACAGCACTTTCAAGTCACTGACATGTCTCTCTTTCTCTCTTTTCTACATAGGGAGAGATCAGCTGGCGCGGCATTGGGAAAAGCGGCACTTGGAAGAGTAGATTTTCTAAATAAACACCGGGGCGTTTCAGGTAAAAATATACCTAGAGAAAATAGATAGTAGTTCCTATGTAGGCATAAGGGAGAGACCTATGAATCACCTTCCACAGTGCTGGGAAAAGCCAGCTAGAGCTTCAGCTGGACTAACCTCTGTCTCTGGTCCCCAGACAGCACTTTCAAGTCACTGACATGTCTCTCTCTCTCTTTTCTACACAGAGAGAGATCAGCTGGCGCGGCATTGTGAAAAGCGGCACTTGGAAGAGTAGATCTTCTAAATAAACACCGGGGTGTTTCAGGTAAAAATATACCTGGCGTATTATACCTGCACCAGAAGCTATCCTCCTCCTATATGTTGTGCTGTGCTTCTATATTTCAGCAATTTCCTACAACTTTGTGGTATTACTCAGTCAGAATGAAATAAACTATCTGTCATGCTTCTGGATTCATGCCCTTGGTTCTTTGTTCCGTAGTCAGCATCCATTTACGCTGGGCCACAATGCATACACAGTCTCTTTGGTGTGTTTAGTTCTGTTATCTTTGTGTCTGTCAGATTTGGGTAACAGGTGTTTTTCATTGACTCGGTCTGTCTTATCACCTTTTGGGTGTACCTTCTTCTTGTGTTTCCTGCTGGTGATAGACTTTGGTGGATTCATTCACTTTGCTGTAGTTTGTGTTGGTTGAAGTAGTTTTGTGTGTGATTCGGTTCAGGGTAAACCGCCGTAGATTGGGGACACCATTACATTATCTTAAGGTGCCAACCTCTGTAATCAGGCAGGGACAAAAAGGGGTTAGAGAAGGGCTTTTCCTAATCAGAACTGAGACCTGTCAGGTTCAGGTATTTCTCTTTCTGCTTTGCATGTTACCCGTATGAATGTGCTTTGGAAGCAGGGTGGATAAAAATCATGATTTTTTTAAAAAAATCAAAAAAATCGGATTTTTTTGATTTAAATCGGATTTTTTTGATTTAAATCGGATTTTTTTGATTTAAATCAGATTTTTTTTTTTTTTAAATAGCATTTTTTAATCAAGTTGTACACAAGCAAAACTTTGTCTTTGGCATTGGTGAATTGAGTTCTTAGCAATTTCAAGTAAATATTCAGCAGTATGTGAATTTCCAGATGTGTCGATTGTGTCTGTAAGGTAAGTTTCACCATCTTCTGTTGTGACACAAGTGCAAATTATGGGGTCGTTGTGGATGTTGCTCCAACCATCCAAGCTCATGTTAACAACTTTGTCTTTCAAATATTTTGTACAAGCCGCTCTTTCTTTGTCGTATACAGCCTGAAGATGTTTTCCTGAGATATCAAATCTACTTGGTGGTTTGTAGCCTGGTCTTATTCCTTCGATCATTTGTACAAACAATGGGTGTTCAACTAGTCAGAAAGAAGAATTGGTTGCAAATATGAATTTAGCAATTAATTCATCAAAATGTTCTTTCTGGCTCGTCGTAGTCTTTAAGAGGAATTTTTCTACACTTTGCACGCAAAGTTTTTTGTTGGGCTGCTTTGTTGAAGTTGTACCCAGATATTGATTGTCACGTGCAGCACAAGCCATATTTGACCCTGAAAGCACAGTAATTAAAAATATAATTCGACTGCGTATTTGACGAAATATAACGAAAATATTTTGAAACAAACTTTTTGAACAATGTAATGGTCCTCGTCCTATAAGGGCTGTCTCAAAAGTTATGCTACTCAAGTTTCCGGTGAAGTTGCTGTAATACTAGTAATATCAGAGCAACTGAAAAAAATTATGTCACAAAAGTTTTAAAAATGTTTTTTTTAAAAAAATGGTCAATTTGGCAGACTTCAAAAGTGAATTGTAGCCTACAATAAAAAAAAATAGGCGTATACACACTTTTATTTTTACTTAACGTTAATCTTCTGTGAAATATTGCCTTAACATAAATTTAAATTCTATACTCCAGAACTAGTGCTAGAAATTTTTCTTTTCATAGACTTTAACCATCCCAGTAAAACGTCTGTTAAAATAGGTTGTAATTGCCAGACTTACCACTAGTGCTAGGGTCCTGGTGCATAAGAAGCTGTGGGGGTTCATTGACATTAGTTGTATCACTATCAACATCTTCTTTTCCCTTCTGGTTGCAGTTTTCATAATGTGATTTCAAACAGCAAACAAGTCCTTGGATATCCTTTTGACAGTATTTGCACTTTGCTCTCCCACCTTTCTTTCCAAGCTCTGCTGGCATCTCAACAAAATTAACCCAAATAGGGTCTCTCTTACGACCTGCCATGGCTCACGCAGATCACTTCTGAAGTTTGATTGTTACTACAGCCAAGTACTGCTGACTGACTATCCAACAAGTTTGGGCATGTCAACTGAATGGAAAAAGAAACTGAAACCAAGCTACAGAAAGTGAAACCAAGCTAGAAGTGTGGAGTTAATTGAACAATGATTGAAAGTTTTAGATTTTAATCGTGATTTATATTAAAAAAATCTTTTGATTTAAATCAGTGATTTAAATCATGATTAAAGTCACGATTTAAATCGATCTGATTTAAATAGAAAAAAATCATTTGATTTAAATCATGATTTAAATCGTTGATTTAAATCGGCGTGATTTAAATCAATCCACCCTGTTTGGAAGTGATAATACTTCCGCTTATTTGTTTATACTAGAAATAATAACTACTTTATTGGGCTAATAGATGACCATTCACTACTCCTAACAGATTTGTTATATACTTGCTTTGATGAACCATTACCATTAATGAACAATTCTGTAGTAACTCTTCATATAGCTCTGCCTTGTGTCTTGGTGGCACCCATTCCCCTTGTTAAAAGGATATGTCCTTACACTGTCAGCTCTGATTGGACACTGTTACAGAGACACACACAACTAGAAACAACTAGTTGTTCATTCATTAAGGTATTTACAGTAGGAATAACAGATATATTGGAAACCATTGAGCTCTAAAAAAAGATGCTCCAGAATTGTCATTTCATGAAGAATTGTACTATTTATCAAAAACAGATCTCACGCTCACAAGTTGATAAATTTAACTATTTATCAAAAATAGATCTCACACTCACAAGTCCTGATTAATAAGGACAAGTGGTATATTATTGTTACATTATTGGTTATTACCGCATTACAGATGTATACTTAGCTATGTTTTTGTTATGGGTTGGGTAGACAATTAATGTAGTCTATTAAACGAAACCTCAATCAAATGCAACAGAAGACACAGCGCTCCATCCGGGTGAAATCATTTTCAAATAGCTTTATTCCGCCATATAAATGCGACGTTTCGACCCATAGCAGGTCTTTTTCAAGCATGTTACAAATCACACTGATTTGTAACATGCTTGAAAAAGACCTGCTATGGGTCAAAACGTCACATTTATATGGCGGAATAAAGCTATTTGAAAATGATTTCACCCGGATGGAGCGCTGTGTCTTCTGTTGCATTTGATTGACGTGTCCAAGAAGGTTCCTTGGCTTTGATACGAGCGCCCCAATACAGTGAGTGCTGTCAGTCTATCCTATTTCGTTTTATTAAACGAAACCTGTCATGTCTCTTTGGCCTCGTAAACTGCCCCAAGTACCACATAACTTGTGTAACTTGTATCCCTCCATAACACAGTAACTGTAAATGC
The DNA here is from genome assembly GCA_033576555.1 of Oophaga sylvatica. NCBI lineage: Eukaryota > Metazoa > Chordata > Amphibia > Anura > Dendrobatidae > Oophaga > Oophaga sylvatica. The sequence continues at coordinate 251,286,728 of JARQOD010000004.1, read as the reverse complement.
CCCAGCATGTTACTGAAGAAGCACTTTAATTCTTTGGTGACTACTATGCACATTACTGTATTACAATCAAGAGTAAGATGTGGAATCCAAGCACATTTAGGGTTCAGACCCTGTAATCACGCCTACTGGAGTTCAAGTGGTGGGCCCACTGGGGTTCGCATGTCACTCTGCTCTCTGCAAAAATCTATACTTGTATGCTGACTGTCATCTCCAAAGGGCAAGAGCAGTGGCTTCCAATATATGTGTAGTGCAGTATTGAAAAGGATAGATGGCAGACATTGTGAATGTGAGCGATAGCTGCTGTGAGCAGTGTACCATCAATAAAACCTTGGGTAGATATGATTACAGGCCCTGAACCTCGAATGTGTAGGCATGGGCCAACACACCATTTGGGCGACCAGTCCAGTCTCACAGGGGCCCAGTTCCAGCTCCAAACCAGCAAGAACTTTTGTCACCTACAGAGTTGCATTGTAATGAGCTATTGGACTGGAAAGGGCCCATATACTGTTCTTAGACAGGCCCCTCTTCTGTCTGTCCCTGTGTTTCGGGATTCAGCTTTTAGATTTACTAAAGTCACAGAAGCACCAGTTCTGTGAAGGTGTCAGATGAACACTAAACACTTGTATATCCATTTTAAAAGAAAGTATAGAGATTGTAAATTATTATAGATGTCAGGAGAAGGTATGCTATTATTTTTATTTTGTGACCATGTAATAAGAATTTCCATAGACAGCAATAGAAAATATAAAAATAGATGCCAAAAGGGAAGTTCTATGAAAAATAACTGTGTGCACAACCAAGAAGGTGCCAGAGTAGGTTCCCACACCGTATCTAATAGAAAATGAACTCGGCACTCAACTTTAGTATAGTGAGAATAAAGAATTTTATTCACAGTAGTAACACGAAACGTTTCGGTCCTATATCATGGACCTTCATCAGTCACCTGCGTTGGTGGGGTGAGATGAGGAAGAGGACAATGCCTCTATTGCACTAGTAACCTGTTGTGAAGGAGTCCGGCAGTGAGAATAGGTCTCTGCGTTGGACGAGTTGAGTGCCGAGTTAATTTTCTATTAAAAAAGGGAAGTTCTAGTCATACTGGCTTCCTGACTTCTGGGAATCTGATACACCAGCTACCCATGGAAATATACAACAAGGAGTGCAAAGGAGGAACAAGGAGAGTTTTGTCAGAAATTCCTGAGATTCCTCTGACAACCCGGTACGTATGGCTCTATAAGGGCGATGACTGCTGGGCACTTTTTGGATAAAATTGTTTTAAAACATGACTCCAAGTTTCTATTTATTTCAGTGCTAGCGTGGTGCTACTAATCTAAATTCCCTTCCCATGTCTTATCCTCACCAGCCGCTGTCTTCAGCTCTTCCTGGTGATGCTCTAATCCCGCGACTGCAAATGCAACTTCTGAATGACCGGAAGCAGGTAATGGTCACAGCAAAGACTGGAGAGATCCGGCAGGTCACAAACTGGTGGAGACCGACAGGAGCGGTGCTAGGAACAGCTGAAGATGGTGTCTGATAAGCATAAGACCAGAGGCAAGGAACTCAGATTAGAAGCATCACCCCAACACTGCAATAGAAAAAACACTGGAGTGGTGCTTTAATGACTTTGTCCACTACTTTAACATTGATGACCTATATAGGTCATCAGTATCAGATTGGTGGGAGTGTGACATCCAGCACCCCCACTATCAGCCGTCCTAGATGCCGGCGGCAGCCGGAACTGCTCAGTTTTGGAGCTGCTCAGTTTTGGAGCTGCTCTGTCTACTGACAGTGGCTGCGGCTGGCTTCTACACATCAGCCAGATATTCAAATCAATAGGGGTCAGATGTGCAATACCCGGCCATGAACACTATCTGTAGCCAGAGCAGCTCTGTAGCTGAGCATTTCCAGCAGCCGCCGACACCAAGGACAGCTGATCGGTGGGAGTGCCGGCTGTCGCACCCCACCGATCCAACATTGATGACCTATCCCAAGGATAGGCCATCAATATTTAAGTAATGGACAACCTTTTTAAACAAATAAATGGCTTCCAGGTTGATACCTGAACTTTAGATGCAGCTTTTGCTTTATCGTGTACAGTAATCAGACAATGCATTAACATAATACTTAAGTGACAAGAGGCAGTCAGCTAGGCTGTAGTGGAAAGCTGATCAGGAACACTTCCCAAATCATAGGGATTTACCAAACATCTTAAAAGACCTGTCAAAATAATTAATAGGTTGTGTGTAAGTGCTTTACTAGCAATGAGTTTGGAACAATGCCAGTTTTTTACTTATGTGAATCTAGGAGACAAACCTAGAAAATTACAGACTTGTAACTGTAAACTACATTTTCCACTGTACTTAATCTCTTCCATACAGAAGATAGGAGGAGAAGAAAAAACTGTCTACAGTGCTTGGAAACAAAATTGACTCTACAGGCAATATTAAAAGCCAGTAAATGTCAAATACACCCAATACTTTCCCAACTTTCTATGCCAGTAAATGATGTATATTTTGCTGTTGTAAATCATTTTGTCATTTATGGATTATTTTTTGGGGTTTTATTTCGGGCTTATAGAATTTATTAATAATTATATTTAAACTAAAATATTATTTTTAATTTTTTTTTATCTGTGCTGCAATTACAGATGAAACACAAGTGAATACATTATTGCAAAATATACCCTTAAAGGGGTTGCCTGGAACATTGATGACCTATCTGTAGGAATTCAGGGAACGGGAGGTAAATGGCATTACTTGGTTGCGAACACTAAACAATGTGCGAGATGGAGTGGGGATACATCTGGCACATCAAAGGATTAGCTGCCGGCTCTAGCAGCGGCCAGATGCAAGCAATGAACGGTGCAGATATGTAAATTATTTAGTGGCAGACGCCGCAAGGGTTGACATAACATAGCTGCAATCTGTGCAGTGGCACAGGCGCTATTGTACTGCAAAGGGCCCATATACTGTTCTTGCACAGGGGCCGTTTTCTGCCTATGTCTTCTTTAGACATGGATTGTTTGAAAATAATAAACAGAGGAATATATTCACCATCTATGGACTTTGTGGATTCGGTGTTGGCAACTGCAGAAGCTTGATCTGGCTCCAGAATCAGTAGAGAAAATGAAGGGAGCAGTCCAGTTTCTGTAGAAAGTGCAATTCTTTATTCAATCCAAAAATAAAATCGTCACATAACGGTGTCCTCCAAATGCAAAAAGCTGGAGAGTATGTACTACCAGCTGTACCAGCAACGCGTTTCGACCCTAGATGGTCTTTGTACCAGCTGTACCAGCAACGCGTTTCGACCTTAGATGGTCTTTTTCAAAGACCATCTAAGGTCGAAACGCGTTGCTGGTACAGCTGGTAGTGCATACTCTCTGCTTTTTGAATTTGGAGGACACCGTTATGTGACGATTTTATTTTTGGATTGAATAAAGAATTGCACTTTCTACAGAAGCTGGACTGCTCCCTTCATTTTCTCTGCTGCTGCATGTCTTGGTCCAGACTTTCAGTCTCGTGCTCCGGTGGTGGTTGGTGAGCTGGCATAGGGTTAACACCCTTTACTTCTTTATACACTCCAGAATCAGTGTCTGCTCCGCTCGGAAGTCGCAGCACCGCCGCAGCCCATTACTTGCTTCAGTGGTCAGCTGACTCGAAGAGCGTTTCATTGGATGTTTCTCTGATCACGCACTTATCTAGTCACCTGAATGCTGCAGACAATTACAGGCGGCGCTGCTGAAATTTTTAAATGCGCAGAGACCTAAAGCTGCACACATTGGATCCACGGAGACCCTGGAAGATCAATATGCCTATATGCTTTTAAAAATTAAAAAAAAAATGTTGGACAAGCCCTTCAGGCTCATGCGCTTTACATATTACAAATCCCTTTTCTATTGTACTGCGTCTCTGTATCCCATGATTTTATATAGATGTTTTGTTTCCTACAAACGCGAAAGGAAAAAAAAATTGTGGCATGTTCCATTGTATTCTGTTTGCAAACTAGTAATATCTCTTTATGAGTGGCGTCATATTGAGCTTTGTAGTAAAGGAGCAGTCTCTGTACAATTCTGTACAATACAATACTGCACAGCTTTCAGCCTTAGGTGCACTGAGGATCCGAGAAGCCGGACTTCCAGCAAACATTTCTTTCACATGTCATAAATGCTGACATCTGACAAATCCTGTGCACCACAGATTAATAGAACCATAAAATACAGCTTGTAAAATATTATAGATTTTATATGTTTTTAAAAACGAAATAATCTAAAACATATCACAAGAAATAACGTCTAACATGCTATTTTTTCTGAAAAATGGTATAAATACAATTCCAAATAATTGCCAGATAGTATGTCAATTAATATCATAACTACATTACACAAAACTAGTTTATTACTTAACAGCCAAAGTTCTGAATATCGACTGGAACAAATCTACTTTCCTCTAATCCATCCAAAACATAAAATAAGAAGACGGCGCTTCTATCAGTATTCATTCACATTTTCTAACTCAATTTCCTCTTTGTCAAAATATAGGACAAATGAACGTCGAATACTTTTATAGCACTGGTCATAACTAATAAATGTAATGCATTGTCTTCTTTTTCCTATTTGCTATCTCAACAGAGGCGCAGTGTTCTTTACTAAGGAAGCAGCAAAGCTGATGCTACAATTATACAGTAGGTTTTAGCTGCAGTCCCATGTAAAACCACAGTAACACATGTTCAATTTCACATTCCGGCACACTGTGTAGTAAAATAATGACAAATGGAATTATGCTGATACTTAGAAGCACCAACTATTACCACCACTCCCACTAAATACACCCCTACAACTTGTAAATGTAATACAATTCTTTTTTACAAAATAAGCATTTATTCTTACCCATTTTTTCATTATTAGACATGTTTTACACACAACGATGAAGTCTGCAAAACTTAGGCTGTCTTGTCCGGTCACTTTCTGGATGGCTAGTCTCATATAGGAAATGAAGGGGCTGAAAGGGGTTGTTTGGCCTTTGGCTACAAGTCTGCAGTCACTCTGTGTGACAGACTTATGAATCCTCACATGACGCGCACTATGCAGTCAGGATTCTCTGCTGCCAGCGCCAAGAGCGGACAGTTAGGTGAGTTTCCACGGTCAGGAAACGCTGCGTGTTTGGCGCTGTGCGCTGGCGCAGCGCCAAACACGCAGCGTCCAGATGTTACAGCATAGTGGAGGGGATTTCAAGAAATCCCGTCTCCACTATGCGTAACAATACGCAGGTGGCAAACCTGCGTAAACGGACATGCGGCGCGTCTTTTCAGACCGCAGCATGTCCTCGCGTATTGCGGCGACGGTGCGTCGCCGCAACATAATTAACACAGGGCTATGTAGCCCTGCGCTCTTTCCGGAGGTGTTCCGGAGGTGTCCTGAACACCTCCGGAAAGATCGCGCGTCAGAAAGGGGCGGGGCTTAGACGGAGCGGAATTTCCGCTCCGTCAAAAGCGCTATGGTTCCGGACCGTGGAACCATAGCCTAATGTGACTGAAAGTATGTGATTTGCATACTTCCGGCCACATTCAGACTAGACTGTGCATGGTCTCACTCAATTCACCTGCATGGAGTAAGGTTGCGCCCATCTAGTCTGCACTTGACCGCATGTAAGCAAATCACATACTCGCAGGCACGAATCCTCATAGCGTCTGGGAACCGTGCATGTCGGATAACTAGTCTGGGAGGCAGGGCAATAGTAGCCATTCCCTGTCCTGCTGCCCAGCACAAACATGTCTCTCCCGATGTGTGCGTATAATGAGAGACCTGTCAATTTAGGAGAGTCGGGAGCAGAGAAGCCACTGGAGACATGCCACATGCAAATCATCTGGGATGTCCGATGCTTAGTCCTTGGCTGCCTTTTCAAAGAATGTTTTTTCTGAATACTGCAGAGCTTTAGAACAACACATACACTGCTGTAATAGCGCAGCACAAACCACGGACAGCATAAATCTCCTATCAGGTTCCCTTTAAGGGTAAGTTCCCACAATCCGGAACTAGCAGCACTTTGGATGCAGCATAAGTTCGCTGTGTAAAAAACGCAGCCTTCTATTGAATGCAGGTAAATCCGCATGTGTTCACTGAACCGCGCATATTTACAGCAGTCTATACATTCTATTAATTCCATTTCTGTTGTGAAGATTAGAGCCTCCGCAACAGGGATTGACATGCTGTGGTCTTGAAAGACGTGCCTCATATCTATCTCCGCTGGTGATCTGCAGGCGCACATACACTCATAGTGGACATGGGATTTCTAGATATATATATCACTATGCTGTAACATCTGGCCGCTGTGGGTGCATAAATACGCAGTGTCAAACCTGCAGCAATCACTGATCGTGGGCACGTACCTGAATCCAACAAAAAGCCTCAGACTCTGGAATTAGTTTCTAGCATAAAACTTTGCTTCTAACAGCTGTAATTAATTTAAAAAAAACAAGACACAGAAAACTAATGTGAATATGAGCTTAAAGTGTAATCAAAATTTTATTTTATTTTTTTTATAAATTAGTAGCACACATAAAAATAAATAAATTTGTAATATATCTTACTATAGAAATCTGCTTCTTCCTCTTACTGAACTGATTTTTCATTGTCAAAATTTTCACTTCCTGGGTAAAATTAGTCTTCTGTGAATATAGATTTTCCCATTACTGAGAAATTAGACAACAGTTGGTGCTCATAAAGTTCTATGTTGAACTGGAACTGTCATTTCAGGTTAACTTGCAGCAGAATGTCTGCCTCTAGCTCCTTTCACACCTTCAATAGAATTTTAAAAGAAAAACTGTCATCTTCTAGCTCAGTAAAGGGGAAATCTGTCTAGATATTACCCATCAATTGGGAGTGAAAAATCAGTCCAGGAGGAGAAAGAAATAGATTTTCTTATTTTCAAGTGTATTATTGATTTGAGAAATATAAATGAATACAACGGTTATTCCTTAGTATCATATTTGTGCTAGAATGTTGCTCAGGTCTTTGTTGCAGAAGGTTTTTTAACCTTACACTTTCTTTATGTTTTACAACAGAAAATCGGATAATCCAACAGGTTTCATAGAAGTTTTATTAAAGGAATTTTACTGTGCATGGAATATGTACACGATATGAGTGCAATATCACACATACTTGTCTTCAACAGATTTAAGAATATTTCTTAGGGCATATTGCTTATTTTTTCCATTTTGAGGTGTGAGATTCCTGCCGCTGTAATATGCAGTAATGCTAAATACTGTTTCAACAAGCTCATCTGAAGATCTTCCTCAACTAGAGAAATGTGTGTGATGACAAATTTAACTACAGAGTGTGAAATAAATTAAAATGCAATGATAATCTTGCTGAACAGTTATGTAATTGTTTTATATATGGGCACCCCTTACGCAGGATACACAGCACATTGTTTATATAACATCACCCAAAAGCAAGAAATACCAAAAATGTCCAGACAGTATAGCAAAAATTACTACAATAGGTAATACTATACAAAATACTCCAGTAAGAAAATTAAATAATAAACCAATATACAGTGGTGGGCAAAAGTATTGGCACCCCTGCAATTCTGTCAGATAATACTCAGTTTCTTCCTGAAAATGATTGCAATCACAAATTATTTGCTATTTTTATTTTCATTTAATTTGCTTGCAAGGAAAAAACACAAAAGAGAATGAAGCAAAAATCAAATCCTTGATCATTTCACACAAAACTCCAAAAATGGGCCATACAAAAGTATTGGCACCCTCAGCCTAATACTTGGTTGCACAACCTTTAGCCAAAATAAGTGCGAACTACCGCTTCCGGTAACCATCAATGAGTTTCTTACAATGCTCTGCTGGAATTGTAGACCATTCTTCTTTGGCAAACTGCTCCAGGTCCCTGATATTTGAAGGGTGCCTTCTCCAAATTGCCATTTTGAGATCTCTCCACAAGTGTTCTTCCAAAACGTTTTAGGCTTTCTCAGGTAAGTTTTGGCAAACTCCAGCCTGGCTTTTTTATGTCTCGGGGTAAGAAGTGGGGTCTTCCTGGGTATCCTACCATACAGTCCCTTTTCATTCAGACGCCGATGGATAGTACGGGTTGACACTGTTGTACCCTCGGACTGCAGGGCAGCTTGAACTTGTTTGGATGTTAGTCCGAGGTTCTTTGTCCACCATCCACACAATCTTGCATTGAAATTTGTCGTAAATTTTTCTTTTCCTTCCACAGTTAGCCACAGTGCCATGGGCTTTAAACTTCTTGATGACACTGTGCACGGAAGACACAGGAACATTCAGGTCTTTGGAGATGGACTTGTAGCCTTGAGATTGCTCATACTTCCTCACAATTTGGTTTCTCAAGTCCTCAGACAGTTCTTTGGTCTTCTTTCTTTTCTCCATGTTCGATGTGGAACACACAAGGACACAGGACAGAGGTTGAGTCAACTTTAATCCATGTTAACTGGCTGGAAGTGTCATTTAGTTATTGCCAACACCTGTTAGGTGCCACAGGTAAGTTACAGGTGCTGGTGATTACATGAATTAGAGAAGCATCACATGATTTTTCAAACAGTGCCAATACTTTTGTCCACCCCCTTTTTTAGGTTTGGTGTGGCATTATATCCAATTTGGCTTTAGGTCAATTCTTTTTGTGTTTTTTCATTGAAGACAAATTAAATGAAGATAATAATACCAAAGAATTTGTGTTTGCAATCATTTTCAGGAAGAAGCTGAGTATTATCTGACAGAATTGCAGGGGTGCCAATACTTTTGACCACCACTGTATATAATGAATTATTCTTTCATTAATTCAGAAAGAAGATTAAAAACAACATATAGCAAAAACTACGGTAATTAAAAGTGGAGGTAGGCAAGAGGAGCAAAAAGTCACCAAAAACAATACATTGTCAATATCAGATGTAAGGTAAAGTTGAAAAAGCATGAAATAATAATGAAAATTACAAGGTGACTTCAAACCAAACAATCCCTCAATGTTTTGTTGCATCTGGCAGTAATGGGAGGGATCTTTGAAATATACTTGCTGCTCTCCAAGTCTTCTAGAAAGGGCCAATATTTGTGGTAGACCTGCATTATAGCATTCCATCTTATATAAAAATTTATAATGAGTCAGCCTGAATCTTTTGTTAGGTGTTTTAATTTTCGGGATCAATAATTCATGTTCACGCCATGAGAGCACATTGATATCAACAGCAAATGTAGTCATGCTATAACTCCTGTGTAAGAATTTCTGGCTTAGTTGTTTAACTTCACTTTCAAAATCTTGGTTTTTATGACAAATATGTCCTTCATGTAAAACTTCACTGGTGAGTGCTGAATGTATAATGTGATGGATGTGCCAAAGGTGCATGTAGAAACAGTATGAGTTGATACTAGTGTCTTTACGGAAGATAGGCAGCACGGTGGCTCGGTGGTTAGCACTGCAGTCTTGCCGCGCTGTGGTCCTGGGTTCAAATCTCACCAAGGACAACATAAACATATACAAGGAGTTTGTATGTTCTCCCCGTGTTTGCGTGGGTTTCCCCGGGTACTCCGGTTTCATTCCAAAGACCTACTGATAGGTAATCTAGATTGTGAGCCCTATCGGGGACAGTGCCGATAATGTCTGTAAAACTCTGTGGAATTAATGGCGCTATATATATGAGCAAAATAAATGGCGCTAGAGTAATGGCGCTATATATATGAGTGGTATGAATTGTCCCATGTGGACCAAGAAATATTTTGAGATCCAAAAAATCAATTGATTTTTGTTCATTTGTGCATGAAAGTTTGATATTTAGATGATTTTTGTTAAGAGCAGACAAAAAAGATTGCAATATAGATCTTCAACCCTGCCAGATAAACAAAATTTCCTCAATATATCACATCCATGACACTAACTAACCATCCATAGATGAATCAGCTGTTAGAATTTGACAATTGCCCATAAACAAGGGAAATGTAGCAAGTGCTCTGTATGTTCCTATGGCATTGAAACAAATGTTTTTCAGAATTCTACACAGGACTGTGAGTTTCAAATTTTACAGACATAAACTGCAGGACCAATGCATTTATCTGTGCAAAATATTGATAATATTTTGACAGTGTTAAAGATCTGCTTTGGACTCATTTTGAAAACAATATTACTAAAGCAGAAAACATGGTAACACAGACCATCTAATTAAAGGCCCTAAACCCGAAGGTTTATGAGCCAGATGTATTACAATGAGAACACCAGAAAAAACAGGAGCAATGGTCCATTTAGAAAAATCACACATTTATTTATTCAAAAATACATATACAGTGGGGAAAAAAGTATTAGTCAGCCACCAATTGTGCAAGTTCTCCCACTTAAAAAGATGAGAGAGGCCTTAATTGACATCATAGGTAGACCACAACTATGAGAGTCAAAATGAGAAAACAAATCCAGAAATCACCATGTCTGATTTGACAATATTTATTTTGCAAATTATGGTGAAAAATAAGTATTTGGTCACCTAAAAACATGCAAGATTTCTGGCTCTTACAGACCTGTAACTTCTTCTTTAAGAGGCTCCTCTGTCCTTCACTCATTACCTGTAGTAATGGCACCTGTTTGAACTTGTTATCAGTGTAAAAGACACCTGTCCACAACCTCAAACAGTCACACTCCAAACTCCACTATGGTGAAGAGCAAAGAACAGTAAAAGGACACCAGAAACAAAATTGTAGCCCTGCACCAAGCTGTGAAGACTGAATCTACAATAGGCAAGCAGCTTGGTGTGATGAAATCAACTGTGGGAGCAATAATAAGAAAATGGAAGACTTAAAAGACCACTGATAATCTCCGTCGATCTGGGGCTCCACACACAATCTCACCCTGTGGGGTCAAAATGATCACAAGAACAGTGAGCAAAAATCCCAGAACCACACGGAGGGACCTAGTGAATAACCCGCATAGAGCTGAGACCACCGTAACAAATGTACCATCAGTAACACACTACGCCACCAGAGACTCAGATCCTGCAGTGACAGACGTGTCCCACTGCTTAAGCCAGTACATGTCCGGGACTGTCTGAAGTTTGCTAGAGAGCATTTGGATTATCCAGAAGAGTATTGGGAGAATGTCATATGGTCTGATAAAACCAAAGTAGAACTGTTTGGTAGAAACAAAACTCGTTGTGTTTGGAGGAGACAGAATGCTGCGTTGCATCCAAAGAACACCATACCTACTGTGAAGCATGGGGGTGGCAACATCATGCTTTAGGGCTGTTTCTCTGCAAAGGGACCAGGACGACTGATCCATGTACCTGAAAGTATGAATGGGGCCATGTATCGTGAGATTTTGAGTGCAAACCTCCTTCCATCAGCAAGGGCATTGAAGATGAAATATGGATGGGTCTTTCAGCATAATAATGATCCCAAGCACACCGCCAGGGCAATGAAGGAGTGGCTTCATAAGAAGCATATGAAGGTCCTGGAGTGGCCTAGCCAGTCTCCAGATCTCAACCCCATAGAAAACCTTTGGCGGGACTTGAAAGTCCGTGTTGCCCTGCACCAGGCCCAAAACTTCACTGCTCTAGAGGAGATCTGCATGGAGGAATGGGCCAACATACCACCAACAGTTGTGTGCCAACCTTGTGAAGACTTACAGGCAATGTTTGACACCTGTAATTGCCAACAAAGGATATATAACAAATATTGAGATTAACTTTTGTTAATGACCAAATACTTATTTTCCACCAAAACTTGCAAAACAAATCTTGCCAAATCAGACAAGGTGATTTTCTGTATTTGTTTTCTAATTTTGACTTTCATAGTTGTGGTCTACCTACGATGTCAATTACAGGCCTCTCTCATGTTTTTAAGTGGGAGAACTTGAACAATTGGTGGCTGACTAAATACTTTTTTCCCCACTGTATCAAAACAGATCAATAGACTGAAACATTCAATGCTTATAAGGACAAGGTGACAATGGAGGGCATAGTGAGAACAGAAGGAACCAACCCATTCACATTCATATAAGAAGCAAAATGGATATGGGGAAACACTCTGCATATAGTGTTAATATAATAGTACAAGAACTGCACAACATAAAGTGCTAGTTCTTTAGCATTTCTTATTAAGATGAATATGCATGGTATTGCTGGAAGAAATGAAATATATTAAAGCAGATTCAATTTAACAACAGAAAGTTTCTTATTGTCACAGCCCCCCGAGGAAGCCCACACGAAACACGCGTTGGGGCTGCTGACTGACTCATCTGAGTGGGACATTATAGGTAAGAACCTGGATCCTTGATATAAGTTTACTCTCAATATATGCATGGACTTGCTGGTGTGGATTTTTACTTCCTTCAATAAGAAACTTATGGTGCCATAAGCTCACCACCACTGGCATAGGAGATCCTTCTGAAAATAAAGCAGGTGAAGCAGGGCATCAGTAACAAACACATAAACAAGTTATTCATTGCCTAAAATACAACATCTAATATTTATTTGTCAAGTGCAGATGAACTGACTTTTACATGAGACTTATTATTTCCTTATGCCTTGATGTTCTGTAGTGAATTCATGAGAGTATGGCTAATGCCTCAAAAAACTACAGAAAGCCGACATGACCATATTTAACAGGCTTTTCCCTGAAATGCTCAAATGATTATGCTCTCCTACTAGAGATCTTCCCTCTGACAGTTTGTTATTTTAATGATGCTTTGTTATTCCTTAGTGGTTAGTACATCGATGTTCCAGGAAATCATCCAGTTGTCATGGGGTGTATAGCAGGTAGGAACCTTGCCACATTTTGTTACGGGGCCAAAGGATGTACATGGCTACATTTCTAAAAATAGAGCACAAGCAACCAACTATATGTAATGGGTTAAGTGTATATACACTGGATGCATGTTCTGTGGATTTATACAGTTGCATACGTGTATGGTATACTCACAAGGTGATGTAGATACACTGCTGTTATATACTGTACAGATATTATGTATACATACACTGTGTGCAAAATTATTATGCAGGTGAGCATTTGACCATATCATTTTTATGCAGATTCTCCAACTCCAAGCTGTATAAACCTGAATGCTCATTGGATGAAGCAGACCAGGTGATGTGTATTTATGTAATGAGGGAGGGTGTGACCTAAGGATATTGCCATTCTTTATCAAGGCTGTTCAGAATTATTAGGCAGCTTGTTTTCCTCAGCAAAAGGGCCCAAAAAAGAGATTTAACTGTGAAGTCATTCATTTTTAAAATCCTTACAGAGGAAGGTAGCAGACATTGCAAAGATGTTTTAGATGTGATCACAGAAACATCAAAAGTTTTGTTGCAAATAGTCAACAAAGTCGCAAAAAACGTGTTGAGAAAAAAAGACGGTTATTAACATTCAAACATTTGAGAAGAATTAAATGTGAAGCGTTGAGGAACCCATTATCCTGCAGTACTGTCATATTTCAGAGCTGCAACTCCCTGGAGTGCCCGATAGTACAAGGTGTTCAGTTCTCAGAGATATGGCCAAGGTAGGGAAGGCTGAAACCAGACCCAAACTGACATAAGACACATAAGTGGAAACACAAGACTGGGTCAAGAACTATCTGAAGACAAATTTTTTTAAAGGTTTTATGTACTGATGAGAGTGACTTTTAATGGACCAGATGGAAGGGCTGGTGGCTGGATCAGTAACAAAGACAGATCTCCACCTCTACTCAGATAACAGCAAGGTGGAGGTGGGCTACTGCTGTGGGTTTGTATTAGTAAAGATGAGCTAATTGGACTTTTTCGTTTTGAAGATGGACTCAAAATCAACTCCCAAACCTACTGTCGGTTTATAGAGGATAATCTTCAAGTGTTTTACAGGACAAAGTGTACATCATTCAAGAAAACCATGATTTTTATGCAGAATAAATGCTTTATCACATGCATTGAAGGTCTCCGCTGCTTGGCTAGCCAGTAAAGGCCTTGGAGAGAGTATATGGCTCAATGCACAGGATAGCTTGGTATATTGTGACACTAATACAATGTCCTCTATTCACAAAATTCATAGCACAGGTAATGATTTACAGGGAATCGCACGGGAAGCTGGCTGAGTTACTGTTAGAACTCTCCTGTTGGGTTTTTTCTATCTTGCTGGTCACATGACCTTTTTTGCCTATTTAATCCTGCTCCGCCCTTCTGGCTTTGCTGGACTTCATTGTAACTTCTACTCTTAAGCTAGCCAGGTGCTTTGTTACCTTACTCAAATAGTTTTGCTTGGTCTTCAGACCTCTATGTTCTATGTTGTTTTGTTTTTCTTTTTACTGCTACAACTTCTGTTAGAAGGTGTCCATCTTTTATCCCAGTCCCTATTGCTTGTAGGGATCCCTCCCTCGCATCTATAGGTCTTCGTACAGACTAGCTGAAGACTTTAGCGGGTCTGATCGCAGGATCAGGTTCCCCGTTACATCGTAGGGATTGAGCTTAGTTCTATTGTAGGGACAGATATCCCTTTCTTTTCTTAGTGCTTGTAGCAGAACATAACAGTTACTGCAGCAGTGTATGTTTTACTCTAGACACGATAGCATTTTAGAGAAAGCATACTTTGAAAACCCTACTGGAAATAATACATTTTTGAAGACTAGTCCAAGGCAGGTCCTCGGCAGCTTCTCCCTGACAACAGACTGACAGGTATCTCCCCCCTATGTGTTTATAAGGAGAGACATGTCATTTTAGGGAAGCAGGGCAGGAAGAAGCTGCTGATGACCTGCCTTGGACTAGCCATCTAAGACTCATTATATCCAGATGGCTTTTCAAAGCAATTTTTTCTGAAATGCTACCACGTTTCAGAAAAAAACACACATGCTTCCCAGTAGTGAGTGGACTATTTTATTTGTTTCAATGGAAGTCTTCAAACAGAGGCTGGACAGACATCTGTCTGAGATGGTTTAGTGAATCCTGCATTGAGCAGGGGGTTAGACATAAGGAACCTGAAGGTCCCTTCCAACTCTAACATTCTATGATTCTATGACGGTTGTAATAATGCAGCCAGTGTCTGATTCATGCTGCCGTGGTTTGGCCAACATTAATTTTCTGTCCTGTCAAGTTCCCTTTAAGGGTATAAATGCTATGGACCTTAAAAGAGTTGTTAAGGAAAAAGAATATATCATATATTTGTATGATAAATGTAATGACACCCAATGTCTCTTGTGTTAATGAAACATTAATGAGCAGTAACCACTTCTCCTTTGTTTATTAGCTGTCTATAGTAGTTGTACGAGGGGCATTCATTAAAGATTTCCCCTGACCCACTTCTATTTATCACAGGACGCTGAAACTGCACATGTGTAATGATATAAGTCCCTATAGGTTAATTTGCAACTCAGAACTGATAACAGTCTTGATTTTACAGGCGCTGAAGTGGTGTGAGGTTTCATAATGGACCCCGTGAACACAGAGCAGTCTTCAAGTTCCTTTACTTGAAAGGCCGCACACCAAATGAGACGTTCGATGAGATGAAAGAGATTTATGGTCATGATTCCCCATAATAATAATAATAATAATAATGTTTATTTATATAGCGCCAACATATTCGCAGCGCTTTACAGTTTACAGTTTCAAAACACAAGTCATAGGTAACAAACGAACAAAATACAATAATTTTAAGCATTCATATGATGTAGTCAAGAACTGGCATCATCAATTCAAATGTGGTCTGACTTCCGTGCAAACAGCTCCAATTCCAGGGTGACCTCACTCTGCTATTGATGAAAATACCATCCAGCAAGTGAGGTCGCCATTTTGGAAAATCACTGAGTAACCATTCGCCACCTAGCCCAAAATGTCAAGATTAGTGTGATATCCGTGGAAAATATCATCCAAGACCTTCTTCACATGCATAAGGTATCAGCTCGCTGGGTTCCCTGGCTGCTCACACCTATCCAGAAGCAGGAATGAGTCGAATGCCCTCAGGTTCTATTGATGATGTGCCATGGAAAACAGGAGGACTTTTCCAACAGACTGATCACACAGGATGAAAGCTGGGTCAATCACCATGATCTTAAACTAAAGTCCAGTTGAAACATCATGACTCACCGCCTCCAAAGAAGGCACGTGCCCAACTCTCGGCAGACAAGGTTATGCTCACAGTATTTTGAGACCAGCACGGATTAGCATTGATGGATTACCTTGCAAGGGGTTTTATGATTACTAGGGCATACTATGCTTCACTGCTGCGGAAATTGCCAGAGGCCATCAAAACCAAGAGACATAAGACATAGCATGCTCACCAAAGGTGTCTGCCTTCTGCAAGATAATGCACCAGTTCACATGTTGCCCAAATGGAAGAGAGTGTAAGCTGTTATGATCAGTGGGGTTCTCTCTCTCCTATAGAGAGTGTAAGCTTTATGATCAGTGGGGTTTCTTCTCTTCATATAGAGAGTGCAAGCTGTTATGATCAGTAGGATTCTCTTTCTCATATAGAGAGTGTAAGCTGTTATGATCAGTAGGATTCTCTTTCTCATATAGAGAGTGTAAGCTGTTATGATCAGTGGGGTTCTCTCTCTCCTTATAGAGTGTAAGCTGTTATGATCAGTGGGGTTCTCTCTCCTATAAAGAGAGTATGCTATTATTATCAGTGGGGTTTTCTCTCTTATAGAGAGTGTAAGCTTTTATTATCAGTGGAGTTCTCTCTCTCCTGTAGAGAGTGTAAGCTGTTATGATCAGTGGGGTTTTCTCTCTCTCTCTCCTGTAGAGAGTGTAAGCTGTTATGATCAGTGGGGTTCTCTCTCACCTATAGAGAGTTAAGCTGTTATGATCAGTAGGATTCTCTTTCTCATATAGAGAGTGTAAGCGTTATGATCAGTGGGTTCTCTCTCTCTTAGAGAGTGTAAGCTGTTATTATCAGTGGGGTTCTCTCTCCTATAAGAGGTACTTTTTATCAGTGGGGTTTCTCTCTCTATAGAGAGTGTAAGCTTTATATCATGGGTTCTCTCTCTCTTAAAGTGTAAGCTTATGATCAGTGGGTTCTCTCTCTCCTGATAGAGATGTAAGCTTTATATCAGTGGGGTTCTCTCTCCTATAGAGGTGCAAGGTTAGATGTAACTTTCTCATATAAATGTAAGCATTATATCAGTGGGGTTCTTTCTCTCTCACCTTATGAAGACCTATGTTGTAGTTTCTCTCTCTCCATAGTGATTTTATGATCAATAGGTTCTCTCTCTTTATAAAGGTGTAACTCATATGATCATAGGGTTCTCTCTCTCCTATAGAATGTAAGCTCTTATAATCAGTGGGGTTCTCTCTCCTATAGAGAGTGTAAGCTCATATGGTTAGCATGGTACTCTTCCTCCAATAAAATGTAAGCTCCTATAGATAGTGGGGTCTTTTCTCTCTCGCACACATAATTGCAAGCCCCTATGGTCATCGAGATTATCTATCTCTCCTCCATGTGTATTTTACAAGCAACTAGAAGCTTTCCAGTATTGAAATCTGTACAAGTGTATTACGTCGCAAATCAAACTTTTTAGGCAAATTCGGTGAATGCGAATTTCAAAAAGGTTCCCTCATCTCTAATCATCAGCCTGTTTACGCTTCAAGATTACCATGAAACAATCATTTCAAGAAGGGCTTGTTCACGATAATCTTTTAGAATAAATGCGACTTTAGTATTATATAGGATCTGGGGAAGATAGAAGGAATGGGTGGGCTTGTGTCTTTGTATTCAATATTCAGAAATCAGCAGCTACATGAAATAAATTCTATTTAAAAAAATGAAACAATCAGAAAAGTAGAAATACATGTTATTCCCTATAAACCTTTAATGTCCATACTTTAATTTTACCTGGCCGTAGGGATTATTTTATTCTACACACTAGCCTAAAATGAGGGAGAACCCAAACGGATAAATGATCCAGATGTCACATTAAAATCCATCCGTAATTGGACCATTAGGTGCAGTCTCTTTATAACAATCTCTTTTACAGAACAATTAAATATTTCATGTGCATGAAATGATACTCATGGTAACACAACACCGAGTTTATTTCTCTATTACACATCAAAGTAAAAGTAATATTCAGCAAATGTCCAGTCAATGATTGTGCACAATTGTAAAGATAAATTGGGATTTGCTAAAGTTCAATACAATGTGTTCATGAATAAAAAATATGGTGAAGATATGATTGGGCCATGGGATAATGCTTGGCTTAAACCTTAATATGCCCTTTTTTGCTGAAATCTCTGCAAATTTGCTTTTACCAATACCAAGTATATAAGAACCTTCTGGCCTCAGAGTTGTATTTTGGGCTTGAAATTTACTTAGTTTTCTCCAACAAAAGAAAGAAAATCACATTCTAAAAGAAACTGCGACAGATGCATCGTAGCCCGAATACGTACCAAATCTTCGCATAGAGAAAGTCATAAGTCTAGCAATCACGGTAATTCCCATCCTAAATAGATTTCATTGCAGATTTGCAAAATGCTACTGGAGAAATTTCCATCTCTCCGTCTGTAGTTGGCAAACTATCAACCCAAATATGAAATAATACGGGAAGATTTCAATGTGTGCTAACTTCATTTATTCTGCAAATGTGGTTTCAAGTTTTTTATTAGAAGTGACAAGTTTTAATAGATGAACACATTGCAGCTTATTCAAAAACCAATATGGTTTACAGCAGAGTTTTAAGAAGTTACGTATAAATTCAATATAAAGTTCTTAAGCAGTTTATTCTGTTCCAACAATATATTTAATAAACGTGGCTGAAAGGCAGTGATTTTTTTTATTGTTTCAAAATTCTATTTAAAAAAAACAAAAACTATGAGTTATTAATATTCAGGATATGATGGTCGGCATTTGGAAAATGGAGATTTGTGCATGTAAGTCTGTGTAATGTACAGGGTCGGCTCCAGGTTTTCATGGGTCCTGGGTAAAGAGTCTCAGTGGGCCCCTTTAACACATACCACAATTCATGATGCTCCGATACGGCAGAGAAATATAGGTATAGTACAATGCCAAATACTTCACTTCTTACATTACATGAGTGATATCTATTGTAAATTCTACAATAGCTCAAAAGACAAACAATATAGTCATCCATACAGTATTATGGTGACCACATAGAGCTCCATGCAGAATAATGAGCCCCATATAATGCTCCATATATAATGGACCCTATAAGATGCTCCAATATATAATGGGCCCCATATGATGTTTCATATATAATGGGCCCCATATGATGTTCCATATATAATGGGCCCCATATGATGCTCCAGTATATGATGGGCCCCATATAATGCTTCATATATAATGGACCTATATATGATGCTTCAGTGCATGATGGGCCCCATATAACTTCATATATAATGGACCTATATATAATGCTCCAGTATATTATGGGCCCCATATATGATGCTCCAGTGTATGATTGGCCCCATATAATACTCCATATATAATGGGCCCCATATATGATGCTCCAGTGTATGATGGGCCCCATATATGATACTCCAGTGTATGATGGGCCCCATATATGATGCTCCAGTGTATGGGCCCCATATGATGGTCTCCATATATTGCGCCAAACATAAAAAAAAATAAAAATGAAATACTCACCTCTCCTCACTGGCCGCTGCTCTGCTTGAGGCACCGGCCCCGTACTGGCACTGGTACTGGGCCCCCATAGTATGCCGGTGTCCCCGACTGTGAGTGGGCCCCCCTCACCTGCTCAGGGCCCCGGCACTTGCCCAGGTGCACCGGGTGCTGATGCCGGCCCTGGTAATGTATATATATCCAAAAGATAGAAAGGTAGTCTTAAAGGAGCACTCCATAAAAAATGTAATGTATTTGCATTAGTATTACATCGTAGAAGGTAAATAGTACAGATGATAATTTGTTTGCTGGTGACCTTTTTCCTGAATTATTGACTCTGTGATGGTTCACCATTGTGTCCATGTGACCAGCAAAAACAGAATCCTATTGCATTTTAAGTGTGCACTGAGTTCCAGCCATAGCTGTTAGTCACTTAACCTCATTCAGCATTTAAATGGAAAAAAATAAGAAATAAAAATATATTTGGTATTGCTGCGTTCATAAACGTCTAAAAAAAACCTTAATATAAAATAAATTAAACTGTTGGTAAATGTGATAATAACTAAAAGAATCTAAATGCTAGAAATGTGGATTTTTTTTCACTGCTCCTCCCTAAAAAATGCAATAAAAATAGATCAAAATGTTGCATATAGCTAAAAATGGTATCAGTAAAACTATCAGTTTGTCATGCGAAAATCAAGCCCTCACTCCACTCATTTGATTGGAAAACAAACATTTTAAGGGTCTCGGAAAATGGTGATACAAACCCAAAAACTGTTTTTTTTTGTTAATTTCTGAAATTATGATTATATGAAAATAATTGTTTTCTTCACTTAAATAAAAAAATCTATAAAAGTTCAGAGTAACTTTTAGCACAAAATGTAAATTGCAAACACAAAAAAACATGGCAGAATTGCATTTTGTTTCCCAATTTCATCACGCTTGGAATTTTCTTCCCTACATTGAATGGCAAAATTAATAGCGTCATTCAAAATTACAGCTTGTTCTACAAAAAAAAACAAGCCATCATACAGCTATGTGGACAGAAAAATAAAAAAGTTATGGCTCTAAAGGAGGGGGGGAGTTAAAAAAAATACAAAAATAAAAAATGGCTGCGGTGGGAAGGGGTTAAAGCACCATTCTGCGCCACTCCGGCTCTCAATGTAAGTCTATGAAAGCAAGAAAGAGGCTCTCATAGACTTTCATAGATGAGCCGGAGGTCACTTTTCAATGCAACATTGGAGCGAGCGATCCAGCAAGTCACAACCTGCTGGAGACTGACAGTGGTGATAGAAGGTGAAGATAGCGGCGGTTAAGTATGAGAGTAGAGGCAGGGATCTTAGAATAGAACCACCAATCCAGCACTGCAAAAACAAAAAATCTGCTGGAGTGGTGCTTTAAAGGGAATCGGTCACTAGGTTTCGCCAAGTAATCTGAGAGAAGCATAATATAGAGACAGATACTCTGATTCCAGTAATGTGTCACTTACTTGCTGCTGCTTGCTGAAGAATTGCTAAAATCATAATTGTATAAGCAGGAGGATATAAGTAGAAAACTAATAAGCCTGCTGTCATGTAGTCCTTCATATTCATGAATTATGTATAATGCTGTCCCCACCACTGAAAGCCAGCTTTCTGCCTATGCACAGTGTACACAGAAAGCTGCCAATCAGTGGTGTGGGCAGGATTATACAGAGCTCAGGAGATAAAGCAGATAAAAACTGCAGCAAGCAGACCAGTAAGTGACTCATCGCTGGCATCAGGGTGTTTGCCTCTTTATCATGCAGCTCTCAGATGAAGCAGCAAAAACCTAGTGAGATAGATTCCCTTTGAACACATTACACACAGAAAATTCAATACCATTTTTCTGGGAGTGCTCCTTTCATGAATAATCTGCTGGTAGTACAGGATTGGATCTATTGATAAGAACATTTTAGCTTGGAGTTGAGCACAGCAATGTCAGAAAAATAACAAGAATCACTAAAGTATTTGAAAGTCAGAGTGCAGGCAAGAGAAGAGGGGGCGAGAGCAGAGACTAACAGACTAAATTACAGACAAGTTTGTTTGCTCTCTGTAACCAAGGAGACACATAGGTCTGCAATTAGCTGTAGAGACAAAACCATAGAAGAATGTGTCAAGTATTTGCTGTAGGCATTGTGAGATTGTACCTTATGTTAAAGGGAACCTTTCACTATGAAAATGCAGTCCGATCTTCGGGCATTATGTTATGTACGGGGAGCTGAACAGATTGATATATAGTTTTATGACAAAATACTGTGCATAGTATAACCTGTGATTTTATCATTTAATCCTCTGCTCTTTCTGGGGTTTTCAGTCCAGTGGGTGGTCTTAGCAGTGACTGACAGCTTCCTTCGCATAAGTGTGCATACAGGTGTTGCTGTCAGTCACTGATAGGACCGCCCCCTGGACCCAAAATCCCAGAAAGAGCTGATGTTTAAATTAGTAAAACACAAGTTACTCAGAATCTTTTCTCGCAAAACCATATATCATTCTGCTCAGCTCCCCGTGCTCTATAACACGATCCCTGCAGATTGGACGGCATTTTTGTGGTGATGGGTTCCCTTTAAAGATGCAATCAGGTAGCAGAAACAATAAAGTCATATTTACACTCACAGATATGTTTTACATATTTGTAAGACTGTTTCATTCATCTGACTGGAGCTTCCAGTCTCAACAGTTTCTGAAACAAAATTGTTTCACATGAATACACACTTATAGTTATATATAATACTAGCTGAAGTGCCCGGCGCTGCCCGGGTATAGTAACTAACTACGGTTAGTTATAACAAATTGTAATGATTATATATATAAATATAAAGCTGAGTGTACAGCCCACTCCGCATAGCCACATTCACTATAAAATCCCACATAATCCCATCAGCCAGAGCTACCGGACTACTACCCCTAATATCCCACATCGTCCCGTCAGCCATAGCCACCGGACTGCTAATATCCCACATCATCCCATCAAAGCCACCGGACAACTACCACTAATATCCCACATCGTCCCGTCAGCCTGGGGTCAGAACCAGAGTGCTGAGTGGAATGGCCCTAACTTCCATACCGGGGATCCCTTTAAGAGAGGCCTGGGGTCAATACCAAAGCGCAGAGTGGATTTGCCCTCACTTCCGTACTGGGGATCCCTTTAAGAGGGGCCTGGGGTCAGAATCAGAGCGCTGAGGGATTTACCCTAACTTCCATACCGGAGATCCCTTTAGGAGATGCCTGGAGTCAGAACCAGAGCGCTTAGTGGAATTGCCTAACTTCCATACCAATGATCCCTTTAAGAGGGTCAGAACCACAGCGCTGAGTGGAACGGTCTTAACTTCAATACTGGGGATCCCTTTAAGAGAGGCCTGGGGTCAAAACCAAAGCACTGGATGGATTTGCCCTGACTTCCATATCAATGATCCCTTTAAGAGAGGCCTGGGGCCAGTACCAGAGCATTTGAAGGCAATTGCCCTGACTTCCATACCGGGGATCCTTTAAGAGAGGCCTGGCGTCAGAACCAAAGTGCTGGATGGAATAGCCCTGACTTCCATACCAATGATCCCTTTAAGAGAGGCCTGGGGTCAGAATCAGAGCGCTGAGGGATTTACCCTAACTTCCGTACCGGAGATCCCTTTAGGAGAGGCCTGGAGTCAGAACCAGAGCGCTTAGTGGAATTGCCCTAACTTCCATACCAATGATCCCTTTAAGAGACCCTGGGGTCAGAACCACAGAGCAGAGTAGAATGGCCCTAACTTCCAAACCGGGGATCCCTTTAAGAGAGGCCTGGGGTCAGTACCAAAGCGCAGAGTGGATTTGCCCTCACTTCTGTACCGGGGATACCTTTAAGAGGGGCCTGGGGGAAGAACCAGAGCGCTTAGTGGAATTGCCTAACTTCCATACCGGGGATCCCTTTAAGAGAGGCCTGGGGTCAAACCAAAGCGCAGGATGGATTTGCCCTCACTTCCATACCAAAGATCCCTTTAAGAGGGAAGATGTGCCTATGGGATGGAGGATGTGTGATGGGGATATGGGCACGGGAGCGGGTGATTCATTTCTGTCATGTGCTCTCTGCTCCTTTCTGGGGGGCAGACAATGGCTGGGAGCTTATGTTTCCGGGGACGCTAGATTTCTCCCACCTGTTCAGTGTCAGCTGAGGTGTTATCGTGGAGTGAGAAAACTGTTGCTCATAGCAACCAATCACAGCTCAGCTTCTATTAAACAGCTCTGGTGAAATGAAAGATGCTTAGGGATTGGTTGCAAGGAAAACTGTTGCTCATAACAACCAATCACAGCTCAGCTTCTTTTAAACAGCTCTGTTTAAATGTAAGATACTTCGTGATTGGTTGATGATACACACATACACGCATTCAATTTTATATATACAGATGAAAAGGTGCTTCGCTAATAAATTGGTTATGCCAGAAATAGGGACACATACGTACAAGCTTCAGTGCATGGATAAACACAGGAGATATGGTATGACCCCATATTACCACTGATCAATGGGGTCTTAAGATACAGACATTGATGGTTTATCCTAAGAATAGACCATCAATGTTTTTTTCATGTAAAAACCTTATAGATGTAATTACTTCCTTATATAATGAGTGGTGTGAAAAAGTGTTTGCCCCTTCCTCATTTCCTATTCTTCTGCATGTTTGTCACAATTACATTTTTCAGATCACCAAACATATTTAAATATTAGACAAAGATAAACAAGTAAACAAAAAATGCAGTTTTTAAATGAAGGTCTTTATTATTAATGGGAAAAGAAATCCAAACCTACAGGGCCCTGTGTGAGAAAGTGATTGTCCCACCATCCTTAAAACATAATTTAACTGTGATTTATCACATTTTTGGGAAAAATAATTGGCAAATTGGAGTTCAAATTCCCTAGCCACACACAGGCCTGATTACTGACACACCTGTTCTCATTAAGAAATCACTTACATAGGACCTGCCTGATAAATTGAAGTAGACCAAAACATCCTCAAATGCTAGACATCATGCCAAAGAAATTATAGAACAAATGAGAAACAAAGTAATTGAGATCTATTAGTCTGAAAAAAATTATAAAGCAATATCTCAAGCTTTGGGGCTCCAGCAAACCATAGTGAGAGCTATTATCTACAAATGGCGCAAACATGGAACAGTGTTGAACCTTTGCAGGAGTGACCGGTAAACCAAAATGACCCCAAGAATGCAATGAAGACTCATCCAAGAGGTCACAAAAGACCCCACAGCAATATTCAAAGAACTGCAGGCCTCACTTGTCTCAGTTAAAGTCGGTGTTAATGACTCCACCATAAGAAAGAGACAGGGCAAAAATGGCCTGCATGGCAGAGTTCCAAGACAAAAAACACTGCTGAGCAATAAGAACATAAAGGCCTCAATTTTTCCGGAAAACATCTTGTTGATCCCCAAGACTTTTGGGAGAACTCTCTGTGGACTGACAAGACAAGAGTTTACCTTTTTGGAAGATGTATGTCCATTACATCTGGCATAAAAGTAACACAGCATTTCAGAAAAGGAACATCATACCAACAGTAAACTATGGTGGTGGTAGAGTGATGGTCTGGGGCTGTTTTGCTGCTTCAGCACCTGGAAGACTTACTGTGGTAAATGGAACCATGAATTTCGCTATCTACCAAAAAATCCTAAAGGAGAATGTCCAGCCAACTGTTCATGACCTCAAGCTGAATAACATTTGAGTTAAGAAGCAGGACAATGATCCAAAACACACCAGCAAGTTTAAATCTGGATGGCTTAAGAAAAAACAAAATTAAGACTTTGGAGTGGCCTACTCAAAGTCTTGACCTTAATCCGATGGATCATGATTAGTGTTGAGCGATACTGCTCGATATCTAAAAATATCGGATCGGAATGGTATCACCGATATCACTAAATATCGGCGATATCGATTCCGATACCGGAAGTCCATGTAAGTCTATGGGAACAAAATATCGCAACTAAAAAAAACCTTTATTTCCTTGTAAACACTAAATATACACACGTAGAATACATATATATATTATATATATATATATATTAGTCATTGTGACATATATATATACATATATGTATAGTTTATACACTTCTACATAGTAAAATATCCTCTGATTCAATTGCCGGGTAAAGCCGGCTTCTGTGAAAAGACAGAAGCACCCGACATGAAATGACACTTGGTGTACATAGGGTTAACCATGTCTTTTCATGTTGTTTGCAATCTGATTTGCACAAACAATTACATCAGTCTATGTGTGCAAAATTTCACACCTTAGGGGTTAATTAAAGGTGTAAATTCGTTGTAAAAAAAACGGACTTTTTTGCTACGAATTTACACCTTTAATTAACCCCTACAGGTGTGAAATTTTGCACACATAGACTGATGTAATTGTTTGTGCAAATCAGATAGCAAAGGACATGAAAAGACATGGTTAACCCTATGTACACCAAGTGTCATTTCATGTCAGGTTGCTGCATTTTCACAAAAGCCGTCAATTGAATTAGCGGCTATTATACTATGTAGAAGTGTATGAACTATAAATATAAATATATATATATATATGTGTCACAAATTCAATGACATGTATATATATATATATATATATATATATATATATATATATATATGAGGTGTAAAATTGTTTAAAAAAAATGCGTGGGCTCCCGCCCTATTTTCGCAACCAGACAGACAAAGCCAGCGAATGGGGCAGATAATAATAGCCCAGAGAGGGACCATTATTTTTGGCCCCCCCTGGCTACTAACATCTGCCCCCAGACACCCCAGAAAAGACAAATCTATAATTAGATTCGCCCTTTCTGGCACTTTGCCCGTCTATTCCCATTGCCCTGTAGCGGTGGCGAATGGGTTAATATGGGGTTAAAGCCACATTGCAATTGAAAGGTGACCTTAAGCCAGGTTAATAATTGAGAGCTGTCAATTAGACAACTATCAATTATTAATCCTATTGCATGAAATAAAAATAAAACACACACACTTTAATTAAAAATCATTTTAATGAAATAAAGACACATGTTTTTGACCATCTTTTATTTGACTGCAAAAACCATTTCCTGTAATAAAAATAAAATAAAAAAGCAAAATTATTCTTACCTATCCCATGCACAGTCAGGTCCCACGGTGTAATCCTTCAGAAAGGGTTAATGTTTACTGCAGGGACCGCAGCTAATGCTGCAGCCTCACAGTAAACCCCCAAATGAATGAGTTCCTCTCCTGGCTGACAGGAGAGGAAGTGGAAAGCTTAATTGATTGCTTTCCACTTTCACTTCAGGTCAGCCAGGGACACAATCAGTGACGTCAGAGGGAACTGATTAACAAAAATAGGGGTTCCCTTCGAATAAAAAATGGCGTCGTCGGGTGCCCGCTATTTTTTGTTAAACCAAGCCTGATTTGAAGCAGGACCGCTGAGGCCTGGATTTTTCAAGCAGTATAAGGAGTGCCAAGATCCATGGACCTTGCCAGCCTGATAATACCAGGCCACAGCAGTCTGCATATCTTGGCTGATTAACAAAAATAGGGGATCCCCTCGAAAAAAATTGGCGTGGGGTCCCCCTATTTTTGTTAACCAGCCAGATGAAGCAGACCGCTGAGGCCTGGATTTTCAGGCTGTTAAGGAGCCAAGATCCATGGACCTTGCCAGCCTGATAATACCAGGCCACAGCAGTCTGCATATCTTGGCTGATTAACAAAAATAGGGGATCCCTCGAAAAAAATTGGCGTGGGGTCCCCCCTATTTTTGTTAACCAGCCAGATGAAGCAGACCGCTGAGGCCTGGTTTTTCAGGCTGGTAAGGATCCAATATCCATGGACCTTGCAAGCCTGATAATACCAGGCCACAGCAGTCTGCTTAGCTTGGCTGGTTAACAAAAATAGGGGATCCCCTCGAAAAAAAAACGGCGTAGGGGTCCCCCTATTTTTGTTAACCAGTCAAGTAAAATGCAGACTGCTGCGGCCTGGTATTAAAAGACTGTCAAGGCCCATGGATTTTGGCCCTCAACAGCCTGATAATACCAGGCTACAGCAGCCCCACATTTGGCGCATCAAAAGATGTGCCAATTGTGGCACTTTACCCGGCTCTTCCCACTGCCCTGTAGCGGTGGCAAGTGGGGTAATAAGGGGTTAATGTCACCGTTGATTGCACGGTGACAATAAGCCCGGTTATTAATGGAGAGGTGTCAATAAGACACCGATCCATTATTAATCCCAAAGTTATTAAATGTATAAAAAAAAGAAAAGCAAGAAAAAAGTCTTTTAATGAAATAAAAGAGACAACACAGTTTT
Organism: Oophaga sylvatica; assembly: GCA_033576555.1. Taxonomy (NCBI): domain Eukaryota; kingdom Metazoa; phylum Chordata; class Amphibia; order Anura; family Dendrobatidae; genus Oophaga; species Oophaga sylvatica. The sequence goes on along the minus strand of JARQOD010000004.1, from coordinate 251,258,879 downwards.
CATTTTTTTATTATACCCCATTCCTGCGACGCCATCGATCTCCTGTAAAAAAAAAAAAAAACAAAACAACAGTATACCACCTGTCCGACGCAGTCCATAGTAACGACAGTCCCACGACGATCCAGCTCTGCTACATCGCAATGACAGGCAGAGCCTGTCATCGTAACGCAGCACAGCTGATTACCTGCTTCCCCGGCGGTGACGTCATCGGACTGACTGCTTTACGGCCGGGATTACCCAGCAGTCACTGCAGTTATCGCGAGAAACTGCATGTGACCGCCGGGGAAAGATGATGGCGGCCATGAAGCGGTCCAGCCCGTGACCGCCGGAGATCTTCTGCCAGGTAAGTGCCGCTGACTCCTGACAGACCCGACCGACGGACACTGACAGTAACAATCCCGATTCCGGTATCCGATAAGACGAAAATATCGGAACTAAGTATCGAAAGGCCGATAGAGCTAATATCGGCCGATACCCGATACTTGCGGTATCGTATCGCTCAACACTATTCATGATGGGAAACCCTCCAATGTGTCTGAATTACAACAATTCTGAAAAGATGAATGGGCCAAAATTCCTCCAGAGCGGTTGTAAAAGGCTCATTGCCAGTTATCGCAAATGCTTGACTGCAGTTGTTGCTGCTAGGGGTGCTCCAACC
>JARQOD010000004.1:251101203-251258121 GCA_033576555.1 Oophaga sylvatica | reverse complement strand
AATGCTGCAGCCTCACAGTAAACCCCCAAATGAATGAGTTCCTCTCCTGGCTGACAGGAGAGGAAGTGGAAAGCTTAATTGATTGCTTTCCACTTTCACTTCAGGTCAGCCAGGGACACAATCAGTGACGTCAGAGGGAACTGATTAACAAAAATAGGGGTTCCCTTCGAATAAAAAATGGCGTCGGGTCCCGCTATTTTTGTTAACCAGCCTGATGAAGCAGACCGCTGAGGCCTGGATTTTCAAGCTGTTAAGGAGCCAAGATCCATGGACCTTGCCAGCCTGATAATACCAGGCCACAGCAGTCTGCATATCTTGGCTGATTAACAAAAATAGGGGATCCCCTCGAAAAAAATTGGCGTGGGGTCCCCCCTATTTTTGTTAACCAGCCAGATGAAGCAGACCGCTGAGGCCTGGATTTTCAGGCTGTTAAGGAGCCAAGATCCATGGACCTTGCCAGCCTGATAATACCAGGCCACAGCAGTCTGCATATCTTGGCTGATTAACAAAAATAGGGGATCCCCTCGAAAAAAATTGGCGTGGGGTCCCCCCTATTTTTGTTAACCAGCCAGATGAAGCAGACCGCTGAGGCCTGGTTTTTCAGGCTGGTAAGGATCCAATATCCATGGACCTTGCAAGCCTGATAATACCAGGCCACAGCAGTCTGCTTAGCTTGGCTGGTTAACAAAAATAGGGGATCCCCTCGAAAAAAAAAACGGCGTAGGGGTCCCCCTATTTTTGTTAACCAGTCAAGTAAAATGCAGACTGCTGCGGCCTGGTATTAAAAGACTGTCAAGGCCCATGGATTTTGGCCCTCAACAGCCTGATAATACCAGGCTACAGCAGCCCCACATTTGGCGCATCAAAAGATGTGCCAATTGTGGCACTTTACCCGGCTCTTCCCACTGCCCTGTAGCGGTGGCAAGTGGGGTAATAAGGGGTTAATGTCACCGTTGATTGCACGGTGACAATAAGCCCGGTTATTAATGGAGAGGTGTCAATAAGACACCGATCCATTATTAATCCCAAAGTTATTAAATGTATAAAAAAAAGAAAAAGCAAGAAAAAAGTCTTTTAATGAAATAAAAGAGACAACACAGTTTTCATTTCTTTTATTATACTCACATTCCTGCGACGCCATCGATCTCCTGTAAAAAAAGAAAAAAAACAAAACAACAGTATACCACCTGTCCGACGCAGTCCATAGTAACGACAGTCCCACGACGATCCAGCTCTGCTACATCGCAATGACAGGCAGAGCCTGTCATCGCAACGCAGCACAGCTGATTACCTGCTTCCCCGGCGGTGACGTCATCGGACTGACTGCTTTACGGCCGGGATTACCCAGCAGTCACTGCAGTTATCGCGAGAAACTGCATGTGACCGCCGGGGAAAGATGATGGCGGCCATGAAGCGGTCCAGCCCGTGACCGCCGGAGATCTTCTGCCAGGTAAGTGCCGCTGACTCCTGACAGACCCGACCGACGGACACTGACAGTAACAATCCCGATTCCGGTATCCGATAAGACGAAAATATCGGAACTAAGTATCGAAAGGCCGATAGAGCTAATATCGGCCGATACCCGATACTTGCGGTATCGTATCGCTCAACACTATTCATGATGGGAAACCCTCCAATGTGTCTGAATTACAACAATTCTGAAAAGATGAATGGGCCAAAATTCCTCCAGAGCGGTTGTAAAAGGCTCATTGCCAGTTATCGCAAATGCTTGACTGCAGTTGTTGCTGCTAGGGGTGCTCCAACCAATTATTAGGTTTAGGGGGCAATCACTTTTTAACACTGGGCCCTGTAGGTTTGGATTTTATATTCCCTTAATAATGAAGACCTTCATTTAAAAACTGCATTTTGGGTTTACTTATGTTATCTTTGTCTAATATTTAAATTTGTTTGGTGATCTGAAACATTGAAGTGTGACAAACATGCAAAAGAATAGGAATCAGGAAGGGGGGCAAACACTTTTTCAAACCTCTGTATATCCTTTAGTTAAAACAAGATCTATACTCCTGATAGATCTGAACAGGGCCCTAGATATTATTACAGTTAAAGTCTTTGCGGAATAAAAATAATGTACATTCATTAAGCATTTTTTTTTTACAGAAAACTATCATGAAAAAGCTACAAAAAATTAGCACAAGTAGCTGTTCAAATATTTTGCAACTTTTGCAGTTTTTATGCTGGATCCAGTATCTTTTTGAAAAGTGGGGGAAGATTAACAGATGGGGCATGGTTTAGCACTGCCTGTTAGATTCAATATAATTTATACCAAAAAAGTAGTATAGATTTTAGCAGAACTGTTCTGTCCATGTCTAATGTATATTTTCTGGCACTAGTGCATGGACAGCAAAAGAGGTGCAACATTTACTAAAGGAAATCTGTCACTAGGTTTTGCTACCTCATCTGAGAGCACCACAAAATGTAGGAAAAGAGACCCTGATTCCAGTGAACTGTCACTTACTGGGTGCAGCAGTTGTGACACAATGTGAGTTATTAGATGTAGCCTGTAGCAGAGCTTATAAAGCTGAGCCCCCACTCCACAGCTTTCTGCGCACATTGACAGAGAGCTATTGATAGAGAGCTGCTTATCAAAGGAGAGGGTGAAATCAGTCTAGCAAACATGACAGCTGTAATCCGGGCAGTGATAATCTCCTGGTGATAAAACATCAATTGTATTGAAACAGCACATAAATTTGATGCATTTTATTCCAGTGTACCCCAAATCAAGGTTGGTGTAAAAATGTTAATATTGGTGAGTCCCCCACCATGAAACTTAGCCTGGCTGATCTATTTCAGCAGCTGGACAGCTCCTATACCATGTCCAATTACCGTATATACTCGTGTATAAGCCGAGATATTCAGCACCTTTTTTCGTGCTGAAAATGCCCCTCGGCTTATACACGAGTCATAGAGCAGAAACCAGCGGGGGAGGGGATGCCGCAGCAGCAGCCGGTGGCTGGGATCATACTCACCCCTCCCCGTGCCATCGCTGAGCGTCCCTGCAATCCTGCGTTATCCCCTTCCTGCAGCTCTTCAGCACTGAGCGGTGATGTAATACCCGCTCATTAAGGTCATGTAATATGGACGCGACGCCACTCCCATGGGCGTGGCCTCCATATTCATGGCCTTAATGAGCGGTATTACATCACCGCTCAGTGCTGGAGAGCTGCAGGAAGACGGGGAGAACGCAGGATTGCAGGGACGCTCAGCGATGGCACGGGGAGGGGTGAGTATGATGGAGGAGAGGACAAGGAGCACGGAGCAGGACGGGGGGGAAGAACGGTGGACGGGGGAAGCATGGAGGAGGAGGGGGGGAGAACGGAGGACGGGGAAGCATGGAGCAGGACAAGGGGAAGCATGGAGGAGGACGGGGGAGAACGGAGGACGGGGGAAGCATGGAGGAGGACAATGAGCACGGAGCAGGACGGGGGAGGATGGAGGGCACAGGGGAGCACGGAGCAGGACGGGGGAGAGGATGGAGGGCACAGAGGAGCACGGAGCAGGATGGGGGGCACAGGAGGACGGAGAAGGAATGGGGGAGCACAGCTGAGGACGGAGCAGGAGGGGGGGAGTACAGAGGAGAATGGGGGAGCACAGAGCTGGATGGGGGAGCAAGGAGCAGGACGGGGGCAGCACAGAGCAGGAGGGCAGTTTATACACCCGGCTTATACACGAGTCAATAAGTTTATCCAGTTTTTTGTGGCAAAATTAGGGGGTCGGCTTATACACGGATCGGCTTATACACGAGTATATACGGTAGTTCTCTGCATTTGTATCTCATGATTTCTTATTAAACCCTTTCCCAGCCACATCTCATAACGTTATTGGCTAATAGCATGTATCCTATGCCAGAATACTATTTGTGTGTTTTGACAAGTTATGAAAAACTAAATAAAGTGCTAATTTTAAGCACTATTTTCACAAACAGCATTTACCACGCTGTTATCTGTGACAGCAGGGAAAAACCGGCTTTGATTGCCTGTAAGTTCGTTATGGCCTGTCAAAGCGCTGCAGTTCCCACACTTTAAAAAAATGACAGAGCGTGAGCCAGTATCTGTGACCAGACTTAAAAAGGCGTTGACTGATGAAAGTATTAATCTCATCATCGTATGCCTGGTCTCGCTGATAGCAGCGAGAGCAGGCATAGGATGATGAGAGAATTCACCAGCATTCACCAGCCGGCACCTAAGCAATAAATAAATGAAAGAAAAAAATGGCGCGGGGTCCCCTCTATTCTTGGTAATCAGCACAGATAAAGCTCACTGGTTATCAAAAATAGAGGGAACCCTCTTTCTGTTTTTTTTTAAATATTGAAATAAATAATTTACAAAAACAGCGTTGGGTCTCCCCATTTTTGACTACCAGACAAGCTAAAGCAGACAGCTGGGGCTGGTATTCTCAGACTGGGAAGGGGCCATGAATATAGCCGCCCATCAGGGTAAACATAACAGCCCGCAGTAGATGCACCAATTCTGTTGCATGGAAAGTGGGGTAATATTTGTGGGGTTGATGTCAGCTTTTTAATGTAATAAAAAAAGCGCATGGAGACCCCTTATTTTTGATAAACAACCAAGATAAAGCTGACAGCTGAGAAATGCAGCCCGCAAGTGTCTACTTTAGCTTGGCTGGTTATCAAAAATGGGGCGAACCCACGCCGTTTTTTAAATTATTTATTTAAATATACTGGAGTTGAAGCAACTGCAGGGTGTCATGCTGCACTCTGAGAACTGAGGTAAAATAAGTAAGGTTTATTCAGTTTACAGAGTCTGGTTCTCATGAGTACACAGGAGCTGATTCTCATGCTGCGCAGTGACAGTGCCAGACTGATAATTCAGCACTCGAACTACCGTGAGACTCGATGGCTGTGAACTCAGGTAACCTTAAGGCTAAGTGCACACGTTCAGGATTATTTGCGTTTTTTTGCGGGGAAAAACGCGTCACAAACGCATGAATTAAGCATCCTATCATTTAGAATGAATTCCGCAATTTTTGTGCACATGGCATCGCGGAAAATCTAGCAACATGTTCATTAATTTCGCGGAATTCTAGCGTTTTTCCCGCTATATTGACCTAGAAAGCTCAGGGAAAAATTGCGGTAAAAACGCATAAAATCCGCGCAAAAAACGCACCAAAACCGCGCAAAAAACGCACAAATCTGAGCAAAAAAACACGCATTTTTACCGCAAAAAAGTCAGTTTTTGCTCAGGAATATTCTGCAAACATTCTTGAACGTGTGCACTTAGCCTAAAGGTTATCAGAGTTCGCAGCCACTGATTCTCCCAGCAGCTGTGAGACCCGGAAACCTCAAGGGAAGCTTTGAGGAACACTTTAATGTTACTGTTTTTCCCAGATTCTGGAACACCTGGATGCTGTGAACTAAGGTTAGCTTTGGTGTGTATTTTACAGTACTTGTTAATAAATAAAAAAATAAGTGAAAAAAACAGCTCGAGGTCCCCTGCAATTTTCATACCAGTCAAGGGAAAGTCAATGGTTAACAGAAGAGAAACACTGATGCCAAGCACCAGCCTCATTTTAAAGTGCCCAGTGGTGTCATTCTTACTTAATCATGACAGATTGATCTCCAGCCATGTCCTCATCAACACCCACACCTGTGTTAATGGAGCAATCACTGAAAAGAGGTCAGCTGGTCCTTTTAAGGCAGGGCTGCAATAATGTTGAAATGTGTTTTGGGGGATAAAGTTCATTTTCTAGCCAAATATTGACTTTGCAAGTAATTGCTGTTAAGCTGATAACTCTTTATAACATTCTGGAGTATATGCAAATTGCCATTAGAAAAAGTGAAGCAGTAGACTTTTGTAAAAATTAATATTTGTGTCATTCTCAAAACTTTTGTGTAGTGACGTTTTGGAATGCAGACTTTGATGGAATGGTCTGTGGGCGTCATGTCGCTTTGGAGAGCCCCTGATGTGCCTAAACAGTGGAAACCCCCCACAAGTGACACCATTTTGGAAACTAGACCCCCCAAGGAACTTATCTAGATCTGTGGTGAGCACATTGAACCTCCAAGTGCTTCACAAAAGTTTATAACGCCCAAGATTGAAAATAATAAAAATCACTTTTTCCACAAACATGATCTTTTAGACCCCAATTTTTTATTTTACCAAGGGTAACAGGAGAAATTGGACCCCAAAAGTTGTTGTCCAATTTTTCCTGAGTACGCTGTTACCCCATATGTGGGAGAAAACTACTGTATGGGCACACGTCGGGGCTCGAAAGGGAAGTAGTGAAGTTTTGGTATGCCGGCTTTGTGCCCAAACAGTGGACACCACTACAAGTGACCCCATTTTGGACACTAGACACCCCAAGGAACTTATCTAGATGTGTGGGGAGAACTTTGAACCTCCAAGTGCTTCACAGAAATTTATAACGCAGAGCCATAAAAATTAAAAAAATCATATTTTTTCCACAAAAATGATATTTTCGCACCCAATTTTTTATTTTCCCACGGGTAACAGAAGAAATGAGTCCTCACGAGTTATTGTGCAATTTGTCCTGAGTATGCTGATACCCCATATGTGGGGGTAAACCACTGCTTGGGCGTATGGCAGAGCTCGGAAGGGAAGGAGCACTGATTGACTTTTTCAACGCAGATTTGGCTGGAATTCAGATCAGACGTCATGTCACGTTTGGAGAGCCCCTAATGTGCCTAAACAGTGGAAACCCCCCAAGCTAACTCCAACCCTAACCCCAACACACCCCTAACCCTAATCCCAACCCTAACCATAACCCTAACCACAAACTTAACCCTAGCACACTACTAACCCTAACATGAAAATATAAATAAATACTTTTTTTTATTTTATTATTTTTCCATAACTAAGGGGGTGATACAGGAGCGTTTAATTTATTATTTATAGCGTGTTTTTATAGCAGGTTTTAATGTTTGGCAGCTGTCACATGCTAAAGAACGCTTTTTATATGCAAAAAATAGTTTTTGCATCACCACATTTTGAGAGCTATAATTTTTCCATATTTTGGCCCACAGAATCATGTGAGGTCTTACTTTTTGGGGGATGAGTTGACGTTTTTATGGGTACCATTTTTGGGCACATGACATTTTTTGATCGCTTTTTATTACAATTTTTGTGAGGCAGAATGAACAAAAACCAGCAATTCATGAATTTCTTTTGGGGGCGTTCATACCGTTCCATGTGTGGTAAAATTGATAAAGCAGGTTTATTCTTCGGGTTAGTACGATTACAGCGGTGCCTCATTTATATTTTTTATGTTTTGGCGCTTTTATACAATAAAAACAATTTTATATAAAAAAAAATTATTTTTGCATCGCATTATTCTGCGAGCTATAATTTTTAAATTTTTTCGCTGATGATGCTGTATGGCGGCTCATTTTTTGCGGGACAAGATGACGTTTTCAGCTTTACCAGGTTTATTTATATCCATCTTTTTGATCGCGTGTTATTCCACTTTTTGTTCAGCGGTATGATGACAAAGCATTGTTTTTTTGCCTTGTTTTTGTTCTTATTAAGGTGTTCACTAAATGGGGTTAAATAGTAGGACAGTTTTATAGGGCGGGTTGTTACGGATGTGACGATACAAAATATGTGTACTTTTATTGTTTTTTTATTTACATAATAATAATATGTTTATTGGGGAAATATGTTTTTTTATTAATTTGGGGATTTTTAAAAAAAATATTTTTACACAATTATTTATTTTTTTTTTACATTTTTACATTGTCCCAGGGTGGGACATCACTATATAGTGTCTGATCGCTGATCTGACACTTTGCACAGAACTGTGTCAGATCAGCGATCTGACAGGCAGTGCCGGAGTCTTGCCGGAGCCTGCTCTCAACAGGCACTGACAAGCCACCTCCCTGCAGGACCTTGAAGGACCCTGTGGCCATCTTGGATCCGGGGGCCTGTGGGGAGGAGGCCCTCGGAACAACGCGATCACATCGCGTTGTTCTGAGTGTCTCTGGTAAGCACGCAGGGAGCCCTCCGCGTGAGTCAGGGGTTAAAGAGCTGGGAGCGGTCCGTGACCACTCCTGGCACTTAGTGCCGGGTGTCAGCTGTGAGAATCAAGAGACTCGCACAAGAATTGTGCGAGGTTCTCGCATGTGTGACCCCGGCCTTAAAGGCAAAGAGGCGGTACCTCACAGTGTAAGTTACACTGCATATTGTGTGTATGAGAGGGAGATGTCTTCTCCTTGTGAAACCAGCAAGTTTAGGGCTGCTGGAACACAGTTCTTTTCACTTTGCCATTGGAAGAAATATTATGCACAATCCAGGTAATGCTTCACTGATGGAGGAACCTTCATGGATTGTCTCGCAGTGGTGACCCACTAGTGGTATGGAAGTTCTCACAGTTTTGGCCCTACTGTTCCCTATTGCAGAGTGTAGCTACGACAAAGTTTGTTGCATGGGAGACACATAGATATGGTTCTAGCTAGATGCACATAGGAAAGCCAGTGTGCAGGAAAGCCTTATCTCTCCTGACTGTATAAGGTTTCACTCCTTTGTGAAGATGTCTTGTTGTAAGCATGGACTAGAATGGATTCAGTGAGCAGTGTGGCTTCCTTGCTGTTCCTTCCCTGGAAATAACAGGACTGAACCGGTTTGTGGCAGCTCACAGGAAGTGTGTGCACTGATCCGGGAGGCTCCTCCCTGCATTTTCTATGGTAGCTTGTTGTAAGGAAATTATTCACGTAACGATCATATGTATACATTAACCAGTAGATGGCAGCATAGTACAAATTACATTCACATTTATGAATCCTCAGTGTATGCACATTTATGCCTTACATCTCCTAACTGGGATACCACAAAATACTAGGTTCGGTGTAATAGGTTCCCTTTAACTGCTTCCAGACATCCACAATTCGGAAGCGGATGTATAGAACAGGCTCAGAGAGTCCCGCACGCTTCCCAGCAGACGATGGCTGTGTTTGCACAACTATCATCTGCCTCTAACAGCTGCAAGTGAAGCTGAGCTGATCCCGCTGCTGTTGTTAATGCCTTAAATGCCGCTGTCAATCTCTGACAGCAGCATTTAAAGAGCGCACCCATTCATGTGGCCACCAGCCCTCCCGTGAGCTGGTTCTGGGGTGACAATGAGCTGCCATCTCAGCCGAAAGTCTGCTTGAAGACCACTATACCTGCCATGATGATGCTCCGCTTCACAGGAGATCATGCTTTTTAAATATACTGCAATATCAGATGATTTTAGGCTCAAAGCTACTATAAGTAATAAAGAACTAAAAAAGATACTAAGTAAATAAAAGTTTTTAAAAAAATAATAAAATGAAAAATAATGATATAAAAAAAACTAAAATTAAAACATATTCAGCATTGCCGAGTTTGTAAAACTCTGCTCTATCAAATACAAAGTTATGGCAATCAACCCAATTGGTAAACACTGTGAAGTGAAAAAAGAATAAAAAAATGACAGAAATGCATTTTTTGGTTGCTGCAACTCTACAAAACAAAATCCTGCAAGAAGTTATCAAACACAACCAAAAATGGTACCATTAAAAACACAAGCTTGCTTTGCAAAAAAATAAGTCCTCACACAGCTTAAACGACAGAAAATAAAAAATGCACGAGTCTTTCAAAATGGCAACAAACAAAAATGTTATTATTAAAATTTTTTGTATTTTTTAACCCTAAAATAAATAATTTAAAATGTAAAATTATATAATTTTATACAGTTGGAATTTAGATATTTTTTGCAATTTCCCAATACTTTAAATTTTACATTAAAAGGTTAAATGAATGCTGTTTATTCAAAACTACAACTTGTCCTGCATAAAACATCCCCTCATATGGCTATGTTAGTGGAAAAAAAAAAGTTATGACTCATGGAAAAAAGAGAGGAAAAAATGGAAATGCAGAAACAAAAATTGGCTGCATCAGGAATGGAGTTAATCTTGCTAGTGTTCTCCTGACTTCATTCTTGATGGTTTCTGTTCTTTATTGTTGCTTACTGTGATTACTCATCTGTATGACAAATCCTGCCTGTTACATTGTGTTATTAAGATAGACAACTTCCCACTCCCTCGTTTTGCCTGTTGTGTGCTTCAGCTTTTGGATTCAACGTTACAGAGAGATTATATCAATACTATGTTGTTATTTGTATATGACGCATACTGTAAAAGTCCTATTTTTATAGACCTACATTTTTATTGCTTAATTCCTTCTGTATACAGTTTTTGACACAAATTTTGTTTTTCACAAACGTTACTGTTTTAGTGTTTTTAGATCAACTTATGCCAACAATCCAGGAGCAATTTAGTGACGAGTAAAGCTTTTGCTAACAATCTGCAGCACCATGTCACAAGGAAAACATGATAACTGAGTGACTTGGTGAACAAAACATGGAAATTTTGGGTCCTTGGCCAAGAAACTCCCCAGATCTCAATCTCGTTGAGAACCTTCGGTCAATCCTCAAAATGCATGTGGACAAACAAAAACAAAGAAATTGTTAAACTACAAGCCCTGATTGGACAAGAATGGACTATCATCTGTCAAGATTTGACCCAGAAGCTGGGATATAGCATGTCAGAGCGAACTGCAGATATTTTGAAAAATAGGGCTCAATACTGGAAATATTGAGTCTTTGCATACCCTTGATGTTTTTAAAAACTGGCTAAATGCTTATAATTGTATTTCAGTAACCATAGAAAAATCCAACTAAAAGATCGAAAAACACTGATGCTGCAGGTATGTGAAAACTTAAATTTGCTAAACTTTTGGTCACAGCCATATATATGTTGTGTAGTATATTTATGCTTAGAGTCTCATAGACTTTCATTGGGAAAGCAGGTACCATTCTACACAGATCTGAGAGCCATCTAACTCAGACCCGGGCAAAGTGAGCCTCACGGACCACATGCGGATTTTTGGCTGTTCCAGTGTGGCCCATGGATCAGGACAGCCAAAGGGCTTTATTTAATTGCATCCAGTACCATGTAGCCACCCTTCACCAAGTATCTCACTTTCACAAGTATCTGCAGAGACCAGTGAATACAATGATTTAACAGGGAATCAGTTGCCTGTTCCATCACTGAGCGCATGCGTCTGAGAGTGCAGTAGATGCAATGAAGTCACTATATCACATCATCATAGTATACAGTGCAGTACACACAGGAGCAGTGGGAGAATGGGGTTAAATGAGTAGGTTTTTTCTTTACTTCATTTTTCAGGTGAAGGGAGCTGTTTGGGTCATAATACTGTATAAGGGGGTTGTGTGGGGTCATAATACTGTATTAATGGGCTGTGTGGGAGCATAATATTGTGTAAAGAAGCTGTGTGGGGACATAATAATGTGTAAGGGGGCTGTGTGGAGATATCATTCCGAGTTTGTGACTGTTTGGGGACATCTTTCTGTATAGGGGCTGTGTGAGGACATAATACTGTGTAAATGGCCTATGTGGGGACATAATATTGTGTAAGGGGGCTGTGTGGGGACATCATTCTGTACTGGGGCTTTGTGAGGACATTTTACTGCATAATGGGGCTGTGTGGTGGACATAAAACTGCAAGGGTGCTATGTGGCGACATAATACTGTGTAAGGGGGATGTGTGGGGACAATTCTGAGTGGGTGGCTGTGTGGGTACACGGTTCTGTATGGGGGCTATGAGAACATAATACTTTGTAAAGGGGCTGTGTGGGGGGACATAATACTGTGCAAGGGGGCTGTGTGGGACATAATACTGTGCAAGGGGGCTGTCTGGGTCACAATACTCTGTAAGGGGGCTGTGTGGGGGACATAAAACTGTGTGAGGGGGCTGTCTGGGACATAATACTCTGTAAGGGGGCTATGTGGGGACATAATACTGTGTAAGGAGGCTTTGTGGGGACATAATACTGTGTAAGTGGGCTGTGTGAGGGACATAATACTGTGCAACTCTGCATTCTGAATGGATGGCTGTGTTGGATATAATACTGTGTAATGTAGCTGTGTAGGAAAATAATACTGTGTAGTAAAGCTTTGAGGGGACATAATACTATGTAGTGAAGCTGTGTGGGGACTAACTACTGTGTCGGGAGACTGTGTGAGGACATTATACTGTTTGTGGGGTATCATAGTAAGCTTGGGGCTGTTGATCAAAATAAAAGGGCTGAATATCAGGAGCAGTATGATTTACTGTTTTATATAAACTTTATAAAAAGCAGTACATTATATGGTTTTGATTAGCTGCTACAAGTAAGAATAGATGTTAAAATAAGTTCTATTGTAACAAGAATTAGCAGTGACTAGTCAACAGACTTAATTCTGTTCAATATTAAGTGTTAAAATGAGTAAAACAATAATAATAAGCAGAATTAAGTTTGGCCAGTTGGTTCGGACCTCCACAACAGTCACAGTATCTCATGTTCAGACAAGGTAAGACGGTCACAGAAGAGCGCCAGCCAAGCGTAGCTTTGGGTGATGTAATGCAGCTCCAGCTGGGTGCCTCAGATGAGGAAGAGAGGTGCAGAGTTGGATGAAACCCGGTCAGCAGGAGCGCAAAAACAGGGCTAAATTAATAAACAATCTTCTTTTATTAAAACCACAACGCATTTCAACAGGTAATTGTCTTCCTCAGGTGGCAATCTTGCCACCTGAGGAAGACAGAATTACCTGTTGAAACGCGTTGTGGTTTTAATAAAAGAAGATTGTTTATTAATTTAGCCCCTGTTTTTGCGCTCCTGCTGACCAGGTTTCATCCAACTCTACAGTATTCATGTGGTCCCTTTGGAAATTAAATTGCCCACCCCTTGTCTAATCTGATCTACACTCAAGTGGTTCAGAAGAAGACCAGAGTAGGGCTGGAAACTGCAGAAGATGCCGATCAGTGAGTAATTTAACATATATGCACTACACTATAGAAATATTCAGAAGGGATAAGAAAATTAGTTGAGAGCAACTTTATAGTCAAATAGACTCAATTGGAAATGTAGAGGTTTCCGTAAATCTATATTCACAGTGTATTCAGTGGGTAAATCAAGGTATGCACTAAAAATTTCCCCAGCATTATTACCAACTGTAGACATATTGTAATATTGGCCATGCAAATGTAAAAAGTCCTTATTATAGTGTATCTGGGTGCTGTGGACGGTATCTTTCTTTTTTAACAGTACTGAATAGCAGAGTCATATACAGAATGCTTATTGATGCAAAGGGCATTTTGCAAAAAGAACCGATACCACCTATATGTCACGCTGTCTAATGATATGTATACAATGTCAGTAAACTATTAATACAGGAACAACACTCTATACAACAACTAGTATAGCAACATCAGCATGTAAGTATAGAATAGATTTACCTGACACGATATCTGCTGAACTCAGGGTTAATCTTGAGGACTTGATGAGCTGAAACAGGAAAGAGATGGAACCGGGATCTAACCTGACCCTAAACTGGGGTCCTAACTAATCCCTCACCTTGGAGGTACTGATAATGGTTCAGAGGTCCAAGTCACCAACCTAACCCTGTCTCCTATCAGACCCTGAACCCTGTAATCAGTCCTAAGAAGGATCCTGACTACCACCAAAGGGATATGGGCTGATCTTAGCTAAATACACAGATTAGACATATAAGACAGACAGGATAACACTCGCTTGCATACACACTCAAACACCAAAGGAACATAAATGGTCTGGGAAATAAACTCTAACCAAGTTGAGCTTAGAACAACTAAGGAGCTCACAACTAAAGTCTATACAGATTCATTCCTATCTGTGGTCTGCATGAAGGTTTCACTGGCAACTCCCCAAGCAGACAACCAGGAATTTAAAGGAAACCAATCAACAAATAATCAATTGCAGCCGGGAGAAACTGCACCCAGTCCCAGCACCGAACACAGACAGAATTAACTCCCTAGCTGCCAAACAAAAAGAAACAGCAGCTCAGCTGTGTGAAGTCAAAATGTGCAACCGCGACGATCTTCGTGGCAATGCACACATGACAGTACCCCCCTTCTACGAGGGGCCTCCGGACCCTCAGGGCCAGGCCTGCCGCGGTGAGTTCTGTGGAAGGTCCGAACCAAACGATCTGCGTTAACATCAGACGCAGGGACCCACGTCCTCTCCTCTGGACCATACCCCTTCCAATGCACCAAGTACTGAAGGGACCGGCGATTCAGACGTGAGTCAATGATCTTTGATACTTGAAATTCCAAGTTACCATTGACCAACACAGGAGGAGGAGGTAGAGGTGACGGTATGACTGGTGCCACATACCTTTTAAGTAATGACTTGTGGAACACATTATGAATTTTAAACGTAGGAGGGAGGTCCAGACGAAATGCCACAGGATTAATTATGGAACTGATCCTGTACGGCCCGATGAATCTGGGACCCAGTTTCCAGGAGGGCACTTTAAGTTTTATATTCCTGGTAGACAACCATACCAGATCGTTCACATTCAGATCTGGACCAGAAACTCTCCTCCTATCAGCCATACGTTTGTAACGGTTCCCCATCGCACTCAGATTATTCAATACACCTCTCCACACAGAAGCAAGTGACGACGAGAAACGCTCCTCCTCAGGAACCCCAGAAGGGCCCCCCCCATTGAAAGTACAAAACTGGGGATGAAAACCATATGCCCCAAAAAACGGGGACTTACCAGTGGACTCGCTCCGCCTGTTGTTAAGAGCGAACTCTGCCAGAGGCAAGAAAGAAGACCAGTCCTCTTGGTTCTCTGAGACAAAACACCGGAGATATGTCTCTAAGCTCTGATTCAGACGCTCTGTCTGACCATTGGTCTGCGGATGAAAAGCCGAGGAAAATGACAATTGCATCCCCCGACGTAAACAAAATGCCCTCCAAAATTTGGACACAAACTGAGACCCCCTATCTGACACCACATCAGAAGGCAACCCATGAAGTCTAACGATCTCCCTAATGAACACCTGCGCCAGAGTTTTAGCATTAGGGAGTGCAGGAAGAGCAACGAAATGTGCCATCTTACTGAACCTGTCAACAACCACCAGTATGACAGTATTCCCTGACGACGGAGGAAGGTCCGTAATGAAGTCCATAGATAAATGAGTCCATGGACGCTCCGGAAGTTTCAAGGGTAAAAGGGTCCCAGACGGACGGGTATGAGGGTTTTAGAGCGAGCACACACCCCACAGGACGCGACAAAAGTTATAACATCTTTATTAGCATTAGGCCACCAAAACCGGCGAGAAAGGAGATCTAAAGTAGCCTTACTCCCTGGATGTCCTGCTAGAGCAGAATTATGATGTGCCTCAATAACCTTTTGTCTCAACAGATTTGGGACAAACAGTCTCCCTGGAGGTCCTGCAGGGGCGTCCCCCTGAGCCTCTAACACCTCCTCCTCAAGCTCAGAAAATACAGCCGACACTACCACCCCCTCCTGAAGGATAGGACTCGGGTCATCCGTTTTCCCGGCCCCTGGGAAACTGCGAGACAAGGCATCAGCCTTTACATTCTTAGACCCCGGGCGATAAGTGACGACAAAATTAAACCTGGTAAAAAACAACGACCATCGAGCTTGTCTGGAATTCAGACGCTTAGCGGATTCCAAATACAACAGGTTCTTGTGATCAGTAATAACGGTAACCGGGTGGACTGCCCCCTCCAAAAAGTGACGCCATTCTTCAAAAGCTAACTTAATGGCCAAAAGTTCCCTATTGCCGATATCATAATTCCTTTCGGCGGACGACAATTTCTTAGAAAAGAAAGCGCACGGATGCCATTTACCAGGGGACGGACCCTGGGACAATATAGCACCCACCCCTACGTCAGACGCATCCACCTCCACAATGAACGGCTGAGATGCATCTGGTTGGATGAGAACGGGTGCCGAAGCAAAACATTTCTTCAAAGAGGAAAAGGCTTGGCAAGCTTTGTCCGACCATTTAGAAAAATCCGTCCCTTTTCTTGTCATGTCAGTGAGAGGTTTGACCACAGATGAGAAATTACAAATAAATTTCCGGTAGTAGTTAGCAGACCCCAAAAAACGCTGCAGAGCCTTAAGATCCCCTGGCTGATCCCATTCAAGCACTGCTCTCACCTTTTCAGGGTCCATACGGAAACCGGAGGCTGACACCAAAAAACCCAAAAACTGAAGTTCCTGTACGGCAAATACACACTTCTCCAGTTTGGCGTATAATTTATTGTCTCGCAAGATCTGCAACACCTGTCTCACATGCTCCTGATGAGACACAAGATCTGGCGAGTAAATTAAAATGTCGTCCAAATATACAACCACAAACAGCCCCACAAGGTGACGAAAAATGTCATTAACAAAATGTTGGAATACTGCTGGTGCAGTAGTCAGACCAAAAGGCATGACTAGGATCTCATAATGTCCCTCCGGCGTGTTAAACGCCGTTTTCCACTCACCCCCTCTTTTATCCTAATCAGATTATACGCCCCCCTGAGATCCAATTTAGAAAACCATTTGGCGCCAACAATTTGATTGAAGAGATCAGGAATAAGAGGGAGTGGATACGGATCTCGAACAGTAATCCGATTAAGTTCGCGGAAATCCAAGCAAGGGCGTAGGCCTCCATCTTTCTTCTTCACAAAGAAGAACCCCGCGGCTACTGGGGAAGATGAAGGTCTAATATGCCCTTTGGCCAGACTTTCAGAAATATAATCTTTCATAGCCTGCCTCTCAGGACCAGAAAGATTATACAACCTAGCTTTAGGCAACTTAGCATCAGGAAGGAGATTAATAGAGCAGTCATACACGCGATGAGGAGGCAACTCCTGACACCCCTCCTCAGAAAAAACATCCCCAAAATCCTCCAAAAAAGGAGGCAATGTATTAGGCACGACCGTACTGATGACTGTGTTCATGCAGTTGCTTTTGCAAAACTCACCCCATTGGCTTATTTCTCTGGACTGCCAATTAATCACAGGGTTATGTTTAACCAACCAAGGAAGTCCCAACACAATGGGAGTAGGTAGACCCTCCAACACATAACAAGATAATTGTTCCCTATGTATTGCCCCTACCCGAAGGTCAATGTTATGAACCTCATGAACAAAGCTACCTTGGCCGAGAGGCCTGGCGTCAATGGAGAATATAGGGATCGGTTTGACCAATACACTCAGATGCATACCTTGAGCCTGAGCAAACTGAGCGTCAACCAGATTAGCCCCGGAACCACTATCAAGAAGAACAGACAATCTCTCCACTCTCGTACCAACTACCATCTCCACTGGTACAAGGAACTGAGAAGAACTGGCGGATGAAATACATACTCCCAGGTTGTCGTCCACCACACAACCTGGGATTAACAGTTTTCCGGCGACTTTTGGCTCAACAAGGCACGGGATGGACATTCTCCAACAAAATGTCCCTCTTTCCCGCAGAAAAAACATCTTCTAGTCCTGCAGCCTACCGCCAATCCCCTCCTACGAAATGATGTCCCTCCCAACTGCATAGGCTCCTCCGAACAGACAAGGGGAACCTCAACATAAGGGACTTTAGTGGTAGGTGGAGAAACAACAGGGAGTGGGGTTACCTCACCCCTCTCCCGAAGCCGTCTATCAGTACGGATAGCTAAGGCCATAGCAGCCTCCAGAGAAGGAGGAGACTCATACTGAGCCAAAACGTCTTTTAATTTATCAGAAAGCCCATGACAAAACTGGCTCCTAAGAGCTGGGTCATTCCACTGAGTATCTGTGGCCCATCTACGAAACTCAGAAGCAAATTCCTCTGCCGGACGATCTCCCTGCTGTATCTTACGTAATTTTGTCTCAGCAAGAGAGACCCGATCTGGGTCATCATATACCAATCCCAGGGCAGTAAAAAATTGATCTACAGACAGTAGAGCCGGGGATCCCAGAGGAAGGGAAAATGCCCAGGATTGAGGGTCCCCTTGCAGAAGTGAGATAACAATTCCCACTCTCTGCTCCTCACTCCCTGATGATCGAGGCCGAAGCCGAAAATACAATTTACATGCCTCCCGGAAGGTGAAAAATTTGTCTCGCCCACCAGTGAACCTGTCCTGGAGAGCAACCTTAGGTTCAACTCTGGTTTGCTCCAGGGGAGACAAAACTTTGGACTTAATGTCCGTCAGCTCCATGGATAATCCCTGCAACTGC
Source organism: Oophaga sylvatica (assembly GCA_033576555.1). Taxonomy (NCBI): domain Eukaryota; kingdom Metazoa; phylum Chordata; class Amphibia; order Anura; family Dendrobatidae; genus Oophaga; species Oophaga sylvatica. Next base: position 251,240,046 of record JARQOD010000004.1, on the reverse strand, counting down.
AGAGCCAGCCGGGCTACTGGATCCATGGTAACTGGAGATAATTTTTATGGCCAGTGAAAATGTCACGCTGTCTAATGATATGTATACAATGTCAGTAAACTATTAATACAGGAACAACACTCTATACAACAACTAGTATAGCAACATCAGCATGTAAGTATAGAATAGATTTACCTGACACGATATCTGCTGAACTCAGGGTTAATCTTGAGGACTTGATGAGCTGAAACAGGAAAGAGGTGGACCGGGATCTAACCTGACCCTAAACTGGGGTCCTAACTAATCCCTCACCTTGGAGGTACTGATAATGGTTCAGAGGTCCAAGTCACCAACCTAACCCTGTCTCCTATCAGACCCTGAACCCTGTAATCAGTCCTAAGAAGGATCCTGACTACCACCAAAGGGATATGGGCTGATCTTAGCTAAATACACAGATTAGACATATAAGACAGACAGGATAACACTCGCTTGCATACACACTCAAACACCAAAGGAACATAAATGGTCTGGGAAATAAACTCTAACCAAGTTGAGCTTAGAACAACTAAGGAGCTCACAACTAAAGTCTATACAGATTCATTCCTATCTGTGGTCTGCATGAAGGTTTCACTGGCAACTCCCCAAGCAGACAACCAGGAATTTAAAGGAAACCAATCAACAAATAATCAATTGCAGCCGGGAGAAACTGCACCCAGTCCCAGCACCGAACACAGACAGAATTAACTCCCTAGCTGCCAAACAAAAAGAAACAGCAGCTCAGCTGTGAGAAGTCAAAATGTGCAACCGCGACGATCTTCGTGGCAATGCACACATGACACTATACGACTGTTTTTTTAGAATGAGAGTCTATGTCATGCAGTTGTACGCATCAGTGCTATATTTTTCAAATCCGAAGGTAATTTCTAGAATCTGTATCACACCCAAACTAAAAATGTAGAGTGAAAAATGCTCTATTTGTTGCACAAGAATAGTAATTAACAAAGGGTCAAATTTTCAGATTTTATAATGGATTTGATCCTTGAAAGCTAGAACATACTAGTCTTGCTAAGAGCAATGCGGTAAAAGTGACACAATAAAATGATTGACAGCTTCTACAGCCCTATTAATCTTTAGTAATATTATATATTTTATTAGATATTATTTCATGTCACATATTTGATCTGTCACATGTAACAAGATATCGTTAAATCATTACAATAGGCTTCTCGTATTTTACACATGCATTCTATAGACTGCATAAAACTGCTGTGAAATTCATATTCTTACAAGAAGAGCAGCAATATATCATTCAGCTATGTAACACTGCTGAATTCCATTGCCAGTAATGCTTGTCTATCCCTTACAATTGACCTGGGACTTGAGGGGATAATTATTCATCTGGCTAACTGCTCCTATTAGGAAGAGTTGACTGAGGTCACACGAGTGTGCAACCATTACATCCTGGCTTAATCCCTATTGACAATGCATTATTCTCTCAACTGGTGCACTCAATCTCTCCGAGCCACAGGATTCTGCAGGTGACTGCGTCCAGCTGTGTCATACATCAGAGTTCTATAGGTCCTGTCTAGGAATATGTTTTTTTCCGTAAAATGTTTGTAAATTGTTGATCCAATGCATGTTTTGAGCATTTTTACAAACCACTAACTAAATTTGCAATGGAGACTATCCAAATGTGATTGCAATAAGGCCTCATTCAGATGGTTGTTTTTCATGTACAGTGGGTACAGAAAGTATTCAGACCCCTTTAAATTTTTCAATCTTTGTCTCATTGCAGCCATTTGGTAAATTCAAAAAAGTTAATTTTTTACTCATTAATGTATACTCTGCACCCCATCTTGACTGAAAAAAAAACAGAAATGTAGAAATTTTTGCAAATTTATTAAAAAAGAAAAACTGAAATATCACATGGTCATAAGTATTTAGACTCTTTGCTCAGACACTTATATTTAAGTCACATGCTGTCCATTTCCTTGTGATCCTCCTTGAGATGGTTCTACTCCTTCACTGGAGTGCAGCTGTGTTTAATTAAAGTGATAGGACTTGATTTGTAAAGGCACACACCTGTCTATAGAAGACCTCACAGCGCATGTCAGACCAAATGAGAATCATGAGGTCAAAGGAACTGACAAAGGAGCTCAGAGATAGAATTGTGGCAAGGCACAGATCTGACCAAAGTTACAAAAGAATTTCAGCTGTACTCAAGGTTCCTAAGAGCACAGTGGCCTCCATAATCTTTAAATTGAAGACATTTGGGACCACCAGAAGTCTTCCAAGCCCTGGCCTCACAGCCAAACTGAGCAATCGTAGGAGAAGAGCATTGGTGAGAGATGTAAAGAAGAACCCCAAGATCACCGCGGCTGAGCTCAACAGATGTAGTAGGGAGATGGGAGAAAGTTCCACAAAGTCAACTATCACTGCAGCCCTCCACCAGTTGGGCCTTTATGGCAGAGTGGCCCGATGAAAGCCTCTTCTGAGCGCAAGTCATATGAAAGCCCGCATAGAGTTTGCTAAACAACACATGAAGGACTCCCAGACTATGAGAAATAAGATTGTCTGGTCTGATGAGACGAAGATAGAACTTGGTGATAATTCTAAGCGGTATGTGTGTGTAGAAAACCAGGCACTGCTCATCACATGCCCAATACAAACCCAATAGTGAAACATGGTAGTGGCAGCATCATGCTATGGGGGTGTTTTTCAGCTGCAGGGACAGGATGACTGGTTGCAATTGAAGGAAATATGAATGCGGTCAAGTACAGATATATCTTGGATGAAAACCTCTTCCAGAGTGCTCTGGACAGGGCCGCCATCAGGGCATGACAACCCTTACTGCGGTATGGGGCACGCCGGTGCGCGCTCGGGCCCGGGGGCCCCCAACATTTTGAGGCTCCCCCTACTCCCCAAGGGGCCCCCAGCTAGCGGCACATCACGTAGCCGCTATGGGGGCCCCTGTAAGGCAGGGGGGCCCGCCTGCCCCCCAGCGCCGACTCCCCCCGCCGCTGCTTTGAACTATATCGGCGTCTGCCGGTACAGTTCAAAGCAATGATGGAGGAGAGAGCGTCAGCTGACGCTCCATCTCCCATAATTCTCCGCTCTGTCTCTGACACAGCGTGTGCGCGATGACGTCATCGCGCACTCACTGTGTGCCGGGCAGAGCAGGAGACAGAAGCCGGGAGCAGCGCGGGCACGAGGAGAGGTGAGGAGTATGTGTTTTTTTTTTAATTCTGTCAGTGCTTACTGAACTGGGGGTGGGGGGGAGATGAGGGCTGTACTATGTGGGTCCTCCCTGCTGTATACTATGTGGGCTCTCCCTGCTGTATACTATGTGGGCCCTCCCTGCTATATACTATGTGGGCCCTCCCTGCTGTATACTATGTGGCCCCTCCCTGCTATATACTATGTGGGCCCTCCCTGCTGTATACTATGTGGGCCCTCCCTGCTATATACTATGTGGGCCCTCCCTGCTGTATACTATGTGGGCCCTCCCTGCTATATACTATGTGGGCCCTCCCTGCTGTATAATATGTGGGCCCTCCCTGCTGTATACTATGTGGGCCCTCCCTGCTGTATACTATGTGGGCCCTCCCTGCTATATACTATGTGGGCCCTCCCTGCTGTATACTATGTGGGCCCTCCCTGCTATATACTATGTGGGCCCTCCTGCTATTACTATGTGGGCCCTCCTGCTATATACTATGTGGGCCCTCCCTGCTTATACTATGTGGGCCCTCCCTGCTATATACTATGTGGGCCCTCCTGCTGTATACTATGTGGGCCCTCCCTGCTATATACTATGTGGGCCCTCCCTGCTGATATACTATGTGGGCCCTCCTGCTATATACTATGTGGGCCCTCCCTGCTGTATACTATGTGGGCCTCCCTGCTATATACTATGTGGGCCCTCCCTGCTTATACTATGTGGGCCTCCCTGCTGTATACTATATGTGGGGCCCTCCCTGCTGTATATCTATGTGGGCCCTCCCTGCTGATATACTATGTGGGCCCTCCCTGCTTATACTATGTGGGCCCTCCCTGCTATATACTATGTGGCCCTCCCTGCTGTATACTATGTGGGCCCCTGCTGTATACTATGTGGGCCCTCCCTGCTATATACTATGTGGGCCCTCCCTGCTATATACTATGTGGGCCCTCCCTGCTTATACTATGTGGGCCCCTCCCTGGCTGTATACTATGTGGGCCCTCCTGCTATATACTATGTGGGCCCTCCCTGCTATATACTATGTGGGCCCTCCCTGCGTATTACTATGTGGGCCCTCCTGCTGTATACTATGTGGGCCTCCCTGCTATATACTATGTGGGCCCTCCCTGCTATATACTATGTGGGCCCTCCCTGCTATATACTATGTGGGCCCTCCCTGCTGTATATAGTGCGCTATTAGTGGGCCCTGCCTTGCTATAATACTATGTGGGCCCTCCCTGCTATATACTATGTGGGCCCTCCCTGCTGTATACTATGTGGGCCCTCCTGCTATATACTATGTGGGCCCTCCCTGCTATATACTATGTGGGCCCTCCCTGCTATATACTATGTGGGCCCTCCCTGTCTGTATACTATGTGGGCCCTCCTGCTATATACTATGTGGGCCCTCCCTGCTATATACTATGTGGGCCCTCCTGCATGTATACTATGTGGGCCTCCCTGCTATATACTATGTGGGCCCTCCCTGCTATATACTATGTGGGCCCTCCCTGCTATATACTATGTGGGCCCTCCCTGCTATATACTATGTGGGCCCTCCCTGCTATATACTATGTGGCCCTCCTGCTTATACTATGTGGGCCCTCCCTGCTTATACTATGTGGGCCCTCCCTGCTATATACTATGTGGCCCCCTGCTATATCTATTGGCCCTCTGCTATATACTATGTGGGCCCTCCCTGCTATGTGCATACTATGTGGGCCCTCCCTGCTATATACTATGTGGGCCCTCCCTGCTATATACTATGTGGGCCCTCGTTGGGCCTCCTATATACTATGTGGGCCCTCCCTGCTATATACTATGTGGGCCCTCCTGCTGATACTATGTGGGCCTCACTGCTGTATACTATGTGGCCCTCCGCTGTATACTATGTGGGCCCCCTGCTATTACTATGTGGGCCCTCTGCTATATACTATGTGGGCCCTCCCTGCTATATACTATGTGGGCCCTCCCTGCTTATACACATGTGGGCCCTCCTGCTTATACTAGTGGGCCTCCTGCTATATACTATGTGGGCCCCCCTGCTATATACTATGTGGGCCCTCCCTGCTATATACTATGTGGGCCTGCTTACTATGTGGGCCCTCCTGCTGTATACTATGTGGGCCCTCCCTGCTGTATACTATGTGGGCCCTCCCTGCTTATACTATGTGGGCCTCCTGCTATATACTATGTGGGCCCCCTGCTATATACTATGTGGGCCCCCCTGCTGTATACTATGTGGGCCCTGCTGTATACTATGTGGGCCCTCCTTGTATACTATGTGGGCCCTCCCTGCTGTATACTATGTGGGCCCTCCCTGCTATATACTATGTGGGCCCTCCCTGCTGTATACTATGTGGGCCCTACCTGCTGTATGCTATGTGGGCCCTCCCTGCTGTATGCTATGTGGGCCCTCCCTGCTATATACTATGTGGGCCCTCCCTGCTATATACTATGTGGGCCCTCCCTGCTATATACTATGTGGGCCCTCCCTGCTATATACTATGTGGGCCCTCCCTGCTATATACTATGTGGGCTGTGCTATACACTATGCGGGCCGCGCTATACACTATGTGGGCTGTGTTATTTACTATTGGGGGATATATTATATTTTACAGGGTAGCTGTGTTATATACTATGTGGCTGTGTTATATACTTTGTGGCTGTGTAATATACTATGGGGGCTACGTTATATTCCTTTGGGGAGGCAGGCTGTATGATATTCTATTTGGGGATACATTATATTCTATGGGTGGCTGTATTATATTTATTATATTCTATGAGGGGTGATTGCATCATACTCTATGAGGGGGCTACATTATACTGTATGAGGTGGCTACATTGTATTCTATGGGGGCTGCATTATATTCTATGGGGGCTAGATTATATTGTATGGGGGCTTCATTATACTTTGAGGGGGCTACATTATATTCTATGGGGGCTGCATTATACTATATGAGGGCTACATTGTATTTTATGGAGGGGCTACATTATACTATATAAGGGGGCTCAATTATATTCTATGGGGAGTTTACATTATACTATGTGGGGTGGTTGCATTATACTCTGAGGGGTGGCTGCATTATGCTCTGTGGGGTGGTTGCATTATGCTCTATAGGGTGACTGCATTATACTATATGTGGGCTGCATTATACTGTATTGAGGACTACGGGGAATACATTATACCATATGAAGAATTATGGGGTGCATTATACTATGGGAAGTGAATTGTACTACATGGATGACTATGGCGGTGCATTATACTATATGGAGCACTATGAGGAGTGTATTATACTATATGGATGACTGAGTGTATTTTAATATATTGAGGGCTATTAGGAGTGTATTATACTATATGGAGGACTATGGATACATTATATTATATGGAGGACTATGGAGTGAGCACTTTACAATATGGAGGACTGTTGTGCACATTATAATATATGGAGGACTATGGAGTGTATTATACTAAACAAGAAATGCTGCATATTCATCGAGTGATTGGTGTTAATGTGTCATTGGTGAGGGCATGGTGCAGAAATGAAGTATTTTCATGAAAGGGCGGAGGGATTTTGGAAGGTTTGCGTGGTGGAGGAGGAGCTAGGGTGGATACGGAACTGGGGGTGGAGCCTGGGCGGAGTCTCAAGGGGGGCCCCATAAATTTTGCCAGTATGGGGCCCCGAAATTCCTAGTGGCAGCCCTGGCTCTGGACCTCAGACTTGGCCGAAGGTTCACCTTCCAACAAGACAATGACACACTAAGCACACAGCTAAATAAAAAAGAGAGCTCAGAACTTGTTAACCATTCTTGTATGGCCACTCCAGAGCCTGACTAACCCAATTGATGCATCCTGGAAGACCTGAAAAAGCATGTCACCAACAGTTACATCCAACCTGACAGACTGAGGGTCGCAAAAGATGAGTTCCCCAAATCCAGGTGTGAAAACTTTTGCACATCCAATGAAATCAGGCTGTAAGCCAAAGGGTGCTTCATTCAATACGCAGCAAAGGGCTGATTACTGCTGACCCAGGGTGAATCGGGTCTTTAATAAGGCATCTCATTGTTTTTTCGTCAAGAGGGTGCAGAGTCATCATTAATGAGAAAAATGAACTTTGGGAATTTACCAAATGGCTGCAATGAACAAAATTTAAGGGGTTTGAATCTTTCGACCCATGTATGTGTAATGTGCTGTTTTCACTACAGACGCATGACCATTATAGTCTAAGTGCTGTTCACATGTTCCTGTATCGTTACTGACAGTTTCTGCAAAAATCAGGAACATCTGTTTGTGCAAGCGTAATATCACTGTTTTAACAAAGTACGAGCAAAACCCAATTACAATCATTGGTCCATAAAAGCATGGGCAGTTAATGGACAGTCGTCTGTGTGCAATCCGTGTGCTGTCTGATTTTCAAATTGCAATGGATAGAAGCGCCACAATTTATTAGTTTCATACAAGAAAGTTACTAATAAAACAATGATAGTTAAAACTAACTCAAGATAGGGCAGTAAATCTTCCAGATTTTACACGCTTTCAGAAAGGCAGGGCAAATATAAAAGGAGTAAGAGTATGTCTGTATGTTAAGAGTGAAATGAAAACAAGTGTGACAGATGAAATATAGGAGAAAGATTGAGAGAAAGATGTAACCTCGGTGGAAATACAAAGAAAAGTAAACAATGAAAATATTTTTTTGGAGTAATCTATAGACCCTCAACATGGTACATTAGTAAATATGGGAGATTTTAACTATACATATAGACTGAGGTCATGGTTCTACTTCAACTGCAAAGACGAGAAAATTCCTCAGCTTGTTGCAGAATAATTATATGGGTCAGATTGTGGAATACCTAACAAGAGACAGTGGTCTGATGCATCTGGTCACTTCTAACAACGAAGAGCTTGTCGGAAATGCTGAAAACGTTACTGTTCGCGAAAACCTTGGCATCAGTGACCACAATATAATTTCATTTTGCTTATACTGTAAAAAACACACTTCGGTACTGTCAGATAGTGATAGAAATGATAAATGGGACAGCTTTAAATTCATATTGGTAAGTCAGGCTGCAAAATGCATACCTACAGGTTACAAAAATAGAGGACACAAATTAAATCCCACCTGGCCTACACCTACCATTAGAAAGACCATTAATGATGTATCTAATATACATATATGAATAAATATATATATAGTGAGTACGGAAAGTATTCAGACCCCTTTAAATTTTTCACTCTTTGTTTTATTGCAGCCATTTGGTAAATTCAAAAAAGTTCATTTTTTTTCTTATTAATGTACAGTCTGTACCCCATTTTGCCTGAAAAAAAAACAAATGTAGAAATTTTTGCAAATTTATTAAAAAAGAAAAACTGAAATATCACATGATCATAAGTACTCAGACCCTTTACTCAGACACTCATATTTAAGTCACATGCTGTCCATTTCCTTGTGATCTTCCTTGAGATGGTTCTACTCCTTTTTTGGAGTCCAGCTGTGATTAATTAAAGTGATAGGACTTGATTTGTAAAGGCACACACCTGTCTATGTAAGACATCACAGTTCACAGTGCATGTCAGACCAAATGAGAATCATGAGGTCAAAGGAACTGGCCAAGGAGCGCAGAGACAGAATTGTGGCAAGGCAAAGATATGGCCAAGGTTACAAAAGAATTTCTGCTGTACTCAAGGACCTAAGAGCACAGTGGCCTCCATAATACTTAAATAGAAGACATTTGGGACCACCTGAAGTCTTCCTAGACCTGGGCTTCCAGCCAAACTGAGCAATCGTGGTAGAAAAACCCCAAGATCACTGTGGCTGAGCTCCACAGATGCAATGGGAGCGTGAGCGCTCAGCTGTGATCGGATGTGTAAGGTTTACCTCCAGTCACTGGTGTCAGCTGATGGGACTACTGCTCCCATTAGCCAATGCCTGCTGCCGCTAATAACAGTGAGAGCAGGAGTGGCTGATGTGAGTATTCATTCAGCCGGCTCCTGTGCTGTAAATAATACAAAAAATACATGTTCCCCTGTATTTTTGATAACCAGCCAGGCAAAACTCACAGCTGAGGGCTGCAACCTTCAGATTTTAGCTTCAGCAAGGCTGGTTTTCAGGAAAAGAGGGGTCCCCACGCTGTATTTTTAATTATTTAAATAATTTAAAAAACGGAGTGGGGTCCCCCCCATTTTTGACAACCAGCCTTGCTAAAGCAGACAGATGGGGCTGGTATTTTCAGATTGGTAAGGGGCCATGGATATTGCCCCCACCCTAAAAATAGCAGTCTGCAGCCACCCAGAAAAGGCACATTATTAGATATGCCAATTCTGGAGCTTTGCTCGGCTCTTCCCACTTGCCCTGTAGTGGTGGCAAGTGAGGTTCATATTTGTGGGGTTGATGTCACCTTTGTATTGTCCAGTGACATCAAGCTTACAGATTAGTAATGGAGAGGCTCTATAAGACACTTATCCATTACTAATCCTATAGTTGTATGGGAAATAAACACACAGCCAGAATAAAGTATTTTATTTGAAATAAAAGAAAACACACTTTTACTTTTTTATTTAAATATAACAGACATAGTTATACTCGCCTAACGTTTAATTCCACTGAATCCCTCATCTCCTGTAAAAAAAACAAAAATAAAAACAACAATATCCCTCACTTATCCGTTGTTCTGTCCCACATTGTAATCCATGTCTGAGGGATAAACAGTTTTCAACCCTGGACAGTGCCAAGATTAGGGTTGAGCATTCCGATACCGAAACCTGAGTCCGATACCTGAAATCCAATGTAAGTCTATGGGAACAAAATATCAGAATTTAAAATATTCCGATATTTTGTTCCCATAGACTTACATTGGATTTCAGGTATCGGACTCGGGTTTCAGTATCGGAATGCTCAACCCTAGCCAAGATGTGACCGTCCAGGCTGAAAACCACTGGTGACTGACTGAACTGCTGCGAACGCAGCCTCAGTGACCAGCGGTGATGTCATCGAGGTTACCTCCGGTCACTGAGGCTGCGTTTCCAGCTGGTCTGAACTGCGGTAACTCAGCTAGCATTGTGAGAAAAAACACTGCGCATCAAAATCTCCCATGGGATGGGAGCGGTAGTCCCATCAGCAGACACCAGTGACCGTAGTTAAACTTTACACCTCCGATCATAGCTGAGCAACCATGCTGTCTTTTGACAGCGTAGGAACTGCGGCTCTCTGACTGGCGGAGATGATTTCACTGCCAATCAGAAGCGGTGTTTGCCACGCTGTCATGCACATGACAGCGTGACAAATTCCGGTGTTCGGGCAGCTGAAGCCAAACAGTAAAATGGACTTCCTGGTGAAGTCCGTGTTCGGTGTCCGTGCCAGAACAGTACGCGTTTGGTACGGACGCCGAATTATACTATTCTGTTTCGCCCATGACAGCTGACACAGCTGAGGTCCCTCACCAGGGTGAGATATGGCGGTGTATGTGGGATGTGCAAAAAAGGAGAAGGATCAGTTTATGGAGCAGTCCATGGGTTTGGATACCAGCGGACAATTGAATCTGGATTTCAGAGCATCAGGTTCGATTACATCACTAGATCATTCCATACACTGTACTGTACAAAGTGAAGCAGTACATTGGGGGATGAAGGTAGGTAAGTAGGATTATTTTTTAATTTATCAGTGAGTACTTGTGGAGGGGTAAGGTTTCTCATTGTGGAGAGTGACATAACTCTGGCATGTCAAGGTGAGGAGGCTTATTCATGGAGCAATGCTCCTCTGGGAAATTTAAGATACAAATTGCCTCTTCAGAGAAAAAGAGGACTTGAACTCTATAGCGCCACCTGTTGGAAGTAGTGATCCTACAATCAACCCTTTAACCAGTCTTGCAATATGACTTAGGATACAAGCCAAAATCAGAATCTCAGTTTGCATAGGGGCAGGAGGCACCGTGTTTCCAGAGTCTTGTTTTTCTAGTAATATGGAAACCCTTAGGCTAAGTTCACACGTTGCGGAATTGCCGCGGAAATTTCCGCAGCAATCCCGCACTTCTCCCGCGGGAAATACGCATTTTTTTGTATGCGTATTCCCGCCAGAAACTAGCGTTTTGCAAGCGTAATTAGCTTGCAGAATGCTAGCATTTTCCTAGCGATCTGTAGCATCGCTTGGAAAACTGATTGACAGGTTGGTCACACGAGTCAAACATAGTGTTTGACATGTGTGACCAACTTTTTACTATTGATGCCGCCTATGCCGCATCAATAGTAAAAAGATCTAATGTAAAAATAATAAAAAAAATAATAAATAATGATATTCTCACCTTCCGGCGGCCCCCGCAGCTTTCCCGCCTTCAGCGACGCTCCCGGCAACTCCCGTTCCCAGGAGTCCTTTGCGACAAATCACCCCGATGACGTAGCATCACGCGAGACCGCTACGCCATCTGGGGTGATTCTCGCAAAGGACTCTTGGGACCGGGAGAGTCGCTGAAGGCGGGAAGGCTGCGAGGGCCGCCGAAAGGTGAGAATATCATTATTTTTTATTTTAATTATTGTTTTACCAGGGATATGGTACCCAGGGCCTGGAGGAGAGTCTCCTCTCCTCCAGACCCTGGGTACCATCGCACATGAACCGCTTACATTCTGCAAAATTAATGAATATGTTGCTATTTTTTCCGCGGAAAAAAACGCAACATGTGGCCAAAACATGCGGAATCAATTAACATGTATAGGATGCTTAATGCTTGTGTTTTTTTCGCGTTTTTACCGCGGAAAATCGCTGAAAAAACGCTAATATTCCTAAACGTGTGCACTTAGCCTTATACTCCTTGTGACAGATGACGGACCAGAGTGGGGGCTGGCTTGGTGCAGGATAAGTTTGGGATTTTATTAGTAACATTTTAGGTACATGATATTTTTTGATCACTTCAGGAATAAGGCTGGGATCATATTGTCATGTTCTATGCTGAGCACTTAAGCAATTACCACAAAAATGCAATTCAGACAAAACTCCCTGACTAAACAACCCATCATAATGAGGCCGATGGAAACACTTTGGACTCTGTTTGGCATCTGTGCTGGGGGTATCTATATTTTTAGGCGTTCACAGAATTATGGTTGTCCACAGTTGTATGCTTAAAAGAGGCCCAGCATTATTAGACACTGCCAGAACAGAAACCAGACGGATTCCAAAAGGACTCGAGGTTCCTCAGAAGTGAGTTGTTCCGTCTGGGGTTTAGTCTGCATAGCATTTTTGGGAATTTACACAGAAACCCCAATGTAGGAGCTTAGTAGAGAGCACAGGATAAATGTGACTCAAGCCTTGTTCCGATATTTTGGAGGTAGAATGAACAAATAGACAGCAGTGCAAGAATGTTTCTTATTTGCATTTTTGTGCGATTCAAAAATTATGTATGTGATAAGGTGGATAAATTCTTCGGGTTGGTGCGATTACAGCGATACCAGATTTATATTCTTTTTTTTATGCTTTGCTGCTATCACACAGTAAAAATGCTTTTTTTTATTAAAAAAAAATCACTTTTTTGTTGCTGTATTCTGAGAGCTGTAACTTTTTAATTTTTTTGCAGACAGTACTCGATGAGGGCTTATTTTTTGCGTGACCAGTTATAGATTTTTTGTACCATTTTGATGGACATAACGTTTTTTGATCGCTTTTTAATCAGATTATTCAGAGCCAGAATGAAAAAAAAAACAGCAATTCAGTAGTTTTCATTTTTCATTTTTGCACAGTAAAAGTGATAAGACAGATTTTTACGTTGGGTCAGTATGATTAAAATGATACCAGATTTATATCTTTTTCATGCTTTCCTGCTTTTACTGACTAAAAACTATATTTTACAAAAATATTTTTTTTTTAGCATCGCCATATTCTGAAAGCGGTAACTTTTTTCATTTTTTTTTGCTGAATAAGGTATATAAGGTATATTAAAGCTTGTATTTCCAGGACAGGTAGATGTTTTAATTTATGCTATGTATTTTTACATATGACTTTTTGATCGCTTTTTATGTATTTTTTTCATTTATTTTTTGTGAGTCAGTATGCTTTTTTTTTTTTTTTAGTATTCGTCATACAGAATAAATAACATTCCAGATTTACAGATCAGGTCGTTCAGGACGCAGCAATACCAATACTGTACTTTTTTGGGTTTATTAATGTCACTATTAAAATGTATGAACTGTCTTATAACTAATGTGTAATGTCTGTCATGTGTATTAACGTGTAATGTATATGACGCACTGTTTATGCATTTTGCTTATGTGTTAGTTAGGGAAAGCACTAGTTAATTTTTTGGGCTGGGCCTGCAGCAGAGAGGAGGGAGGAAGTTGTTGCTCCCCAGTCAGTAGCCCGGTACGTTGGCCAGGGATGACGTGTATTTCAGACAGGGCATTGCCAGACTCCTGGATGGAAGAGATCTGTTGCCCCGGACTAAGGACTCAAAAGGACTGAAGGACCACAACATGGGCCCCAGGACTCTGGAAGTGCCCCCACTGAAGGGGTTTTAAATGCCCAGATCCCAGTGAGTGGACTACTGCAAACTTCGGCTACTGTGGCTGTTGTGGGTATGGCCATAGCAAGTGTCAGGAAGAGAGAAGGAAGCCAGTGTTGAACTTGTCTTCTTTTTTCCTATTTACCACCGTTTTCTAAAAGTTATTTCCCTGTTGGAATACAACTTCATTCTTGGACTCTAATTGCCTGGACTACGGGACCAGAGGAAGAGAAGGTAACCGGTGGGGGAAGAGCTGTGCAAGGGGCCGGGGTGTCTGTGGGTGAGCTCAGTCAAGACTACCACCTCGGTCGCTCTTGTTACAATACATCCTGTGAGACCCAGCTTATAGCAGGATCTTAAAGGCCACCATACCATGGGGTTATCAGATGACCTCAGGGTACCATGACAACAATCGGCATCCGCGACTACGATTGCAAGGTGTCGCTCCTGCCAAAGGGGGTCTTTTAACCCAATTTAAACTTAGATACGACCGGTTTTGCTACTGATCGGGGCCGATACTGCAGGCTGTCAGCTCTAACTTATTTCTCAGCGTTATTAAAAAATGCCCCTTAATAAATGCCGTTAAAAGGAATATCGGCAGTCCTTAAGGGGTTAAGCCTGCAAAACTAAACAAAAAAACAGATTATGTGTAACATCTTAGATTCCTCAAAGTACCCCTTTTACTCTGAGGGCAAGTTCACACCCTCTTGCCACTCTCTCAAGTAGCGTCATCACGTTGTCATCTGAAATGGCTTCCAATTAACAGATATGCCTAGCCAAAAGTACATTTGTTGAATAACTAACCCTTCAGGTATTGTTTCTGCGATTATCAGTTGTAGTTTGGAGATGCAGTATTGGTACATGGATCCACACAGCGCTTAGCCCTAGTGCACCATGTTGGGACCCTCGCAGTCAGTAAGTTATCACCTGTTCCATGCATATGCAATGAATTCTAAAGATTGGAATAACCCTTTAGTTAATAGTGGTAGTGGAGAGAGGCCGGGGTCATACTTGCAACTGCAATGTGAGAATACTTGCGCGAATCTCTCACCTCAATACCCGGCACTGCCGGCGGCACTCGGGACCGGAGTGTGCGGCTGCATGTATTTCTATGCAGCTGAACGCTCTGGTCCCGAGTGTTGGCAGAAGTGCCAGGGGATTGAGGCGAGAAGCTCGCGTGCGTTTCTTGCATTGCAGTTGCAGTTGACCCCGGGCCTTATGAAAGAATACTGATTCAGCCTCCTTGACTGTCTTTCTACACATGTTATCTGGATACTCTTCATTCTTCATTATACTCGGTGCTCAGAAATGCTATAAATACTGAACTGCCAACTACAACGATCAAGTAAGTACTAAGCGAAACTTTCTAAAAGGTGTCATAATGCCCGGGCAGCAGCCTGGCCAGACAAGACTTTAGACTAATCAAATTCACTACAGATTAATTGATCATTAAATTATCTGCTAAATTATCTGCTTTAAACCAGAAAAAGCCAAATGTACTGCATATAGTTAATCATTTCCAATATGCACACAGTAGGAGTTCAGCTTCATCAACGTCTGATAAAGGTTGTTAAATGTGACAGTAGCTCTGGTTATCAAATTATCAGCACAGTGTGGCCAAAGGTCAGCCACAATAAAGAAATCAAGCCATTAATTGTTGCCATTTTTAAATAATTTTATAACGGCTCAGTGGTTTGCCATATAAAAAAGCACTTAAACCCCAAAAACTGTGCCATTATTACCTATTTGAAAACAGTGACAATTCGAGGTAAAACTAAATGTGATTTCATCAATTTCTTTTTCCAAAATCAATGTTAATTGTCTAATGATTACAGGGTTTGTCTTATGGCGACAACCCGTGTTCATAAGCCATATTAAGGAAAATCTTCCTGAATCGTCTCATCTCCTCCATTACATGACCGCGATACCGCACTTTTTTTTTTCCTGTATAATACATTAAGGAAAATGGTAGAAAAAGTATGGGATCCCTGCTTGGGATTTCTCTCTATCAGCCAGAATGTAAGATCACTCTGTAAGACAGAAACAACAACCACATCTAGTAAAAGGAAGTCCAAATACAGTAAGTGTGATATTATCCAGCAAGATCATTTTTTTCAAGGGTGCGAGAAGCCAGAATAGCTGATCGTCTACATGGTTTAACACAGGATGGGATGCTCTGCAAAAAAACACTTTCTTGCTAGCAGAGCCATCAGTTATTGCAATAAAGTGCAGAAATGTAATTTACAAATATACTGCATATATAAACACTCCTCAACATTGAAATTGCAACAGCAAGAAGGTAAAGTTGTGGAATAATTACATGATCAATAAACATGTTAATTATATGTAAATTTTGAAAATATGGAAGCAAATTTTTCAAAACTATCGATTTATTTAGCATTGAGTATGAGCACCATATACAGAAATACATGCACTTACATGCCTTGGCATGCTATCAGTGAGGTTATTAATGGTTCTTAGAGGAATTTTCTGCCATGCCGAATGCACTTGGACATGGAAATCATGAAGATCTGTTGCTCTCAGCTCCCTTTGAAATTGCAGACCAATGAAGTCACATATGTACTTGATGTAAAATTTGCACACCATAGCAGTCCATGTAACATCACACCGGTCCTACTCCCAGGATTATGGGGTGTGTGGTGTCATAATGTACAGTAGCTGAACATTAACACCTAGTCTTCATTCCAGGTTCACTATCAACTCGAAGTTACATTGATTTAGTCATACAACGAGTGCTATGGCCCTTTATCCAAATTGTTCCAAGAGCCATTTTTCAGCAAAACAATGCCCGGCAGTATGTTGCTTATGCTACTGTGAGCAGCCTACTTGACACCATGGCCTTCAGCATCTCCGATCTAGAACATCCGGGATGTCACTGGCCTCAATTGCAGAGAGAGCTGCCAGCAGCAGGTCTTGATTGTGTGTCCAAGTGCAATCAGTGTGGTAGAACATTACTTAGTCTACCATTAATAACCTCATTGATATTATGTCATGCGATGTAACTGCGTTCATTTCTGTGCATGGCGTTCATAATTGATAATGAATAAATTGAGATGTTTTGAAGATTTTGTTTTTATTTTTTAATCATTTGCATATCATTTATATGTCTATCCTGTGATTTTCATAATTCTAGAACTTTTCCTTTTTTGTTGTTGAAATTTCAATGTTGTGGAGTGTATTTATTAGAACTGAGCAAAAAGATTCCTGATCATGTCCAGCATCCAGTCTGATCCTCAATGGCAACCCATCCAGGGCAGTCTTCACTTCTCTGGCTAACACCCTGAGCTCAACATCAAGGCAGTCCCCTCTTCCATGACACTGCTTTAGTAGTCCAATTCTAGGTCTTTTCTGGGGCAGCGTCCTGGCCCCTTTTGCATTTACTAGGTCCTGCAACCTAATGACTAGAGTTGAGCGATACTTTCCGATATCCAAAAGTATCGGAATCGGAATGGTATCGCCGATACCATTAAAATATCGGCGATACCCGATACCGGAAGTCCCATGTAAGTCTATGGGAACAAAATATCGTAACTAAAAAAAACCTCTTTCTTTCCTTGTAAACACTAAATATACACACATAGAATACATATATATATATATATATATATATATATATTATATATATATACATGTCATTGTGACATATATATATACATATATGTATAGTTTATACACTTCTACATAGTAAAATATCCTCTGATTCAATTGCCGGGTAAAGCCGGCTTCTGTGAAAAGACAGAAGCACCCGACATGAAATGACACTTGGTGTACATAGGGTTAACCATGTCTTTTCATGTCCTTTGCTATCTGATTTGCACAAACAATTACATCAGTCTATGTGTGCAAAATTTCACACCTGTAGGGGTTAATTAAAGGTGTAAATTCGTTGTAAAAAAAACGGACTTTTTTGCTACGAATTTACACCTTTAATTAACCCCTACAGGTGTGAAATTTTGCACACTTACACTCATGTAATTGTTTGTGCAAATCAGATATCAAACTACATGAAAAGACATGGTTAACCCTATGTACACCAAGTGTCATTTCATGTCGGGTTCTGCATTTTCACAAAAGCCGGCAATTGAATTAGCGGCTATTATACTATGTAGAAGTGTATGAACTATAAATATAAATATATATATATGTGTCACAAATTCAATGACATGTATATATATATATATGAGGTGTAAAATTGCTGAAAAAAAATGCGTGGGCTCCCGCCCTATTTTCGCAACCAGACAAAGCCAGTGAGTGGGGGCAGATAATAATAGCCCAGAGAGGGACCATTTTTTTGGCCCCCCCGGCTACTTAACATCTGCCCCCAGACACCCCAGAAAGGGCAAATCTCTAATTAGATTTGCCCTTTCTGGCACTTTGCCCGTCTATTCCCATTGCCCTGTAGCGGTGGCGAATGGGTTAATAAGGGTGTTAAAATGACCTTGCAATTGAAAGGTCACTTTAAGCCAGGTTAATAATTGAGAGCTGTCAATTAGACAACTATCAATTATTAATCCTATTGCATGAAATAAAAATAAAACACACACACTTTAATTAAAAATCATTTTAATGAAATAAAGACACATGTTTTTGACCATCTTTTATTTTACTGCAAAAACCATTTCCTGTAATAAAAATAAAATAAAAAAGCAAAATTATTCTTACCTATCCATGCACAGTCAGGTCCCACGGTGTAATCCTTCAGAAAGGGTTAATGTTTACTGCAGGGACCGCAGCTAATGCTGCAGCCTCACAGTAAACCCCCAAATGAATGAGTTCCTCTCCTGGCTCACAGGAGAGTAAAGGCTGGGTCTCACATAACGATACACCAGCGATCCCGACAACGATATGCACTTGTCAGGATCGCTGGTGTATCGCTACATGATCGCTGCTGAGCTGCCAAACAGGCAGCTCAGGCAGCGATCTGGGACAGCGACACTGCGAGTAACATCGCTTAAGGGCCCGTCTCACATAGCGATATCGCTACCGTGATCGCTGCTGAGTCACTAGTTTTGTGACGCAGCAGCGAGCTCACCAGCGATATCGCTGTGTGTGACATTCAGCGACGATCACCCCCCTGCCGGGTATCGCTGTTCGTCGCTGAAATGTCAGGACCTTTTTTTGATCGCTGGTTTCCCGCTGACAGGCACGCATCGCTGCGTGTGACAGGCGGGAGACCAGCGATCCGCTGGTAACCAAGGTACACAGCGGGTTTCCAGGCGCGGGGCTGTGCCTAGAAACCCGCTGTGTACCTTGGATACCAGCGCCCTGATGCAGGGGAGCTGGTATCCAAGGTACACAGCGGGTTTCCAGGCACCGCGCAGCGCTTGGAAACCCGCTGTGTACCTTGGATACCAGCTCCCTGCATCAGGGCGCTGGTATCCAAGGTACACAGCGGGTTTCTTAGGCACAGCCCTGCGCCTGGAAACCCGCTGTGTACCTTGGTTACCAGCGGATCGCTGGTCTCCCGCCTGTCACACGCAGCGATGCGTGCCTGTCAGCGGGAAACCAGCGATCAAAAAAAGGTCCTGACATTTCAGCGACAATCAGCGATACCCGGCAGGGGGGCTGATTGTCGCTGAATGTCACACACAGCGATATCGCTGGTGAGCTCGCTGCTGCGTCACAAAACTAGTGACTCAGCAGCGATCTCGGTAGCGATATCGCTATGTGAGACGGGCCCTTAAGTGGAAAGCTTAATTGATTGCTTTCCACTTTCACTTCAGGTCAGCCAGGGACACAATCAGTGACGTCAGAGGGAACTGATTAACAAAAATAGGGGTTCCCTTCGAAAAAAAAATGGCGTGGGGTCCCCCTATTTTTGTTAACCAGCCAGATGAAGCAGACCGCTGAGGCTTGGATTTTCAGGCTGTTAAGGAGCCAAGATCCATGGACCTTGCCAGCCTGATAATACCAGGCCACAGCAGTCTGCATATCTTGGCTGATTAACAAAAATAGGGGATCCCCTCGAAAAAAAATGGCGTGGGGTCCCCCCTATTTTTGTTAACCAGCCAGATGAAGCAGACCGCTAAGGCCTGGATTTTCAGGCTGTTAAGGAGCCAAGATCCATGGACCTTGCCAGCCTGATAATACCAGGCCACAGCAGTCTGCATATCTTGGCTGATTAACAAAAATAGGGGATCCCCTCAAAAAAAAATGGCGTGGGGTCCCCCCTATTTTTGTTAACCAGCCAGATGAAGCAGACCGCTGAGGCCTGGATTTTCAGGCTGGTAAGGATCCAATATCCATGGACCTTGCAAGCCTGATAATACCAGGCCACAGCAGTCTGCTTAGCTTGGCTGGTTAACAAAAATAGGGGATCCCCTCGAAAAAAAAAAAACGGCGTAGGGGTCCCCCTATTTTTGTTAACCAGCCAAGTAAAATGCAGACTGCTGTGGCCTGGTATTAAAAGACTGTCAAGGCCCATGGATTTTGGCCCTCAACAGCCTGATAATACCAGGCTACAGCAGCCCCACATTTGGCGCATCAAAAGATGTGCCAATTGTGGCACTTTACCCGGCTCTTCCCACTGCCCTGTAGCGGTGGCAAGTGGGGTAATAAGGGGTTAATGTCACCGTTGATTGCACGGTGACAATAAGCCCGGTTAATAATGGAGAGGCGTCAATAAGACACCGATCCATTATTAATCCCAAAGTTTTTAAATGTTTAAAAAAAAGACACAGCAAGAAAAAAGTCTTTTAATGAAATAAAAGAGACAACACAGTTTTCATTTCTTTTATTACTCTCTAATTCCTGCGACGCCATTGATCTCCTGTAAAAAAGTAAAAAAAAACAAACCAACAGTATACCACCTGTCCGACGCAGTCCATAACGACAGTCCCACGACGATCCAGCTCTGCTACATCGGAATGACAGGCAGAGCCTGTCATCCCGGCGCAGCACAGCTGATTACCTGCTTCCCCGGCGGTGACGTCTTCGGACTGCTTTACGGCCGCGATTACCCAGCAGTCACTGCAGTTATCGCGAGAAACTGCATGTGACCACCGGGGAGAAGAGGATGGCGGCCATTAAGCAGTCCGGGATGTGACCGCCGGAGATCTTCTGCCAGGTAAGTGCCGCTGACTCCTGACAGACCCGACCGACGGACACTGACAGTGACAGTGACAATCCCGATTCCGGTATCCGGTATGACGAAAATATCGGTACTCGGAATCGAAATTCCGATACAGCCAATATCGGCCGATACCCGATATTTGCAGTATCGGAATGCTCAACACTACTAATGACCTAATAAGTGCAAGAGGTGCCAGGCCAGGCATGCTAGACCAATGGAACCTGGTCCTATGTGGCAACCAAACCAGGACAGTCATCACTTCTGTGGCTGGTATCCTTGACCGGAATCATGTGCACCTCCTGCACTTCGTCACAATGTCATAGAGCCTAGAAAACACAAGAGGTGCAAAGGATGCCGAGTTGGAGATATTGGAAGCAAAAGTGAAGCCTGCCCAGTCCGGAACTGGATGTGAATGGAAAGGTGGAAACACTGAGGTCAAAAGCAAAGGGAGAGTCCGTTATTTGTCCATCTCTAATAGCAACTTTCAATTTTTTTCAGAATTGTTATCATTTCCAGGAAATACTGAAATGGTGCTATTGGAGATGTGAAATAAAGGAGATTCACTTTGCTTTTGAACCTTTCAAGGCTGCTGCCCTTCATTTGTATATATATATAACCTAGTCGAGGTCCTGGAACTTGCACCCAACAACTCCCATGTTGTAGCGTCCACCTTCTGTAAACTATATATCTCAGCAGTCCCTTAGAGATTGCATGGAGAAGTGGTGCACAGCTCCATTCAGACAGCAGTCTGCAGTGCCTCATTACCGGGATGAATGGAAGCCCTAGCAGTGGGACCTGCACCAATCAGCAAGTTACTGTACTTCCAATTACTCCTGTCACTCTTAAGAGCAGTATGAGTGGTATAGGAGAAAATATGTGTTCTAATAGTTAGGATTCCTTAATAGGAATATTAACGATGAACTGATCACAATGATCTTCTAACAGAGAGGGGGAGGGGGACATTAAGTTTGTTCAATAGCACCTTGTAGACTACCATTATTTGGACACCTAATTGACTGCCTTATTTCAAGAGATTCTTTTGGTTCCAGATATATAAAGTTTAAAAGGAAACCACAATGGTAGCGTTCCATCTCTACATGTACAGTACTACTGGTGACATTGGTGGTTACTTTTGCTATTTAACTATAGAGAATAAAGTTTATTATTTTTGTGAAAATGAAAACCTACTTTAATTCAGTGAAAGCTAGGATCATTATGACTGCCATTAGTACTGACACTCCGTACATACTAATAACTCAGAGACTGGTGACACCAACAGGGTATTTACAACAGCTAATGACAAAAAGGTGAGACTTTTACTGTATAATTGAATAGTATCATTATTCGAATGCTTAAAAAATCACTTCTGCCTCTTCTTCAATTAGAGGAGTACAGAAATTTAAAATAAATAAATGTAAATTGGAAGTAGAAGCAGAGCAACAACAAGATAAATCTGTTCTTGATTTGATGTTAAAGTAACCATTTGGGAATAACTAAGACTGCAGCTCTACAGATAAATAAATCTAATAATGGAGAAAGAAAAAAACCTTTCCTAGAAGCGACTCTGATGTTTAAAATGTAAAACAGGATCAGTCTCCATGGGGCTTCATGCTTCTATTTCACCACTGGGAAGATCTATTGATTTTCTAATCATCTCTCTTTTGGATCAGATTTTTTCATGGGTACTCTATTTGGATATGCTTTTAAAAGCTAGTCTCTGCCAATGCCCTAGTTTAATACCAAAGAGACATTGTGAGGACACATCTGTGTGCTTTTCAAATGTAAATGAATCTTGAATTAATATGTTTTAGATGGCATGCTAATATGTACATTCTATTGAAGTGAATATACATTAACGCAATCAGTGTAACAGCAATAGGATGGAAGAGATCGTCTACAAGTAAATGAGTATTAAATATATGTTTATGCTTAACTCACACCCAGATCAATAGAAACAGATAATCATCCAGTGTCTGACAGGGTTAAACAATGCAGTTATGTCTTGTGAAAACACGGACAGCAGCAAACCACTAATCATCATACGGTGTTTAGGTATGCAAGTACGCAACTCAGAGGACAAGATGTTCCAAACAATAGGACAAAAATGCTTTTATTCTTCCATCACTGATACAGGGGGACAGCAACATTGTGACCCCAAAAATAGGTCTTGGTCACACATGCCTGTTTGCTGAGGTTGAAACATTGCTGTCTCCATGTATCTGTTATGGAAGAATAATAGCATTTTTTGTACTTTGGATGCTGTCACCACCTCTGTTGTGCCTGAACTTTTATTTTAATAAATTGGGATTGAATCGGTTATACAGGGCAAAAAAGCTCAAATCTTTCCCTGGTCTATGCCATTTTAATGCAGCAAAAAAGCATAACAGAAAAGTACTGCAATGCAACAACAATGTATGGGGGTAAAAACATAAAAACAGAAATCTGGATACTGCTTCCCAGATCTCTCCTATGGATCCATTGTGTACAGATCCATAGATCCACTTTGGGGCCGTCCTGTACTTCTGTGGTCTTTGCTTTACTGCATGGATCTACAATTATATGAAAAAGTTTGGGCACCCCTATTAATCTTAAGCTTAATGTTTTATAGAAATTGGTGTTTTTGCAACAGCTATTTCAGTTTGATATATCTAATAACTATTGGACACAGTAATGTTTCTGCCTTGAAATGAGGTTTATTGTAGTAGCAGAACATGTGCAATCTGCCACCCTTATCATTTTCTTGTTTTAAATACTCCTACCTACTTTTTACTGACTTACTAAAGCACTTTTTTGGGTTTTGTAACCTCATTGAGCTTTGAACTTCATAGCCAGGTGTATGCAATCACGAGAAAAGCTACTTAAAGTGGCCACTTGCAAGTTGTTCTCCTGTTTGAATCTCCTCTGAAGAGTGGCATCATGGGCTCCTCAAAACAACTGTCAAATGATCTGAAAACAAAGATTATTCAACATAGTTGTTCAGGGGAAGGATACAAAAAGCTGTCTCAGAGATTTAACCTGTCAGTTTCCACTGTGAGGAACATAGTAAGAAAATGGAAGAACACAGGGACAGTTCTTGTTAAGGCCAGAAGTGGCAGGCCAAGAAAAACATCAGAAAGGCAGAGAAGAAGAATGGTGAGATCAGTCAAGGACAATCCTCAGACCACCTCCAGAGAGCTGCAGCATCAACTTGCTGCAGATGGTGTCACTGTGCATCGGTCAACTATACAACGCACTTTGCACAAGGAGAAGCTGTATGGGAGAGTGATGCGAAAGAAGCCATTTCTGCAAGCACGTCACAAACAGAGTCGGCTGAGGTATGCAAAAGCACATTTGGAGAAGCCAATTTCTTTTTGGAAGAAGGTCCTGTGGACTGATGAAACCAAGATTGAGTTGTTTGGTCATACAAAAAGGCGTTATGCATGGCATCAAAAAACCACAGCATTCCAAGAAAAACACTTGCTACCCACAGTAAAATTTGGTGGAGGTTCTATCATGCTTTGGGGCTGTGTGGCCAATGCCGGCACCAGGAATCTTGTTAAAGTTGAGGGACGCATGGATTCCACTCAGTAACAGCAGATTCTTGACAATAATGTTCAAGAATCAGTGACAAAGTTGAAGTTACGCAGGGGATGGATCTTTTAGCAAGACAATGATCCAAAACACCGCTCCAAATCTGCTCAGGCATTCATGCAGAGGAACAATTACAATGTTCTGGAATGGCCATCCCAGTGCCCAGACCTGAATATCATTGAACATCTGTGAAGAGGGCTGTCCATGCTCGGCGACCATCAAACTTAACTGAACTGGAATTGTTTTGTAAGAGGAATGGTCAAAAATACCTTCATCCAGGATCCAGGAACTCATTAAAAGCTACAGGAAGCGACTAGAGGCTGTTATTTTGGCAAAAGGAGGATCTACTAAATATTAATGTCACTTTTCTGGTGAGGTGCCCATACTTATGCACCTGTCAAATTTTGTTTGGATGCAGATTGCACATTTTGTTAGTACAATAAACCTCATTTCAAGGCAGAAACATTACTGTGTCCAATAGTTATTAGATATATCAAACTGAAATAGCTGTTGCAAAAACACCAATTTTTATAAAACATTAAGCTTAAGATTAATAGGGGTGCCCACACTTTTTCATATAACTGTATAAGGACACTGTATGCTTCACTATGGAGGTATTCACATCTACAAGCACTGTGTTGGAATAAAAGGAACGAGAAAAAAGTACAGTAAAGCAGATTATTGATATTCGAGTGGCATATACAGTGGGTACGAAAAGTATTCAGACCCCTTTAAATTTTTCACTTATTTTTCATTGCAGCCATTTGGCAAATTCAAAAAAGTCCTTTTTTTCTCATTAGCTCCTTCATGACCCAGCCTATTTTGACCTTAAAGACCTTGCATTTTTTGCAATTCTGACCAGTGTCCCTTTATGAGGTATTAACTCAGGAATGCTTCAATAGAGCCTAGTGATTCTGAGACTGCTTTTTCGTGACATATTGGGCTTCATGCTAGTGGCAAATTTGGGTCGATAATTTTTGCGTTTATTTGTGAAAAAAATGGAAATTTGGCGACAATTTTCAAAATTTTGCAATTTTCAAATTTTTAATTTTAATTCTATTAACCCCTTCACCCCCAAGGGTGGTTTGCACGTTAATGACCGGGACAATTTTTACAATTCTGACCACTGTCTCTTTATGAGGTTATAACTCCGGAACGCTTCAACGGATCTTCGCGTTTCTGAGATTGTTTTCTCGTGACATATTGTACTTCACGTTAGTGGTAAAATTTCTTCCATATAACTTGCGTTTATTTTTGAAAAATACGCAAATATGGCGAAAATTTTGAAAATTTAGCAATTTTCAAACTTTGAATTTTTATTCCCTTAAAACAGAGAATATGTAACACAAAATAGTTAAGAAATAACATTTCCCACATGTCTACTTTACATCAGCACAATTTTGGAATCAAAATTTTTTTTTGTTAGGAAGTTATAAGGGTTAAAAGTTGACCAGCGATTTCTCATTTTTACAACAAAATTTACAAAGCCATTTTTTTTAGGGACCACCTCACATTTGAAGTCACTTTGAGGGGTCTACATGACAGAAAATACCCAAAAGTGACACCATTCTAAAAACTGCACCCCTCAAGGTACTCAAAACCACATTCAAGAAGTTTATTAACCCTTCAGGTGCTTCACAGGAACTAAAGCAACGTGGAAGGAAAAAATGAATATTTAACTTTTTAGCCACAAAAATGATCTTTTACAAACTTTTTTTTTATTTTCACAAGGGTAAAAGGAGAAAATGGACAGATAAGGTTGTTATGCAATTTCTCCTGAGTACGCCAATACCCCATATGTGGGGGAAAACCACTGTTTGGGCACACGGCAGAGCTCGTAAGGGAAGGAGCGCCGTTTGACTTTTTCAAACTAAAATTGGCTGGAGTTGAGATTGGACGCCATGTCGCGCTTGGAGAACCTCTGATGCGCCTAAACAGTGGAAACCCCCCACAAGTGACACCATTTTGGAAACTAGACCCCCTAAGGTACTTATCTAGATCTGTTGTGAGCACTTTGAACCCCCAAGTGTTTCACAAAAGTTTATAATGCCTGGGTGTGAAAAAAAAAAAAAAAAAATTCCACAAAAATGATTTTTTAGTCCTAAATTTTTGAATTTTCCCAAGGAAATTGGACCCCAAAAGTTGTTGTCCAATTTGTCCTGAGTACGCTGATACCCCATATGTGGGGGTGGAAAACTGTTTGGGCGCACGGCAGGGCTTGGAAAGGAAATAGTAACGTTTTGGAATGCAGACGTTGATGGGGGTCATGTTCCGTTTGCAGTGCCCCAGATGAGCCTAAACAGTGGAAATCCCCCACAAGTGACCCCATTTTGGAAACTAGACCCCCTAAGGAACTTATCTAGATCTTTGGTGAGCACTTTGAACCCCCAAGTGCTTCACACAAGTTTATAATGCCCGGGCATGAAAATAAAAAATCCTGTTTTTTTCCCACAAAAATTATCTTTTAGTCACTAACTTTTTATTTTCCCAAGGGTATCAGGAGAAATTGGACCACATAAGTTGTTGTCCAATTTGTCCTGAGTACGCTGATGCCCCATATGTGGGGGGGAACCACTGTTTGGGCGCACGGCAGAGCTCGGAAGGGAAGGAGCACCATTTGACTTTTTCCAACCAAAATTGGCTGGAATTGAGATTGGATGCCATGTTGCATTTGGAGAGCCCCTGATGTGCCTAAACAGTGGAAACCCCCCACAAATGACCCCATTTGGGAAACTAGACCCCTAAGGAACTTATCTAGATCTTTGGTGAGCAATTTGAACCCTCAAGTGCTTCACACAAGTTTATAACGTAGAGCCGTAAAATTTAAAAATCATATTTTTTCCACAAAAATGATCTTTTCACCCCAATTTTTATTTTTCCAAGGGTAACAAGACTCCAAAAGTTATTGTGCAATTTGTCCTGAGTACACTGATACCCCATATGTGGGGGTATACCACTGTTTGGGTGCATGGCAGAGTTTGGAAGGGAAGGAGCGCCATCTCACTTTTTCAACGCAGAATTGGCTGGACGCCATGTCGTGTTTGGAGAGCTCCTGATCTGCCTAAACAGTGGAAACCCCCCACAAATGACACCATTTTGGAAACTAGACCCCTCAAGGAACTTATCTAGATGTGTGGTGAGAACTTTGAACCCCCAGGTGTTTCACTAAAGTTTATAACGTACAGCCTTAAAATAAAAAATCCTTTTTTTTTTTTACAAAAATGATTTTTTCGCCCCCAATATTTTATTTTCACAAGGGTAACAGAAGAAATTGGAACCCAAAAGTTGTTGTCCAATTTGTCCTGAGTACGCTGATACCCAATATGTAGGAGAAAACTACTGTATGGGTGCACGTCAGGGCTCGGAAGGGAAGTAGTGACGTTTTGGATTGCAGACTTTGATGGAATGGTCTGGGGGCGTCATGTCGCATTTGGAGAGCCCTGATACGCCTAAACAGTGGAAACCCCCCACAAGTGACCCCATTTTGGAAAATAGACCCCACAAGGAACTTATCTAGATGTGTGGTGAGCACTTTGAACCCCGAAGTGCTTCACAGAAGTTTATAACGCACAGCCGTAAAAATAAAAAATCCTTTTTTTTTTTTACAAAAATGATTTTTTCGCCCCCAATATTTTATTTTCACAAGGGTAACAGGAGAAATTGGACCCCAAAAGTTGTTGTCCAATTTGTCCTGAGTACGCTGATACCCAATATGTGGGAGAAAACTACTGTATGGGCGCATGTCAGGGCTCGGAAAGGGAAGTAGTGACGTTTTGGATTGCAGACTTTGATGGAATGGTCTGGGGGCGTCATGTCGCATTTGGAGAGCCCCTGATGCGCCTAAACAGTGGAAACCCCCCACAAGTGACCCCATTTTGGAAAATAGACCTCACAAGGAACTTACCTAGATGTGTGGTGAGCACTTTGAACCCCGAAGTGCTTCACAGAAGTTTATAACGCACAGCCGTAAAAATAAAAATCCTTTTTTTTTTTACAAAAATGATTTTTTCGCCCCCAATATTTTATTTTCACAAGGGCAACAGGAGAAATTGGACCCAAAAGTTGTTGTCCAATTTGTCCTGAGTACGCTGATACCCAATATGTGGGAGAAAACTACTGTATGGGCGCATGTCAGGGCTCGGAAAGGGAAGTAGTGACGTTTTGGATTGCAGACTTTGATGGAATGGTCTGGGGGCGTCATGTCGCATTTGGAGAGCCCCTGATGCGCCTAAACAGTGGAAATCCCCAACAAGTGACCCCATTTTGGAAAATAGACCCCACAAGGAACTTATTTAGATGTGTGGTGAGCGCTATGAAGCCCCAAGTGCTTCACAGAAGTTTATAATGTACAGCCGTAAAAACAAAAAAATCTTATTTTTTTTACAAAAATAATATTTTCGCCCCAGTTTTTTATTTTCCCAAGGGTAACAGAAGAAATAGGACAAATTTCACAATAACTCTTGGGGTCCAGAGTACGCTGATACCCCATATGTGGGGATAAACTACTGTTTGGACGCATGGCAGAGCTCAGAAGTGAAGGAACACCGTTTGACTTTTTCAACGCAGAATTGGCTGGAATGGAGATCAGACGCCATGTCACATTTGGAGAGCCCTGATGTGCCTAAACAGCGGAAACCCCCCAATTCTAACTCCAACCCTAACCCCAACACACCCTAACCCTAGTCCCAACCCTAATCCCAACCCTAACCCTAATCCTAACTCTAACCCTAATCCTAACTTTAGCGCCAACCCTAACCCTAACTTTAGCCGAAACCCTAACCCTAACCCTAATGGGAAAATGGAAATAAATACATTTTTTTTATTTTATTATTTTTCCCTAACTAAGGGGGTGATAAAGGGGGTTTGATTTACTATTTATAGCGGTTTTTATGATTGGCAGCTGTCACGCTAAAAGACGCTTTTTATTGCAAAAAGTAGTTTTTTGCATCGCCACATTTTGAGAGCTATAATTTTTGCATATTTTGGCCCACAATGTCATGTGAGGTCTTAATTTTTGCGGGACGAGGTGACGCTTTTATTGGTACCATTTTTGAGCAGGTGACATTTTTTGATCGCTTTTTATTTCGATTTTTGGGAGGTTAGAATGAACAAAAATCAGCAATTCATGAATTTCTTTTGGGTGAGGCGTTTTTATTGTTCCGCGTGTAGTAAAATCGATAAAGCAGTTTTATTCTTCGGGTCAGTACGATTATGGCGATACCTCATTTATATAATTTTTTTATGTTTTGGCGCTTTTATAGAATAAAAACAATTTTATATAAAAAATAATTATTTTTGCATCGCTTTATTCTGCGAGCTATAACTTTTTTATTTTTTCGCTCATGATGCTGTGTGATGGCTCGTTTTTTGCGGGACAAGATGACGTTTTCAGCGGTACCATGTTTATTTATATCCGTCTTTTTGATCGCGTGTTATTCCACTTTTTGTTCAGCGGTATGATGATAAAGCACTGATTTTTTGCTTCGTTTTTATTTTTTATTTTTTAAGGGGTTCACAAAAGGGGTTAACTAGTGGGACAGTTTTATAGGGGGGGTCGTTACGGACGCGGCGATACCAAATATGTGTACTTTTATTGTTTTATTTTTTTTATTTACAATAAGTAATGAATTTATTGGGGAATATTTTTTTTTTTTTTTTTGGATTTTTTTTTTACACGTTTATTTTTACTTTTTTTTACTTTTTTACTTTGTCCCAGGGTGGGACATCACTGTATTTCATCAGATCGCTGTGTGACAGTGTGGCATAGCACACTGTCACACCAGCGATGTGACAGGCAGTGCAGGACGCTTCCTCATGCCTGCTCTCGGCAGGCACTGAGGAAGCCGCCTCCCTCCAGGACCCCAGCGCCATCTTGGATCCGGGTCCTGGGAGGGAGGAAGCCCTCAGAGCAGCGCGATCACATCGCGCTGGTCTGAGGGTCTCAGGGGGGCGCGCAGGGAGCCCCTGCCTGCGCGATCCTCCCCTGT
Source organism: Oophaga sylvatica (assembly GCA_033576555.1). Lineage (NCBI taxonomy): Eukaryota > Metazoa > Chordata > Amphibia > Anura > Dendrobatidae > Oophaga > Oophaga sylvatica. The sequence goes on along the minus strand of JARQOD010000004.1, from coordinate 251,209,718 downwards.
GCCCCCAGTTCACCGCGATCATGTTTGATCGCGGTGTGCAAGGGGTTAATGTGCCGGAGCGGTCCGTGACCGCTCCTGACACACAGTCACGGGTGTCAGCTGTGATAATCAGCTGACACCCGGCGGCGATTAGCTGCGCTCCCCTCAGGAGCGCAGCTGATCGCCTATGACGTACTATCCCGTCCATGGTCAGAATGGCACGGGTTTTATGGACGGGATAGTACGTCTAATGTCAGAGAGGGGTTAAACCAGAGAGTTATGTGACACAAAATAGTTAATAAATATCATTTCCCACATGTCTACTTTACATCAGCACAATTTTGGAAACAAAATTTTTTTTGCTAGGAAGTTATAAGGGTTATAAAGTTGACCAGCGATTTCTCATTTTTACAACAAAATTTGCAAAACCATTTTTTTACGGACCACCTCACATTTGAAGTCACTTTGAGGGGTCTATATGGCAGAAAATACCCAAAAGTGACACCATTATAAAAACTGCACCCCTCAAGCTACTCAATAAGATTATTAACCCTTCAGGTGCTTCACAGGAACTAAAGTAACGTGGAAGGAAAAAATGGACATTTTAATTTTTCCAACAAAAATTTTCTTTTAGCATCCATTTTTTCATTTTTACATGAGCAACAGGATAAAATGGATCCTAAAATTTGTTGGGCAATTTCTCCTGAGTACACAGATACCTCATATGTGGTCATAAACCACTGTTTGGGCGCACAGCAGTGCTCAGAAGTGAAGGAGCGCCATTTGACTTTTTGAATGAAAAATATGCTGGAATATTTAGCGGTTGCCATGTCGCATTTGGAGAGTCCCTGTGTGCCTAAACATTGGAACTCCCCCACAAGTGACCCCATTTTTGAAACTAGACCCCCAAGGAACTTATCTAGATGCATAGTGAGCACTTTGCACCCCCAGGTGCTTCACAAATTGATCCGTAAAAAAAAGAAAGTACTTTTTTTTTTTTCACAAAAATTGTCTTTTAGCCTCAGTTTTTTCATTTTCACATGGGCAACAGGATAAAATTGATCCTAAAATTTGTTGGGCAATTTCTCCTGAGTACACAGATACCTCATATGTGGTCATAAACCACTGTTTGGGCGCACGGCAGGGCTCAGAAGGGAAGGAGCGCCATTTGACTTTTTGAATGGAAAATTAGCTCCAATCGTTAGCGGACACCATGACGTGTTTGGAGAGCCCCTGTGTGCCTAAACAGTGTAAAATCACCACATGCGACACTATTTTGGAAACTAGACCCCTTATGGAACTTATCTAGATGTGTTGTGAGCACTCTGAACCCCCAAGTGCTTCACAGACGTTTATAACGCAGAGCAGTGAAAATCAAAAAATAATTTTTTTCCTCAAAAATGATTTTTTAGCCCGCTATTTTTTATTTTCACAAGGGTAACAGGAGAAACTGGACCACAAAAGTTGTTGTGCAATTTGTTCTCAGTAAACCAAATACCCCATATCTGGGGGGGAACCACTGTTTTGGCACATGGGGAACTCAGAAGGGAAGGAGCAATTTTGAATGCCGACTTGATGGAATGTTCTGCGGGCATCATGTTGCATTTGCAGAGCCCCTGATGTGCCTAAACAGTAGAAACCCCCCACAAGTGACCCCATTTTGGAAACTAGACCCCCCAAGGAGCTTATCTAGATGTGTAGTGAGCACTTTGAACCCCCAAGTGCTTCACAGAAGTTTATAAACGCAGAGCAGTGAAAATAAAAAAATCATTTTTGCTCCATAAAAATCATTTTTTAGCCCGCTATTTTTTATTTTCCCAAGGGTAACAGGATAAATTGGACTCCAAAAGTTGTTGTCCAGTGTTTCCTGAGTACGCTGGTGCCCTATATGTGGGGGGAACCACTGTTTGGGCGCACGGCAGGGCTCAGAAGGGAAGAAGCGCCATTTGACATTTTTAATGGAAAATTAGCTCCAAACATTAGCGGACACCATGTCGTGTTTGGAGAGCCCCTGTGTGCCTAAACTTTAGAATTCCCCTACAAATGACCCAATTTTGGAAACTAGACCCCCTAAGAAACTTATCTAGATGCACAGAGAGCACTTTGAACCCCCAGGTGCTTCACAGAAGTTTATAACGAAGAGCCGTGAAAACAAAACATCTTTTTTCTCAAAAAATGATTTTTCAGCCCCCTATTTTTTATTTTCACAATGGTTACAGGAGAAATTGGACTCCAAAAGTTGTCCAGTTTGTCCTGAGTACGCTGGTACCCCATATGTGGGGGGAACCACTGTTTGGGCACACGTCAGGGCTCGCAAGGGATGTAGTGACGCTTTTAAATGCAGACTTGATGGAATGGTCTGTGGGCATATTGTTACGTTTGCAGAGCCCCTGATGTGCCTAAACAGTAGAAACCCCCCCACAAGTGACCCCATTTGGGAAACTAGACCCCCCAAGGAACTTATCCAGATGTGTGGTGTGCACATTGAACCCCCACGCGCTTCACAGAAGCCGTGAAAATAAAAAATATTTTTTTTCCGGAAAAACTGATTTTTTTAACCCGCAAATTTTTATTTTGACAAGGGTAACAGGAGAAATTGGACCCCAAAAGTTGTTGTACAGTTTGTCCTGAGTACACTGGTAACCCAAATGTGCGGGGGAACCACTGTTCGGGCACACGTTGGGGCTCGGAAGAGAAGTAGTGACGTTTTGAAATGCCGACTTTGATGGAATGGTCTGCGGGCGTCATGTTACGTTTGCAGAGCCCCTGATGTGTCTAAACAGTAGAAACTCCCCACAAGTGACCCCATTTTGGAAACTAGACCCTGCAAGGAACTTATCTAGATGTGTGGTGAGCACTTTGAACCCCCAAGGGCTACACAGAAGTTTATAACGCCCAGGCATGAAATAAAAAAATCATATTTTTTCCACAAATTTGATCTTTTAGTCCCCAATTTTTTTTATTTTCCCAAGGGTAACAGGAGAAATTAGACCCCAAAAGTTGTTGTCCAGTTTGTCCTGAGTATGCTGATATCCCATATGTGGGAGAAAACTACTGTATGGGCACACGTCGGGGCTCGGAAGGGAAGTAGTGATGTTTTGAAATGCCAACTTGATGGAATGGTCTGCGGGCGTCATGTTACGTTTACAGAGCCTCTGATGTGCCTAAACTGTGGAAATCCCTCAAGTGACCCCATTTTGGAAACTAGACCACCCAGGGAACTTATCTAGATGTGTAGTGAGCACTTTGAACCTCCATGTGCTTCACAGAAGTTTATAATCCAGAGCCATGAAAATAAAAAATGATTTTTTAGCCCACAATTTTTTATTTTCACAAGGGTAACAGGAGAAATTGGACCCCAAAAGTTGCTGTCCTGTTTGTCCTGAGTAAGCTGGTACCCCATATGTGGGGAGAGAACCACTGTTTGGGCACACGCCGGGGCTCGGAAGGGAAGTATTGACATTTTGTAATGCCGACTTGATGGAATGGTCTGCGGGCTTCATGTTATGTTTGCAGAGCCCATGATGTGCCTAAACAGTAGAAACCCCCCCCAAGTGACCCCATTTTGGAAACAAGATCCCCAAGGAACTCCCCTAGATGTCTGGTGAGCACTTTGAATCTCCAAGTTATTCACAGAAGTTTATAACGCAAAAATATTTATTTTTGTCCCCAATTTTTTTTCCCCAAGGGTAACAGGAGAAATTAGACCCCCAAAGTTGTGTAATTTTTCCTGAGTACACTGATGCCCCATATGTGGTGGTAAACCACTGTTTGGGCACACGTCGGGGCTCGGAATAAAGGGAGCACTGTTTGACTTTTTGAACGCAATATTTGCAGGAATCAATGGTGGCGCCATGTCGCGCTTGGAGACCCCCTGATGTGCCTAAATAGTGGAAACCCCTCAATTCTAACTCCAACCCTTACCCCAAGACACCTCTAACCACAACCCTTACCCCTACACACCCCTAACACTTATCCAAACCCTAACCATAACCCTAACCCCAACACACCCCTAACCCTAATCCCAACCCTAATCATAACCCTAACCACAAGCCTAACCCTAATCCCAACCCTAACCCCGAAACACCCCTAACACTAATCCTAACTCTAACCCTAACCACAAGCCTAACCCTAATCCCAACCCTAATTCCAACCCTAACCCTAATTCTAACCGAAACCCTAATTCCAACCGTAACCCAAATCCCAACCGTAACCCAAATTCCAATGGTAACCCAAATTCCAACCTTAACCCTAATTCTAACCCTAACCTAATTCTAACCCTAAGGCTAACCCTAACCCTAAAGCTAACCCTAACCCTAGTTCTAACCCTAATAGAAAAAAAATATATATTTTCTTTATTTTATTATTTGTCCCTACCTATGGGGGTGATAAAGGGGTCGTTTATTTACTTTTTTTTATTTGATCACTGTGAGAGTTTGTCACAATGATCAAAATAACTGTATTGAATCTGCCGGCCGGTGGGCACACTGCGCATGCGCCCGCCATTTTCCAAGATGGCGGCGCCCATGAAGAATCCCGGATGGACGCCGGGACGGAACCAGTGACATCGGAGGACCGGGAGAGGTGAGGGGGGATCGGAATGTGGGGGGAGCAGAGGTAAGGAGGAGGGGAGCAGATAGTGACGGCGGTGACTGATCGCCGCCATCAATCGGTGTGGGGGGGTCGGATCTCGGTGTCCAGCCATGGCAGATGCTATTGCAGCATCGGCCATGACTGGATTGTAATATTTCACTGGTGAAATATTACAAATCGCTCTGATTGGCTGTTTCACTTTTAACAGCCAATTAGAGCGATCGTAGCCACGTGGGGGTTAAGCCAACTCCCCTGTGGGGATCCACAAAGGGTCTTGTGCCTGTGGGTCAGGTGACCTTTCAGTGACCCCGGTCACCCGACCAGCAGGAACGGGATTCATGCCATGACACCTATGTCGGCGTCATGGGTCGAGATGGCACAGGTTTTCATGATGCCGACCTAGGCGTCATGGGTCGGGAAGGGGTTAATGTACACTCTGCACCCCATCTTGACTGGAAAAAAACAGAAATGTAGAAATTTTTGCAAATTTATTAAAAAAGAAAAACTGAAATATCACATGGTCATAAGTATTCAGACCCTTTGCTCAGAGACTCATATTTAAGTCACATGCTGTCCATTTCCTTGTGATCCTCCTTGAGATGGTTCTACTCCTTCATTGGAGTCCAGCTGTGTTTAATTAAACTGATAGGACTTGATTTGTAAAGGCACACACCTGTCTATATAAGACCTCACAGCTCACCATGCATGTCAGACCAAATAGAATTATGAGGTCAAAGGAACTGGCCAAGGAGCTCAGAGACAGAATTGTGGCAAGGCACCCATCTAGCCAAGGTTACAAAACAATTTCTGCAGTACTCAAGGTTCCTAAAAGCACTGTGGCCTCCATAATCCTTAAATGGAAGAAGTTTGGGACCATCAGAAGTCTTCCAGCCAAACTGAGCAATCGTGGGAGAAGAGCCTTGGTAACAGAGGTAAAGAGGAACCCCAAGATCACTGTGGCTGAGCTCCACAGATGCAGTAGGGAGATGGAAGAAAGTTCTACAAAGTCAACTACCACTGCAGCCCTCCACCAGTCGGGCTTTTATGGCAGAGTGTCACGACGGAAGCCTCTCCTCAGTGCAAGACATATGAAAGCCCCCATACAGTTTGCTAAAAAACACATGAAGGGCTCCCAGACTATGAGAAATAAGTTTCTCTGGTCTGATGAGACAAAGATAGAACTTGTTGGTGATAATTCTAAGTGGTATGTGTGGAGAAAACCAGGCACTGCTCATTACATGCCCAATACAATCCCAACAGTGAAACATGGTGGTGGCAGCATCATGCTATGGGGGTGTTTTTCAGCTGCAGGGACAGGACGACTAATTGAAATTGAAGGAAACATGAATGCAACCAAGTACAGAGATATACTGGATGAAAACCTCCTCCAGAGTGCTCTGGACCTCAGACTTGGCTAAAGGTTCACCTTCCAACAAGACAATGACCATAAGCACTCAGCTAAAATAACAAAGGAGTGGCTTCAGAACAACTCTGTACCATTCTTGACTGGCCCAGCCAGAGCCTTGACCTAAACCCAATTGAGCATCTCTGAAGAGACCTGAAAATGGCTGTCCACCAACATTCACCATCCTACCTGACGGAACTGGAGAGGATCTGCAAGGAAGAATGGCAGAGCATCCCCAAATCCAGGTGTGAAAAACTTGTTGTATCATTCCCAAGAAGACTCATGGCTGTACTAGCTGAAAAGGGTGCTTCTACTCAATACTGAGCAAAGGGTCTGAATACTTAACATGTCATATTTCAGTTTTTCTTTTTTAATAAATTTGCAAAAATGTCTACATTTCTTACTTTCAGTCAAGATGGGGTGCAGAGTATACATTAATAGAAAAAGAATGAACTTTTTTGTATTAACCAAATTGCTGCAATGAAACAAAGAGTGAAACATTTTACAGGGGTCTGAATACTTTCCGAACCTACTGTATATAACAAGAACATTTGCAGCTGTGTGGGACTGATATGGACAGGAGGGGACGCTGTATAAGAACAGAATAAATATGGGCCACAATCAGGACCCTTGATGAGGGTTATGAGCGTGTGCATTTTGGCCAAAATATCTGCTAATACCTCTGGTACTTTTTCATCTTTGCAGGGTACACTGATATAGTGCTGTGGAGTCCACTATCAGTATTTGGTCAGTAATTTATATCAGTATTTGTAAGCCAAAACCAGTGGTGGAACAATCAGAGGAAAAGTATAATAGAAACACGTCACAACTGCTGCATTTATTTATTTTGGATTACAAATACTGATGTTAAATTCTGATCAAATACTGAATGTGTGAATGTGGTCTAATACTGACAGGATTTTTGCGGCTTCCACCTTTTATTGTGGGGGTCTGCAGCATCCTGCAGGATATTGGTATTGTTACCAGTTATTAGTAAGTATGGCTGATTTTTTCTTTGGTGTTTTTTGGATTTGATTTCCCTTTCAGCTAATTGTTTCTAACAAATTCCTAGTTATGTAATGCATAGTAGGAAGCTACTTAAGACGGCAGTGGGCCCCCTCTGCTCCTGGGCCTCGGTGCAGTTACACAGATCACACATTTGATATGTCTGCCTCTGACTGATGTTACATTGACATGTTATTTTAGATTCTTACTATCTTCTTGCACAATCCTTACAACAGGTGCAGATTGTAATATATGGTAATAAAAGGAATAATCAAAGTAGTATCAAAGGAATCTTTTATACAAGTAAGAATCTGGTGTATGAAGAATTCCCTTCCAAAATGCTGACTTTTGTTTTATTTCCAATGTTTTTAAAGACACTGATCTGATTTTCTACAAATTAGCTTAGCTAAATGCACGCAAAGGCGAGTTCTGTTAAATGCACCAATAAACTTTCAAAAGCACTGATGGACCTACATCAATGTCCTGGTAAATGTACAAGTAATTCGCTGAAAAAGAAATATGTAAGAAAATGTAGAAGAACATATTTTATGATGATAATCAGAAATCAAGATACAGGCAAGAAGATGAAGGACAGAAAATGATACACAGCGTATCAAGCACATATAGAGAAGCTGACACCACTCCATGCCATGCGCTCTAAATAATAGAGCCACATCGTGTAATGACTACAGATTACAAACATGACTTTGCTATGTTAGATGACCGCTGCAGCCAATCAGCGCATAACAATTTCATGTGACCGTCAGGAGACACAGTGCTGACATCACAGGGGCATGGCCGGTCTAGGAGGTAATGCATTTCTTTATTTTATTCTGCAGTCTGATGCTTAAAGAAGGGGATGTGCAGTACTGGACTACCCCTATAAGACATGTTTGTAATCTGTAGGCATTACAACCCACACATACACATTGTAGATGTGTTTACAGACAACTTCTTCACTCGGAATATATTAATCATTGAAACATTCTGTGCACAAAAAGCGAAAGTTCCTTTAATTATTCGGAAAGATTTATTTTCTCATTTTTTAAGAACTGGAAATAGATTAAAATGCATTATAGCTAATGGCAAAAAAAAATGAGAAAAACAAAAAAAAAATCTCTTTTTTTTCTGGCATTTTCATTAGTACATGGCGGTAGTTTTGACATAAGTCAGTAATGATGTAACAGTGTTCAAGAATATATAGCAATTACCGTTTCCTCTTAGACAAATCCAAGAATAATCGGTTGTTTATAGCCTTCTAAGCATTCCAAATGAAACCACACGCTGTGCAGCAAATCTGATTGTATTTCTCAAAATTCATACAAGTGCTTTCTACTTTCATTAATTTGTCCCTGACCACAATATTGTAAGAGTATATAAGAATGGCAAGCGCAATTGTTTGGGCACCTTTCCAGTAGATTCCCTACTGTTAAGCTATTCCACAAATTAATTCTGAACCTTTATAGAATCTGGATACAAAAATAAAAATAAACATTTCTTTATGCAAAACCATGACAATCTTATTCACCGCAATGATACTTCTTGTCTCAGACATAAATTTCTGCAGCCCCCAAGGCATGTGGAATTTCTGAAATCAGCTTTTATGACAGTTATTTTTTTCTTAAATTATGCTGCTGGAGCAATGCCACTAATCTAAGTTCCCTGCCCCTAGTATTATAGTCACCAGTCATCGTCTTCATCTGTTATCGGTGCAGCTCTACTCATCTTCCACAGGTTGTGACCTGCCACATCGCTCCAGTGTTTGCTGGGCGAGCCAGACCTCACAACTCAATGTAAGTCTAAGAGCCAGAACGAGACAGTCATAGATTTGCATTGAGAGCTTGTGACCATTACCTCTGACTTCCTATCACAAGATGGCAATGCAGGATCGGAGTGGCATTAGGAACATATGAAGACAATGGCTAGTAAGTATACTACTAGGGTCAGAGAACATAGATTAGTAGCGCCATTCCAGAGTTGAAATTGCTGAAATGGTGCTTTAAACCTACATCTTATACAATTAGGTATACCGGTAGTTCTACGCACAACTAAGTGGAACACACAAATCCCACTTTCTTGATTGCTGTCTGGCTTTGCTCTTCTTGGTATTAAGTGTTATATGTATATTGTATAGCTATCGACTCCCCAATATACTGTTAAGTATGGAATTATTATTGTTACGATTAATATCATCAATGGGAGAAGCCAGAAAATAAACATCGAATTTAGGTGATCTGTCAACATGTTGCTTGCAGACAGGGCTTGCTTAACAAGACAGACTAGCTTGAAAGAAGTTGTCCAAGATTAAAAATAGATGACTATGCTTGTCCATGAACGGCATATATTATTGCAGCTCAGCCCTTCTGCTGATAGCAGTTTTTCAGCAAAAAATATTTGTTATTGTGTTAAATAGTGCAGTGTGCTAGTTTTTTATAACATGCCATGTCTGGATTGTATGCTATCTTGATTTCTTCTTACCCTCTAATATGGTTCCCTAATTATAGGAATCTCACCATAAAGTTCCAGCTCCTATCCAATAGCAGCCAGTGATAGATCAGTGACAAAGAGCTGTGGTCTCCTGAAATATACAGAAGAGTCTCAGAGACTACTATATGATGTATACAGCAGCCTCAGTGTATCCTATGTGATGTATACAGCAGACTCAGTGTAGCCTATGTGACATACCTTATACAGTATAGTCTCAGTGAATTCTATGTGATGTACTTGGCAGAGTCTAAGTTTATCGTTTGTGATGTATATGCACTCTCACTGTATCGATGTGATGTAAATGCAGCAGTCTCAGAGTATCCTGTGTAAGGTACATATGCAATGCACAGTCTAAGTATATCATATGTGATGCGTACAGCACAGTCTCAGTGCATCCTATGGGATGTATCCATCAGTCAGTGTGTTCCATGTGATGCACAGTGGGGAAAAGAAGTATTTGATATTGCAGATTTTACAAGTTTTCCCACATACAAAGAATGGAGAGGTCTGTAATTTTTATTGTAGGTACATAAACTGTGAGAGACAGAATCTAAAAATTAAAACCAGAAAATAACATTGAGTGATTTTTAAGTAATTAAATTGCATTTTATTGCATGAAATAAATATGTGATCACCTACCAACCAGCAAGAATTATGGCTCTCCCAGACCTGATAGTTTCCTTTAAGAAGTCCTCCTACTCTGCACTCATTACCTGTATTAATTGCACCTGTTTTAACTCGTTACCTGTATAAAAGACACCTGTTCACATGCTCACATTACAACCTCTCCACCATAGCCAAGACCAGAGAGCTGTCTAAGGACATCAGGGACAATATTGTAGACCTGCACAAGGCTGGGATGGGCTATAGCACAATAGGCAAGCAGCTTTTTTTTAGAAGGCAACAACTGTTGGCACAATTATTCAAAAATGGAAGAAATACAAGATCTCGCCTCGGGTGAGGATGATTCTGAAAAAGGTCAGGAATCAGCCCAGAACTACAGGGGAGGACCTGGTCAATGACCTAAAGAGAGCTGGGACCACAGTCACAAATAATACTCTGAGCAACACAATACGCAGTCAAGCATTAAAATCCTGCAGGGCACATAAGCTTCCCTTGCACAAGTCAGCGACGGCTGGATTTGAACCTGGATGAGGCATCAGTGCCCTCCATCCAGGTCAGATGTTGCTTAGCTTCGCTGTTGATCCCAACGCCTAGTCAGTACAAGAGAGTACAGTCATGGCCAAAAGTTTTGAGAATGACACAAATATTAATTTTTACAAAGTCTACTGCTTCACTTTTTCTAATGGCAATTTGCATATACTCCAGAATGTTATAAAGAGTGATCAGCTTAACAGCAATTACTTGCAAAGTCAATATTTGGCTAGAAAATGAACTTTATCCCCAAAACACATTTCAACATCATTGCAGCCCTGCCTTAAAAGGACCAGCTAACCTCTTTTCAGCGATTGCTCCATTAACACAGGTGTGGGTGTTGATGAGGACATGGCTGGAGATCAATCTGTCATGATTAAGTAAGAATGACACCACTGGACACTTTAAAAGGAGGCTGGTGCTTGGCATCATTGTTTCTCTTCTGTTAACCATGGTTATCTCTAAAGAAACACGTGCAGTCATCATTGCAATGCACAAAAATGGCCTAACAGGGAAGAGTATCGCAGCTAGAAAGATTGCACCTCAGTCAACAATCTATCGCATCATCAAGAACTTCAAGGAGAGAGGTTCCATTGTTGCCAAAAAGGCTCCAGGGCGCCCAAAAAAGACCAGCAAGTGCCAGGACCGTCTCTTAAAAGTGTTTCAGCTGCGGGATCGGGCTACCAGCAGTGCAGAGCTTGCTCAGGAATGGCAGCAGGCAGGTGTGAGTGCATCTGCACGCACTGTGAGGCGGAGACTCTTGGAGCAAGGCCCGGTCTCAAGGAGGGCAGCAAAGAAGCCACTTCTCTCCAGAAAAAACATCATGGACAGACTGATATTCTGCAAAAGGTACAGGCAGTGGACTGCTGAGGACTGGAGTAAAGTTATTTTCTCTGATGAATCCCCTTTTCGATTGTTTGGGACATCAGGAAAATGCCTCATTCGGAGAAGACAAGGTGAGCGCTACCACCAGTCTTGTCTCATGCCAACTGTTAAGCATCCTGAAACCATTCATGTGTGGGGTTGCTTCTCAGCCAAGGGAATCGGCTCTCTCACAGTCTTGCCTAAAAACACAGCCATGAATAAAGAATGGTACCAGAATGTCCTCCAAGAGCAACTTCTCCCAACCCTCCAAGAGCAGTTTGGCGATCAACAATGCCTTTTCCAGCATGATGGAGCACCTTGCCATAAAGCAAAGGTGATAACTGAATGGCTCAGGGAACAAAACATAGAGATTTTGGGTCCATGGCCTGGAAACTCCCCAGATCTTAATCCCATTGAGAACTTGTGGTCAATCATCAAGAGACGGGTGGACAAACAAAAACCTAAAAATTCTGACAAAATGAAAGCATTGATTGTGCAAGAATGGACTGCTATCAGTCAGGATTTGGTCCAGAAGTTGATTGAGAGCATGCCAGGGAGATTTGCAGAGGTCCTGAAGAAGAAGGGTCAACACTGCAAATATTGACTTGCTGCATTAACTCATTCTAACTGTCAATATAAGCTTTTGTTACTCATATGTTTGCAGTTATTATATTTCTGTCTGTGATAAAAACATCTGTCAAACACACATAAAAACCAGAGGGCAGCAGATCATGTGAAAATATAATATTTGTGTCATTCTCAAAACTTTTGGCCATGACTGTACAAATTGTCTCCAGGGTCTTTGTTAATAGTAGCCTTAAGCATAGGTTACAGAAGGAAACAGGGCTGTTATAGTCTAAGTCCAGAAATGCCTGCACTGAGCATGTCCGTGACATAGCGAACCGTGATTGGTGGTTAACGTCAGCTGATCCTCTGACCTGGCACCACCTGATTGGTCACGGATGACGTCATCGGTGATGCGATTGACAAGATGGCTGGGGGCGGAGCTTAGCCCTTAAATAGCTTGTCTGTCCGCGGAGCGGTCAGATCATACTAAATTAGGCAGTGCTCATGTGTGGACGTATGAGAATCTGGGCTCCATGTGCTCTCTAGCTTCGCTCTCCGGGACCTGCCGATGCCAGAGTTCGCTCGGCTAATTAGCACAGGTCCTTCAGGCAGGTTTAGCTTATGCCAGGCAGGTAGCCAATGTGGTGCAGTCTTTCTACGAATATAGGGTAGTGTTATGAATGTGCTAGACATGATTTCGGAGCAGAGGCTCCCTCTGGTGGTTATAGACAGTACTGAGCCTTTCAGCGAGGAATGGCAATCTGGGATCGCTGACTGGTCTGATATAAGGGAGGTTCCCTCCCATGATGGTTGCCGGTGATCAATTATTCTTGTCTCAATTGTGGTTCCTGGTTCATTTGGAAGTTTGCTGAGTCTTGCCTGCATCTTCTGCTATCAGATAAGATATTTTCTGCTTTTATTTTTGTGCTTGTTTTTTGCATTCTTCCCTGCACTTCTGTGGAGGTCAGCCAGGTCCCCTCCGGGGGTTTGTGCTCCTCTCAGTTTATCTGAAGCCACTGTTATTTGTTCATTTGCTTTTTCCTGTTTTTTCAGTGGCTGCGGCTTAGTTTTGTTACACCAGAGATCTGATTTTAGGTGGTAGAGATCGTGTTATCTCAGGTGTTTTTGCAATCAGAAGAGTTGGTATTTTTAGGTTTTTTTTAGGATTGCAGTGAGTATCCTTTCCTGTACTTTTCTGTCTTGACAGATTGGGCCCCAGCATTTGCTCATTCTATTTTCTGTCTGTGTCCGTGCTTCTTCTTGTCTAACCGCCATTACATGTTTGGGGGCTTCCTATTTTCTTTGGGGATCTGCTCCGGGGCAGATAGCTTTCATCTTTCTGCCTTTAGGTGTAGTTATCTCTCAGGCTGTGACGAGGCATCTAGGATCAACGTAGGAACGCTCCACGGCTACCTCTAGTTGTGTGGTTAGTTCAGGGTATTGCAATCCAATAGGTTCCAGCCTCTCTGGTGTATTGCCGTTTTTGCTTATTCTCCTCAGCTACCAAAACACAACAGGGTAGCTATGCACCCTGAGCAGACTGCAGGGCGCGTATCCTGGGCATCACCATCAGCTGAACAGAGAGTTGCTCAGTCTGGCCTCACGCCGGCTGATTGCACGTACACCTGGCGTTAGTCGCACGCACTTCCTAGCGGCTGGCACGTAGCTTCTGTGCAGTCAACAAGGCTACGTCTATACCAGCTTGCAGCACATAGTGCAAACCTAATATCTGGCAAGTGGCTTCTGTGCCATTAACAGGGCTACACCTACGCCAGTCGATAGCACATCTACAGTGACGTTAACAGAGATAGTGCCAATTCTACATCTCCCCTAGTGTGAAGTAACACAGACGAGATCTAATTTAAACCTTTAGTTGTCAGTTGTTACCCTGATACCCAAAGGGTGTTTGGCAGTAGTGACATAAACTGCATCGCAGACCCTGGGTTCGGTTGCAATCCATTATATATTAAAGTTGTTGCAACCGAGCTCATAACACCAGGCCCATTTGAAATTCACCAATGACCATCTGGATGATCCAGAGGAGGCATGGGAGAAGGTCATGAGATGAGACCAAAATAGTACTTCTTGGTATCAACTCCACTTGCCGTGTTTGGAGGAAGAAGGATGAATACTATCCCAACAACACCGTTCCAACCGTGAAGCATGGTGGGAGAAACAAAGGGGACAAGATGACTGCACCTGGGTTGTGGCTGTGTCTTCCAGCAACACAATTATCCAAAACACACAGCCAGGGCAACTAAGGAGTGGCTCTGTAAGAAGCATTTCAATGTCCTGGAGTGGCCTAGCCAATCTCTAGACCTCAAATCAATAGAAAATCTTTGGAGGGAGCTGAAACTCACTGAAGCCCAGCAACCACCCCCGAAACCTGAAAAATATGGAGGAGTGAGCCAAAATCCTTGCTGCAGTGTATGCAAACTTGTTCAAGAACTACAGGAAACGCCTGACCTCTGTAATTGCAAACAAAGTTTTCTGCACAAAATATTAACTTCTGTTTTTCTATTGTATCAAATACTTATTTCATGCCATAAAATGCAAATTAATTCTGAAAAAAAATCATACAATGTGATTTTCTGGATCTTTTTAAGACTCTGTTTCTCACAGTTGAAGTACACCTGCGATAAAATTTACAGACCTCTCCATTCATTGTAGGTGGGAAAACTTGCAAAATCGTCAATGTATCAAATACTTATGTTCCCCACTGTACATCACATGGAACACACTGAGACTGCTGTATACATCTCATAGAATAAACTGAGACTGCATTACATATACATTACATAGGGTACTCTGAGACAGTTGCATATACATCACATTGATACACTAAGACTGTAAATACATCACATAGGATACACTTAGTCTCTGCCAAGCACATCATATAGGATTCACTGAAACTCTACTGTCATGTCAGGATACACAGAGGTTGCCCTATACATCGCATAGTATTCTCTGACACAATATTGTATATTTCAGGAGACCACAGCTCTTTGTCAGTGATCTATCATTGGCTGCTATTGGATAGCACATTATGGTGAGATTCCTATATTACGGGAACCATATTAATTCAAATACTTACTTTCCCCACTGTATATGAGTCTCGGCGTATCATATGTGATGTATATACGGCAGTTACAGTGTTTCCTATGTGATGTATATATCATTTCATTGTATGTAATTTATACAGTAGTGTCATAGTGTATCTTATGTAGTATATACAGCAGTCACAGTGTATCCTATGTGATGCTTCTTCAGCATCGCTCACCCACCATATCACTGCTCTTTTATATAAAACAAAAATAACATGACAGATTTTTGAAACTGTATAAAGGCATGTTTTTTTCTGTAAAGTTTTTTTTGCTAGAAAATCTGCTTCGTTTAAAACTTGCAGCTCCTTAGGAGTGGAACTGGTTTGGAGAGGAACTTCTCCCGAGAACCGAGAAAACACTGGTTTCAACTGTCTGTATTCAATTGTGGGGGACAGAATAAAATAAAGGCATTTGAGACACTCAACCCATTACAATTTGAATGATGTCATAAAAAACTCCCTGACTACTAACTTTTGTCTTAACACATTGTTCTGTCAGATTTTCTAATCACGCCATTTAGCATAGATGTTGGATTGCAATTTTATACTTGTTGGGTGTTTTCAAAGCCTAAGTTGCTCTTTAAAAAAAATGGCATGATTTTCTATAAATTTGAGTGGCCAAAACATGGTTTAAAACGAATATTAAATACTCACAAAGGATCAAGGGACAGTCAGAGCATCAATTTAATCCAACTTCAGGCAGGACACTGAGCACATTGTTATATTTTCTGATATTGGATTAAATTGATGCACTGACTCTCCTATGCTCCTTTGTGAGTATGTTTCATCACTACTGTGGTCGCTGTATAGTTCTCAGTCTGATGATGGCTGGTAGCAACAACTCCGAGTATCTCCTTACCATTGTTATGGGCATATTAGCAGTTGTAAGTTTAGGCGTTACAAATATATATGGTGGCAGTTTATTTTACAATGCAATGTATTGCTGTATTAAAGGTGTTATCCCCTTTCAGAAAATTCTAGTGCCCATGGACAGTTTGTTATAAGAAAAAATAAAAAGAATGCTTTATTTTACCAGTTCAAGATCTGAATCTCCAACATCGCTGCCTGAAATTTGTTGCAGCGCTGATGTCACGTCAACAGCACAGGAGCCAATCATTGAGCTCAGCGGCTCTGAGTGGGGTGTTCCAGCTATACTGATTGGCTGCCATGCTGTCGATGTGAGATCAGTGCTGCAGCCAATTCCAAACAACAGAGCACCAGTTCAAACTTAACAGCAGACCTGGAGGATGAGTATAGCATGGTTTGTGAGACGCCTCCATTACTAACCCCATAATAAGATTGTAATAAAGACACAGTAAGAATACAGTCCTTTACTTGAAATAAAACTCTCCATCCTCTTTTACCCATTTATTACTGTAAAATAAAAAAATATATATTCCTCACCTGTCTGACAAAAAGATAATCCATATTTGTCCCACGACGATCCAGATGGTTTGGAGAACAGTCACATCAGTGATGCAACTGCTCTCCATACCAGACGGAACACACTGCACTGAGTGTGAGAAGCTGTGCCTGTGACCAGCGGTAAGCTCATCGGTCACAGGCAGCCAGCGCTTCTCATACTCTGCTCAGTTGGTTCCATTTGCGGTGCATTACTGATGTGACTGCTCTCCAAACCATCCGGATTGTCATAGGACAGCTATTGATTATCTTCTACTCAGACAGGTGAGGAAAATGGTGTTTTATTATTCTTAATTTTTTAAATAAATGGGTAAAAGAGGGAGTGGAGTTTTAGTTCAAATAAAAGACTTTATTCTTGCTGTGTCTTTATTACAATTTTTCTATGGGGTTAGTAATGGGGATGTCAGGTAACCTTCCTTTAGCAGAGTTCACAGCCACCGAGTCTCCAGGCAACTACGAGGCTCGGAAACCTCATGGGAAACTTTGAGGGACATTTTAAGGTTACTGAAATTTCCAGTTACTGGAACACCTGGACGCTGTGAACAAAGGTTACCTTGAGTGTGTACTTTACTGTACTTGTTACTAAATTAAAAAAAATACGAAAAATGGCAAGGGGTCCCCCATAATTTTCATAACCAGCAGAGGGAAAGCCGACAGCTGGAGGATGATGTTAATATTCTGGGAACGAGCCAATAGCCATAAAGGTTCCCAGGCTATTAATCTCAGGCTACAGCTGTTTGCTTATCCTTTATTGGTTATTACAGGGGAGACCGGCCAAAAAAATGATGTGGGGTCACTCCTACATTCAATAACCAATAAACACAGCTGTTGACTTTCACACGCTGTCATCCATATGAACTCTGACCGGCGGTAACTAATTTATCACTAATCAGAGCAGGTGTTTCACACAGATAACTGCGTGGGAGTTTGAGTACTTTCTGGTACTCAAACTGAACTTTTTTTAAATGTTCGGTCGACCCAAACATCCACAGGTTTGCCTATATTTAATGCTCTATCCAAGTAATAATGGTGGTTCTGGTGATGTACCCATGTACAGATGGTGGTTCTGATGATTTATTTATGTACTGATGATGTATTCATGAACTTGATTTATTCAAGTACTCACGGTGTTTATGGTGCTGTATTTCTTAATTAAAAAATAACTAAATTTAAAAACATTTAAAATATTTGGTATGCTAATATAATTAAAAGTACCATTTATGAAAATGATTAAGAGATAAAACAGTTAACAAATACGGTAAGGATAATCACATTGACATTAGAAAAACATTTTTTTTTTTTTACAAAAAGAAAAAATCTATGAAAGTTTGGTATTCACACTGGCCTGGAGAATCATGGTCACGAGTCACTTTTGCCATGAATGAATACCTTAAAAGCAAACCCAAAAACCATGACGTATGAGAAGCCAAACCTTTGACAGATGTTAACCTTGTTTTCTTAATCTGAAAAAGAGGTTGCACTGTTGAAACAACCTCTTTGTTCACAGTAGTTTGACAGGGTAACGTGAATATGCAATCCTGACATAAACAGCCCAGTGTTTATAAGCGCCCACGCTTCATGCTTGTATGCTGTCACCTTTACCCATTCTTTCCTCAGCATTTTAAATGCACCATTTAGTGAAACCATTTCAAAAGCAATTTGAACAAATTGATTTCTAAGTTTAATGTATGATCTATCTAGTTTCTGCCTGATTTTCTTTAAATGGTATAATGAAAGAAGATTAGAAGTAGCAAAGTTTAACTGAGAAAGTAAAGATTTTACATTATGTTTAGGAAATCATTTAGCATTTAGAGATAAAAGAGAAACCGCCATATTGCTATCTAACATAATATATTTATTTGATAAATTTCACATGATTATTGCAGAAATTGTTGAAAATGAACAAAATTAAGCAAACCAACTGTGAGACATCGATCTATGGAATAGTGATATTTCTTAAAGAAGTTGTGAGATTTCGGCTGAAATTTCTTTAAAGAAATGCAATGGTACATGAGATGCTAAAAGCACTTACCGTATTTTTCGGACCATAAGACACACTTTTTTCTCAAAAAATTTTTGGGGAAAATGGGGGTGCATCTTATGGTCGGAATTTACTTACAGTTTGCATGGTGGCAGCAGGAGTAGGGCAATTCTTCCGGTGATCTTGCTCCCATTCCAGCCTGGTGCGCCAGTTTCAACGGTGCTTGGTGCTGTGCTCCGGAGACATGGTGCAGCAGTTTCAGCAGTCCTCAGTGCTGCTAGGGGGGCTCCGGCGACATTATGTGAAAGCTCAAAGCCCCCCGCAGTTCTATTGCCTCGATGCTGTGGCCTCCGGGAAATGGCCACTGGAGGCGGCGCATGTGCAAATTGAGATCTTGAGTCCGAAATGTCGTCTACCCAGACCTCGAGACAAAATCTCATTTCCGAGATCTCAATCTGCGCCTGGGGAATCAATCTGGCCCCTGGGAAAATGGCTGCCGGAGGCGGCGCATGCGCAGATTGAGATCTCATTGCCGAGATCTCAATCTGCACATGCCCCGCCGGAGACCAAACCATCAAGGCAAGGCAATAGAACTGCAGGGGCTTCGGGCTTTCAAATAATGTCGCTGGAGCACCCCATAGCACTGTGCCAAAACTGCCGCACCATGTCGCTGGAGCCCACCGCAGCACTGTACACTGTTGAAACTGCCGCATCATGTTGCCAGAGCCGCACCAGGCTGGGATGAGAGTGAGAATCGCCCGACTCCTGCTGCCACCAGCACTGCTGTTTCCCCCCGGGTAAGATGAATTCAGGACTGTAAGATGGACCCCCATTTGACGCATTATTTTTTTTTACCCATTTTCTTTCTGAAAATTTGGGGTGCGTATTATGGTCTGATGTGTCTTATAGTCCGAAAAATACGGTACGTACAGCTGCACACATATAAAAAACACACTGCTGCTCATGGGTACTATGTCCCTGATTAATCTTGGTCTTTACACCAGAAATCTGTTTTTTTTTTATGAAGGTTGGGTCTAGTTACAGCGATTTGGATTGACAGTGGCACATTTTTTTATTTTTTACCTGCCATTTTTTTTATTGATTAATTTTATTTTTCATTTATTTAACACACTGTGTCTCCTAGAAGTTTATTAAAAACTTGTGGCAGGGCATTTCAATATTTTTATCTATTTTCCTTGTAAATGGGGCTGATATATTAGCACTAGTTACAGGGGAAATCCAGCCTGCTGACTGCATAGCAGATTTGTGTGAGTGTCCTATGACCCAGCAGCTCCAACTCCCTCCCTATATACAGCAATCAGCAGATGACTACTGGATACAGTGACATGTAAAAGTTTGGGCACCTCTGGTCAAAATTACTGCTATTGTGAACAGTTAAGCAAGTTGAATATAAATGATCTCTAAAAGGCCTAAAGTTAAAGATGACACATTTGCTTTGTATTTCTGGCAAAAAAAAAATATTGTAATTTTTTTACATTTTAAAAATTATATAACGAAAAATGGGCTGATGCAAAAATATGGGCATCCTTGGAGATTTGTGTGCTCAGATAATAATAATAATTTTATTTCTATAGCGCCAACATATTCCACAGCACTTTACATTATAGAGGGGACTTGTACAGACAATAGACATTACAGCATAACAATAAACACAGATCAAAGTAGATACCAAGAGGAATGAGGGTCCTGCTCGGCAGCTTACAATCTATAGGGAAAAAGGTGAGACACAGAAGGTGGATGGTAACAATTGCTTTCATTGCTCGGACCAGCCATAGTGTAAGAATCGGGTGTTCCTGTAATGCTGCATGAACCAGTTAACAGTCTTTATATATAACAGTACAGATACAGAGGGCTATTAAATGCATAAAGCAGGTGAGAACATGATGTGAGGAACCTGGTTATGTTAAAAATTTTGAATGGGCCACACAGGGATAATTAGGTTAATGCGTTGACGCGGTAGGCCAGTCTGAACCAATGCGTTTTAGGGTACGTTTAAAACTGTGGGGATTAGGGATTAATCGTATTAACCTGGGTAGTACATTCCAAAGAATTGGCGCAGCACGTGAAAAGTCTCGGAGACGGGAGTGGGAGGTTCTGATTATTGAGGATGTATGACATTACAGTGAAGCTCTCCTCTCTTTCCGAAGACAGTAAACAAAGGGCTCACCATCAGTTTAACCAAATCACACTAAAAAGCATGTTCTGACTTTCTCTTGGGGCATTTGCTTTCTTTCTTACCCTCTATGACACTGCCATCTTATGATTGGGCAAAATCATACAGAGAACAAACTAAATGTCCCCAGGGAATAAAATCTGATAAAGCGCCTTTCATTGATGGGAAAATGAACATAATACTTGGTAAGTTTACAAGGAAATATATCAGCAATGGAGAGGAGGAATAAAAAACAGAAAAGTTACATTTTATTCAACTCCTCAGCCTCTTTATCATGATGTAGCTAATTTAACATGGTGGAAGGTGAAAGGCCTTCTTTAAGTGGTTGTCCTAGTTAACCTTATTCTAAAATAGAGTTTGTGTAGCTATTGCCAGGAGTACAGCTTCTTCGACCTTCAGTGATCAGCCACACATTTCTTTACACATGCATCAAGTTTGCAAGCTATCACTTACACATAACTAATTACTTAAACTTCTTCCAGCAAACTAATCTTTTGCACCAATATAATCTCTATGATTTGCAGTATTCATGATTTTTTTAAATATATCAAAACCAGTCACATTTGTTAAATATTTATGTATTATTGTATGAATATCTGGATAATCAATATATTTCCACTATAATAAATTATCAAGCAATATTTTTCAGAAAAAAATAAATCAATGTTTGCCCTTAATTAGCCTTTACTTTGATGTGTCTACACTGTATAGTGTGTTAGCAAATCTTCATGGACAGAAGGGAAGGAAACCTGAAAAAGAAGTTTGATTTAAAGGGACCTGCATAATTAAAGAGGAACTAGTAAGAGCTAAACAAGCCTATATTATGAAGAAATTTAATAGTAGTCATAGTTGGGTGATATTTTCATATACTTATGATTATAGAAAATATGATCTTCAGCATCATTCGCTAAATCTGTCATACAACAATATATTTTCCAGTCTGAACTAATGTTTACAATACATAATACAATTCTGCTCGCAGCACATTTCCACTTGAACAGCTAGTAAATATTTTTATACCATTATTGTTAATGTTTTGATCAGACATCATGCATAATTTGTAATGCCTGCTTATAATGAAATAACACAGAGTTCCAAGAGAAATAATATATGCAGCAGACTTATATTAAAGAGGAGGGATATGTAACTCAAACTACAAGGAGTATGCAAGATTTCCTGCATGATATACTTCTGTCCTCTCTATCCGCTAATTCAATGGACAGTCCAATTGATTTCACCACTTACGTTGTATGTCAGCTATGCTGGGAAACATCTAAGCAGTCTCTTTTATGACCATGACTATAAAGCCAATCTAGTCTTCAGGCGCATCAGCTTTTTCGTAAATGTGATCACATTTTTTATTTGACCTTCACTAAAAGCAAGTACACGTTTTATCACATCTGATGACCATCATTTTCCTCCTTTATGATTACATTGGCACATTCTTTTGTCCTCTCCTAACACGGT
Source organism: Oophaga sylvatica (assembly GCA_033576555.1). Taxonomy (NCBI): domain Eukaryota; kingdom Metazoa; phylum Chordata; class Amphibia; order Anura; family Dendrobatidae; genus Oophaga; species Oophaga sylvatica. Next base: position 251,187,496 of record JARQOD010000004.1, on the reverse strand, counting down.
TTATTCAAGAGAACTTGTCTCTTACCATATTATCTATCAATACAATCACGCATATTTTATGCCAATGTAATTCTTATTCTTCTTCGTTCATTCATTGCGTTTGCCTTCTTTGTCACCAGATTTCTGGAGTTAAAATAAGATATGTAAATGTGTCTGCATCCTGCAAAAAGTATAAAAAAAAAAATCACACAAATTGAAAGATTTCCAGTTTAGAAAAAAATGCATGCTTTTAACTTGAATTAAACATAAAATTAATAGGGTTATGCAACTTTTGATGAAATTATAAAGTCAGCCACAAAGGTTAGAAAACAGAAAAAGTAAAAACGACTTCTTTCCCAAATTTGCCCAGTACCAGTGATCTGGCAGTTGTTCCAATTTTTCTTTACAAGTGCCCGCGATGCAGGACTGCTCCAGCCAATCAGTGGTTGCCAAAGCAGTAAGGTACTGCCTCCACTCAATGATGGAAGTCATACCAGTAGCAGGGCAAATGGCCATTGACACCATAGATTGGCTGCAGCAGTGACAAACTGGCTGCATGTAAACAAAGAGTGAGAGGACTGTGGGAGTCTCTGCACACGATCTGAAGGGAAATGAAGCTGTATTGTTTCTTTTTTTTTTTTACTAATATTTACCTCTGCTTATAAAAAAGGTGCAAGACTTGGGTGCTTAACTGGGTATTTCAGATTGACAACTTATATAGGCCATTGTAACCAAGACCAAGAACTCTATCATCTGAGTATCTATTCTATTACGGTATTTCTAAACACTGTTTTTCGGTGATTACTTTGTATCTCCGTTCATACTGCACCCACACACACAAATGATACACCATTTGAAAGGTAAACTTGCCCCCTTCAGCAAGAAAATAGCCAAACAAACCACACATCCACGATTTGATCACAAAACACAGTTTAAACATTAATTTTCATAAACCTGCATTAAGGAAAAATGACCTGCAGGTGGCACCACACTACCCCAAAGCACACTACCACAAAGCTGCTTACAGACATCACAAACAAATCCAAACATTTGCCTTGGGGGCTTTCCAGCTTGCCGAACTGCTTGCCCAGCCTATTTCAGCCAAATTGGAGGATTGCACACTTGACTGCAGGTGAAGCACATGTGCAAACACATTTGTAAACATGCACTGCCTATTGAATTGCACATTGGCTCCGTTCATTCTCCACCCACACAAACAAATGATACACCATTTTAAAGGTCAAATGACCTAAAGGTGGCAGCACACTACCACAAAGCTGCTTACAGACATCACAAACAAATCCAAACATTTGCCTTGGGGTTTTTCCAGCTTGCCCAAGTGCTTGCCCAGCCTATTTCAGGCACATTGGAGGATTGCACACTTCACTGCAGGTGAGTCACATATACAAACACATTTGTAAACATGCACTGCTTTTTCGGTGATTACTTCGCTCCACACACACAAATGGTGAGTCACATATGCAAACACATTTGTAAACATGCACTGCTTTTTCGCTGATTACTTCACCCCACACACACAAATGATACATCATTTGAAAGGTAAACTTGCCCATTTCAGCAAGAAAAGAGCCAAACAAACCACACATTCACGATTTTATCACTAAAGACAGTTTAATCATTCATTTTCATAAACCTGAAGTAAAAACAATGACCTGGCACCTCAACCGGAAGACATTTTTTGGCCTTTACTTATCAAACCAATTACCAATCTACATATATAAATACCTCTCTGTGTTCATCATCTCATGAAATACATTTACATTTGACCAGTTGCTTTTTCTGAAATTGCCTGCACCCCCGATGACCAATGTGCGAAAATTTTGCACGGGCCAAGCTAGTATATAGATTAAAAAGAAAAACTCACTTCATGGGGTAACACCATTTTATAAATTAGAGTAAGGTGGCAGAAGTACAGTAACATTCTCACATACTTAGGTTGTACTGGGGATAAATATTTAGAATACTCCATTATTCTAATTTTTTTTTCTGGTGAACAGTCTCCACAATATATCTGTTCTTGTGATGTCAGACAATGTGTCCACTCTCTATCTCAGGCTAGGACTCAGTAAGACCCAGCGCAGGGTCATAAGATATGATGGTACTTCCAACATAGAGGCCTACATTTTTCTACAACACGCCCCCCGAGGAAGCGGACATTCCGCGAAACGTGCATTGGGGTTTGGGCTCGGCAGCTCTACAAGCGGCATGATGATAGGTATGTCATTATGAATCTCTATTTCAACTTGACTTTCCCCCTCCATCTCCTTAGCACTTTTGCACTTTATTTACAACTAGCACAGTACTATGGGAGTGTTTTCTCCCTGACACAATGACTGGATATAGCACTAATGAGTATTGCTAACGCTCAGCATTAATGTGTTTATTATGACACAGTTGCATGATTCCCCTCCCCCACTTTTGTGACTATGATGTGGATTTTCAACCCCAGCGTTTAAATCCATACACGCAGTTCTATGCAGTGAATTTACTTGTTTATAATATCCTGCTTTAATATATATGCTGCGGTTGTCTTCCACATTCTTAGCACTACTATTTCATGACATTGGGCAAAGTGCAATATAACTTCTCTTTGTGCATATCGCTATTTATGTAATGTGTTAATATGTTGCAACATGACTTAGGTGGATATATTATTGACATAGGGAGATTTACCCTCATCTATCTGCGCCATTTGGTGTTATTTATATGAGCTTCTGATCCCATTCTAGTGGTTCTGGGCTATTTAACCCATTGAAAGCCGTTTACATTTTATAATTGTCCTGTTTCTCACATGTGTGTCTTTTTGCATCAATAAAAGCAATTATTATTTAAATAGCTTTGAACTCAGTTCCCGCTTTGTTTTATTATTTTTCTACAACAATGGCTTCCTCCTTTCGTATGCATGAAGTACAAGTATAGAAGATGGGCAGGATGTAGGCATCGAGGAGGAAATATTCAGGTTGAGGGCTCCAACATTTCCTTGAACCTTGGAGGGGGGTGAAATTCTACTTATAGTAATAAGACACTGCATAATTTGTTTTAGAATTGTGCTTTTACGTATAAACCTGAGTTTGTCTTTAGTTGTATAACTATAAATACTAGAATATCTTCTCTGAAGTAAAAAAGGCAAACTGTCACTTGTACCTCCACTAAGGGAGAGCAAGAAAGTTAGCTGCAATCTCCTAACCATAGAGAAGCCTAAAATAATGGATATGGCAACATTCACCTTATGTCTCACTCTAATAGAAGAAAGTGAGCAAGGATAAACACTATTTGACTGTGAAGCAGTACAGTCATGGCCAAAAGTTTTGAGAATGACACAAATATTATATTTTCACATGATCTGCTGCCCTCTGGTTTTTATGTGTGTGTTTGACAGATGTTTTTATCACAGACAGAAATATAATAATTGCAAACATATGAGTAACAAAAGCTTATATTGACAGTTAGAATGAGTTAATGCAGCAAGCCAATATTTGCAGTGTTGACCCTTCTTCTTCAGGACCTCTGCAATTCTCCCTGGCATGCTCTCAATCAACTTCTGGACCAAATCCTGACTGATAGCAGTCCATTCTTGCACAATCAATGCTTTCATTTTGTCAGAATTTTTAGGTTTTTGTTTGTCCACCCGTCTCTTGATGATTGACCACAAGTTCTCAATGGGATTAAGATTTGGGGAGTTTCCAGGCCATGGACCCAAAATCTCTATGTTTTGTTCCCTGAGCCATTTAGTTATCACCTTTGCTTTATGGCAAGGTGCTCCATCATGCTGGAAAAGGCATTGTTGATCGCCAAACTGCTCTTGGAGGGTTGGGAGAAGTTGCTCTTGGAGGACATTCTGGTACCATTCTTTATTCATGGCTGAGTTTTTAGGCAAGACTGTGAGAGAGCCGATTCCCTTAGCTGAGAAGCAACCCCACACATGAATGGTTTCAGGATGCTTATCAGTTGGCATGAGACAAGACTGGTGGTAGCGCTCACCTTGTCTTCTCCGAATGAGGCGTTTTCCTGATGTCCCAAACAATCGAAAAGGGGATTCATCAGAGAAAATAACTTTACCCCAGTCCTCAGCAGTCCACTGCCTGTACCTTTTGCAGAATATCAGTCTGTCCATGATGTTTTTTCTGGAGAGAAGTGGCTTCTTTGCTGCCCTCCTTGAGACCAGGCCTTGCTCCAAGAGTCTCCGCCTCACAGTGCGTGTAGATGCACTCACACCTGCCTGCTGCCATTCCTGAGCAAGCTCTGCACTGCTGGTAGCCCGATCCCGCAGCTGAAACACTTTTAAGAGACGGTCCTGGCACTTGATGGTCTTTCTTGGGCGCCCTGAAGCCTTTTTGGCAACAATAGAACCTCTCTCCTTGAAGTTCTTGATGATGCGATAGATTGTTGACTGAGGTGCAATCTTTCTAGCTGCGATACTCTTCCCTGTTAGGCCATTTTTGTGCATTGCAATGATGACTGCACGTGTTTCTTTAGAGATAACCATGGTTAACAGAAGAGAAACAATGATGCCAAGCACCAGCCTCCTTTTAAAGTGTCCAGTGGTGTCATTCTTACTTAATCATGACAGATTGATCTCCAGACATGTCCTCATCAACACCCACACCTGTGTTAATGGAGCAATCACTGAAAAGAGGTTAGCTGGTTCTTTTAAGGCAGGGCTGCAATGATGTTGAAATGTGTTTTGGGGGATAAAGTTCATTTTCTAGCCAAATATTGACTTTGCAAGTAATTGCTGTTAAGCTGATCACTCTTTATAACATTCTGGAGTATATGCAAATTGCCATTAGAAAAAGTGAAGCAGTAGACTTTGTAAAAATTTATATTTGTGTCATTCTCAAAACTTTTGGCCATGACTGTAGAGTAGCTACCAGGTTGGCAGAAGGGGAGGTGCCCCTAGTCCACACACATGGTTGGGCCCACTCGTGCAAAGCATGCTGATACATCTATACTTGGTGGTTAAGTGGGAAGCCATGGACTCCCTTCCCACCACCCTACATTCTGTACACTGCAGGTTGTATTAGGCTTAAAACCTACAGAATGGCAGGCACAGAACATTAGAATCCTGGCACAGGTTGTCTGATGTCACCAGATGGATCCATCTGCAGTGGGACACTGATTGTGATTGGGACTCTGAAGACCCGGGGTTGAACATGCAGTGATTACCTATAGGAGGCTATGGGCCATCATATTGCAAGATGGGAACTACTATGGGACCATTTTACTTTGTGTGAGGGATCATAATCTGTGGAGTGACCAAAATACTTTGTATGGGTGTTGTGGGGGTATCCAACTGTGATATATGGCTGGAGAATATGTCACTCTGTATAGTGATGTGGTGCTTGGAAAGGATACCCCTCCATGAACTGCAGGTGGAGACACTGCCACTGACACAATGCCACTGTATGAAATGCAACACCAAGGTGTTTGCTCGTCTTATGAAGAGTAGTGTGATTTGTTCAGCATTTAAAGGGAATCTGTCACCACATTTGACCTATCCAAACTATTAATATGGGCATACAGTCCTACCTGTATGTATTATATCAGATGCCTTGTTGAAATAAAATTTTTATCACGTTATATAAATGACTTCTTATAGGCTCTGGGGAGGATGTTCCCCTGGAAGCTAACTCTGTCTCCAGAGACTATTTTACATGAAGAGGGAGTTTTTCCAGTGAGAGACATGGATCAATACATTGGTTCTCTCTGACCTCTGCTGCATTGCAACAATCTTACAGCCCTGTCTGTGAGATGGAAGCTGAAGCTGAGAGGAACCTGAAGATGTGTTAGGTATAATCACAAACAGCTCTGCAGTGAGATCAGGAGAGTAGAGAGCGACCATTACACATCACACTGGTAACTAACCCTTCTTATAAAATAATTTCTGGAAGCAGAGTTACCTTCCAGGCCACATCTGCCCCATAGCCTTGAAGAGGTCATTTACATGAAGTGATAAAAGATGATTTCTCAAAACGATGGCATCTGATATGAGGCATACAGGTAGGACATTTTTGAACATTCTATAACCTGTATGCCTCATACTAATAGGTTAGATCAGTGGTCCCCAACTTTTCTGACCTTGAGAGCCACATTCAGCTTAGAGAGAGGGTCGTGAGCCACATTCAGCACTGAGAGAGGGTCACGAGCCACATCCAGCTCCCACCCCCTCAAAGAAGTGTCAACCAAAGAACCCGTTACAACTATAATCATAACCAAAGCTTTTCCACATAAATCACTCCAACGAAGTACTGTACACTGAGATCCAGGGGTTCCCACAATACCATTCAGTATTCTCCCATCAAGGACTCCTAACACACTGTCGCATCCAGCTTCAGGAATCTCCTATAACAGGTAGTATCATCCTCCAGCGTACAATACCTAAATCATCTCTAAACCCCAAGACCAGTATATGTGCATCCAGATCTGCTCTTCTGTGCAGGGCTACTCACAAAATTCACCATTTTGAGATGTTCTCTTCACACCTATTTGCTAGACCTGGAGCTAATGCACCCAAGCTGGCAGACAGTCGGAAGCCACAATTCATGGGACTGTGAGCCACATGTGGCTCCCGAGCTACAGGTTGGGGACCCCTGGGTTAGATCAAATATAGGACAGATTATCTTTAAAGAGGTTTCCTATGAACAAAAGTTCATTTTAATCAAAAGATCTTGGAATAATAATAACTTCCACAATTGGATGTGTGTAAATAAAATGTCCCTGTGCTGAGATAATCTTATAAATGTGCCCCTGCTGTGTACTGTGTAATGTCTGTGTCTGACCGTACAGGAACATGGTCTGATCACACCACAGCTCCTGGGCAAGGGAGGAGGAAAAGAGTATTCAGACAAGGCAGCATGGGATCGCACATGATTCTTTTTGTGAGGTAAAACATTTCCCTGCTGGTTTTTAAACAATGTTATACGTCAAAGAAGGAATCATTTGTGATCCCGTGTTGTAATGTCTATATACTCCCCTCCCCACCTTGGCCAGGAGCTGTGGTATGATCAGACCATGTTCCTGTACAGTCAGACACAGCCATTACAGAGTACACAGCAGGGGCACATTTATAAGATTACCTCAGCAGAGGAACATTTGATTTACACACATCCAATTGTGGAACTTATTATTATTACAAGATCTATTGATCAAAATAAACTTTTGTTCTTGGTACAACCCCTTTAACCATTAAGATTATCACATTTTTGTAGTTCAGTGTAAAGTTTGGAAAATATGGGATTTTACTTTAGCTGACACGGACCGAACTAGGATCAGAAAACCCAGTCTATCTGACACTCCTCCCTACTACAATACTTTATAGGCATATATGAAGCAATTAGCTCAGGCCACGAGACTTGAAGGTTGGGTCGAGTCTTTGGATCAAAGTACGATCCATGGGTCAAGGATATGTGAAACCTGCCTTGTTGAAAGGAATCTTTATAAGGGTTCTAACAATTTCCCATCCTCTTTGAAAAGAATATCATCACACCAATACAAGCTGTATTTACTTCTAATCCCTGCCTGTCTTGACATCCTATTAAAAATAGGTCAGTGAACGTTTAAAAGTATAAAGATAAAAATAGCTATTATGAGTAAGCCAGAAAATGTGTTATGCACGTAAAGCATGGTTACATCCATTATCTTGTATGTGAGCATTTCTCGTCCTGTTCTGATCACTCACACTAATCCAACAAGCTGATGCATATTAAAAGGGAACCAATTTCCATTCATATATTTTAATCTCAGTACAAGAAAGCTGATACAGCACAATAACCTGGCAGTTATATTAAAATTCATAGCATGATTCCTTTTGAGCAGACATAGTTTCAACAGCTGAATGCATATGTTAAACTGCATTTGACCTCATACAACTCCTTTTCATTCCAAGAAATATTACATCCTGCATTATTTATGGGCAAATATATATACTGTATGACACCTAGGGCAGTATCCACCATGTAGGCTCCTATGTAGGGCAACTATGTGAAGACAATGGTAGGAACATGTTCCTGTTTCATTATGATTATGCAGAGTGAGATGCACATCCATCGATTTGTTCAGCAGAATATGTAAGGGCAATGAATAGTACAGTGAGATTTGGTATGCAGAATGTGGCTTGCATTACTAACAACTATGGCCAAATTTATTCATAGGGTAATATGTAATATGCTCTAGAACTGAAAAGGTAACCTCACCTGAAAAACAGAAAAATGTAACTTCATATAATTTCTACCATTTTTCTCTATGCTACACATACTCAATATGCAGGTGCTTCTCACAAAATTAGAATATCATCAAAAAGTTAATTTATTTCAGTTCTTCAATACAAAAAGTGAAATTTATATATTATATAGAGTCATTACAAACAGAGTGATCTATTTCAAGTGTTTATTTGTGGTGATGCAGCTGTATACTGTGCTCTGGTGCCTTACTCTGCTGTGGCAGCAGAGAAAGCCAAGTTTTGTTTTTTAGTTGATTTAACCCCTAGGTGTCTGTCTTTTCTTTCCTTTTGGTTATATTGGTGCAGTTCACTTTATTCCCTGTCTCACCTCCTGGGCAGGGAGTTGGGGGGTTAGCTCAGGGCTAAACAGGAGATAGGGACAGGTCGGTGACTTGGGCCTTCCTACCTTCAAAGGTACCTTCAATGGTACCCCAAGTTTAGGAAAGACAGGGCACCCCCTTAGCCTGAGGGCAGTTTAGGGACCCAGGTTCCTCGTCCCTGTTTTCCCCACTACTTCCCCGTGACAGCTGGCCTACGGAAATGTATGTTCAGTAAATGCACTCAATACTTGGTCGGGGCTCCTTTATCATCCATTGTCACATGACAGCGGGTTGCCGATCGGTTGGCAGCAGACCCCTGTGGCTGTCATAGCTGGTTTGCTATGAGTGCCGTCCAGCAGTGAGCGCTCATAGGAAGTGAGCAATTCTGCTACACAGAAGCACAATCTGTAGCACAATCGATCAGATGATCACAGCTTCTAGTCTCTATTGAAGCTAGTTTAACCCCTTCATGACCGAGCCTATTTTGACCTTAATGACCTGGATATTTTTTGCAATTCTGACCAGTGTCTCTTTATGAAGTAATAACTCAGGAACGCTTCAACGGATCCCAGTGATTCTGAGATTGTTTTTTTGTGACATATTGGGCTTCATGTTAGTGGTAAATTTAGGTCAATAATTTTTGCGTTTATTTGTGATAACATCGGAAATTTGGCGAAAATTTTGAAAATTTTGCAATTTTCAAATTAATTTTTCTTCTGTTAACCCAGAAAATTACAGTACAGACCAAAAGTTTGGACACACCTTCTCATTCAAAGATTTTTCTGTATTTTCATGACTATGAAAATTGTACATTCACACTGAAGGCATCAAAACTATGAATTAACACATGTGGAATTATATACTTAACAAAAAAGTGTGAAACAACTGAAAATATGTCTTATATTCTAGGTTCTTCAAAGTAGCCACCTTTTACTTTGATGACTGCTTTGCACACTCTTGGCATTCTCTTGATGAGCTTCAAGAGGTAGTCATCGGAAATGGTTTTCACTTCACAGGTGTGCCCTGTCAGGATTAATAAGTGGGATTTGTGGCCTTATAAATGGGGTTGGGAACATCAGTTGTGTTGTGCAGAAGTCTGGTGGATATACAGCTGATAGTCCTACTGAATAGACTGTTAGAATTTGTATTATTGTGTCGACCCGCCACCACAATTGTGGATTACCAGGGCAATGGGGTACTCAGAGCCGAGCCCATGGAAGTCTATGGGGATGTCACAGGTAGCGGTGGCTCGGTCTGTGGCCCTGGCGGTCTGGCGTATGTTGGGGGAATATTTACAGGGGATAGATATATTTACAGTTCGTGAAGCCACCTGTAGTCTCTGGTAATTTGTACCAGCGCTGCTGTAGATCTCTGAGGGGATGGTGAGGCAGCTAGATGTCGGGTCCCCTACAGGTGGGACTCTTCCCTCAGGTCGATGGTTATGGTGGGGTTGTGCAGGCATGCAATTAAATAACTCAGTCTCACACCGTCAGCGTCTTTCCATACCTTTTACTTGTAAGATGGTAAGGCAGGTCCCAGGGAGGCTGATGGGGTTGATGGAGGATGAGTTTTGAGGCAACGGCTGAGCAAGGCAGGGGCCTCCTTTACTTTCCAATGATGATGAGTCCAACCAGCATAAAGCGTAGTTCACTCCTGAAACTTCAGCTATTTCAAAGCTGTACTGCCCGGTCAGTTTTGTGGTGGAGCCTTCCAGTGATGAAACTAGGTTCTTCTATGCTTGGCCTAGCTCAAAGTTCCTATTCCACCTGACCCCTGTTACGTACTGACACTTCAAGGGCTGCTTTCTGTTACCTAAGGTCCAGTAAGCCTCTGGTTTTTCTACCACTATGCGTGAAGCTATAGTGATGCTTCGGTCTCCAGTGACCGGTGACAATGTGCAGGATACTTCAATCCTAAAGCACTTCTGATTTCCTTCCACTGTGCCTTTCGACTTGCTCAAACTCTCAATCTCAGCACTGACTAGGCTAAGGTGAACTGGCTCACCTGTACTAGCCTCCACTACTGTACTGTCTCTCTGAATCGACAGGAATCTTGGTGCTCCAGACAGGCACTCCTTCTCCTCCCTTCACCTCAGGAGACACTACTCGACTCTCTTGTGCTAAAAACCACACCCCTCTACACCCCTGCTGGGTGTGTCCAAAGTATATGTGATGTCATGTAGAGCCCTTAACCGTTACCTCTCCACTCATCCTCCTGGTATTGTGTACCTTAAATACCAGGGCTACACATTCCCCCATGGTAAACGACAGCACTCCCGGGCTGTGAAATACAAAGAGACAATTTTGTTTATGCATTAAACATTAACATTAACTCGTCCCATCCGGGAGGTAAGGATTTCTTGAACGTTGCAAACAAAACATTAAATATAGAAAAATACAAAATATTAAATAGACATGTTCATATAATAAACGGCAAGATTCTTGTGAAGGACCCGCACCAAACCTTCAACGTGGGTCCTGGGTGGGCTGCAGGACATATGAATGCAGACCTCACTCAGTGCCACACCACACGGGTTTTATTATTCAGAGGTAAGTCAAGGCTTCGTGTGAAACCATTATAAGGCACCTTAGTGCAACTATTTACAAGATAAGTTCTGGGCTGGCACAGTCCTCAGCCTCTCAGTCCATTGTAAGACACATATATATATATACTTTTTACAATATTCACATTAATTTGTTATAATTACTGCTGGTAACGAATGGGTATCTTCCCTTTTGTGATTCGCTCTGATCTACGTGGAGTAGCTTCAGGTATATTAAGTTGTGATCTGTCTGCACTGCGTAACGGCAAACTATAGAACTGCCTCAATCTTTCTATGGATCTGGCAAGCGTACTGATGGCTGGGCGGTGTGAGTCAGCTTCACCAGGGGATCCCATAGTATGGGGCGCTGCTTCTGATGATCCTTCTTGAGATTCCGTAGGTTGAGGTGTTGCTGGAATGGAACGGACTCAACTGGCACCACGGACACAGCTGGAGGTAGAACTTCCTCTTGTGGCTGATAAAACTGCAACACCGGAACTATTACAGCATCTCCCAGTCGGGGCCAATCCGCAGGAAAATCTCCCAGATCCGTGTGTATGACCTCTTCCTTTCCTTCCTCTTGATTGATGACAGGGTTCTTTTCACAAAGCTTTAAGGGTTCTGGACACAATTTCAAATGGTCTCTGGACACAGTGGTTATTGTTCTTCCTCCGTCCTTACTGATGATACAAACTTTTCTGTTGTCATATTTAGAATCTTGTACAACGTAGGGTTCTTGTTCCCACTGGTTATCCAATTTGTGCATTTTCCTTTTCCTTTTTAATACCACTTCTCCAGGCATCAAAGGCTTGGCAGGAGCATTTCTGTTGTAAATATCTTCCTGTTTCTCCCGTGCCTTATTGAGACTTTCTTCTACACAGATTTGCACTCGTCTGTACTGCTCTTGCCGATTGATGTCCCAGTTTTCAATGGCGTCGTCTGCCTCCGGTTCTACCACTCCAAGTTCTAAATCCATTGGTAGTCTTCCGGGCCTTGCTCTCATAAGATAGGCTGGAGTGCAGTTAGTAGAACTTACAGGTATATGGTTATACAAGTCAACCAAATCAGGTAGCAAGTCCGGCCATCGATTTCTGTCTTCCAACGGTATGGATCTCAACAAGTCAAGGACAATATGGTTCATTTTTTCGCAAAGACCGTTGGTTTGAGGGTGGTATGGCGTTGTTCTAATTTTCTTGCACCCGTACATGTGACAGAATTCCTTGAATAAATCAGCTTCGAAAGCAGGTCCTTGATCGGTTAATACTTGCTCCGGATACCCATGCGGTCTGCAGAAGCTTGCTTGAAAGGTTTTCGCGGCCGTCACTGCGGTCTGATCCTTAACTGGAACAACCACCAGAAATCTGGAGTAATGGTCCACCATGGTCAGGGCGTATGAGTATCCAGATCTACTTGGCGACAGTTTGACGTGGTCCAGGGCCACAATCTCCAGGGGGCGAGTCGTCCGGATAGGTTGCAGGGGTGCCTTCTGACTACCGTAGTCCTTCCTTCTGAGACCACAGGGTCCACAGTTCCGACACCACCTCTCAATGGAGCTGCGCATCCCTACCCAGTAGAACCGGCATCTCAACAGGGTCTCCAGCTTTCTCCAGCCAAAGTGTCCTGCTTGATCGTGGTATGCTTCCAACACCATTGGGACGTCTGCCTTGGGGACCACGATTTGCCAGACCATCTCATGGGTTCTGGGGTTGACGTATCTCCTGCACAACTTCTCACGGTATAGGAACAACCTGCTTTTCTCGTTCCACAAGAGCTTGGCTGACATAGGTGCATCCTTTTCCAAAGAGGAGCCTTCCTGTCTTAACAACTCCTTGATGCGGCTGACCACTGGATCACTGTCCTGAGTCTCTTTCCAGCTGTGATGGGGTAAAGGATTTAATGTTGCACCATACTGCTTTCTGTTGACTCGATGCTCGTGGACTACCCCATTTCGATGGAACGCAGGTAGCTCAATTTCTTCCAGGTCGTCCGATTCTTCTTCCGTATCAGAGTCATGCGGCATTCGAGACAATGCGTCAGCATTAGCATTCTTTCGACCTGCCCGGTACTTGATAGTAAACTGGTAATTGGACAACCGAGCCATCCATCGCTGCTCCATGGCACCCAGCTTGGCGGTTTCCAGGTGCGTTAAGGGGTTGTTATCTGTAAACGCAGTGAACCGATTGGAGGCCAGATAATGCTTAAATCTTTCAGTAATGGCCCAGACCAGCGCCAGAAACTCCAGCTTGAAGCTGCATATAATTTTCCGGATTCCTTTCAGTTGGCCTGAGTTTTCTGCTGGCATATGCGATGACTTTTTCTTGGCCATTCTGCTTCTGACTGAGAACTGCTCCCAACCCTTCATTACTGGCGTCGGTGTACAACAGGAACGGTTGACTGTAATCAGGATAGGTTAAGATCTCATCACCTGTAAGGATCTCTTTCATCTTTTGGAATGCTTCAGCCTGTTCCTTTCCCCAATTAAAGGGAGGGTTTCTGCTCTTTAGGGATTGTCCTACTAGGAGGTCCTGTAAAGGAGCTGCCTTCTTCGTGTAATCTTTCACGAATCTCCTGTAGTAACCCGTTAGTCCCAGGAACTGTCGCACTTCCTTAAGGTTCTTCGGCTCCGGCCACTTCTGGATGGCAGTGACTTTCTCTGGGTCCGGCGCTACTCCTTCCGAACTGACGATGTGCCCCAAGTATTGTACCTTCTGTTTAAGTAGATGGCATTTTGAGGGTTTTAATTTCATCCCGTACCTGGACAGGGACTCGAATACTTCTGCCAGGTGCTTCAGATGATCCTCATAAGTCTTGGAATACACGATGACGTCGTCTAGGTATAGCAGCACGGTTTCAAAATTGAGATGTCCCAGGCAGTTCTCCATCACTCTCTGAAATGTTCCTGGGGCACTACTGAGCCCAAACGGCATTCTGTCGAACTCACAGAGCCCCATTGGGGTGGTGAAAGCCGTTTTCTCACGATCCTCCTCAGCCACAGCCACTTGCCAGTAACCACTAGTCAGATCAAGGGTAGAAAAGTAGTTAGCCGTTTTCAGAGCAGCTAATGATTCCTCTATACGTGGTAACGGGTATGCATCCTTGTGTGTTATGCGGTTCACCTGCCTGTAATCCACACACATTCTCATACTACCATCTTTCTTTTTAACCAGAACTAGAGGGGCTGCCCAGGGGCTACAACTATCCCTTATCACCCCGGCCTTCTTCATATCATGTAACATTTCTTTAGCCTTCTGATAATGGGCTGGGGGTATAGGCCTATACCGCTCCTTGATGGGAGGATGACTGCCTGTAGGGATATGATGTTGGACTCCCTTAATTACCCCAAAATCAAGTGGGTGCTTGCTAAACACTTGGGCATACTCTTGCACCACCCGTAATACCCCTTGCTTCTGGTGAGCGGGAGTGGTGTCCGTCCCAACATGGAGTTGCTGACACCATTCCGCCACCTGAGTTGCTGGGTCATTGTCCTCCGCTATTTGACAGGAGTCTAAGGACTCAGCCGGAAGAATAGAATTATTGTCGACAGCATGTAGTTTAGCAATGGTTGCATAACGGGGTAAGTTTACCTCATCATCTCCCCAATTGAGAAGCCGTACCGGTACTCTTCCATTCACCACTTCTACTACTCCCCTAGCAGTCATAAGTGTAGGTCTATGTTCTGAATGGTGGGGTTCTACTACAGCTTGGTAATTCTGTCCTCTCAGACCTATGGCTGCCCTGCACCAGATAATCATTTCACTCATTGGGGGTATCACAATAGGATCCGAGTCAGTGACCCGTACATTACCAATTTCGCCGTCTGTAAGCTTCGCTTGCTGCTGACACACCAGGGCTCGGATCTCTCTTTGGATTACTCCCTTCTGCCTTGGTCGGGCAATCTCAGCGAGCTGTTGGAGCAAGAACACAACTTCTCCCAAACAATTACCGATAATGTTAGTGCCCAAAATTATATTTAAACCGTTCTCCTCATTTGCAGTCTTTACTACCAGAAGCCCCTGGTCTTTCAACTCCTCTCTGCCCACCTTTACATCTACACATTTTGTCCCGAGTACTTCTACAGGAAGACCATTAGAAGCATATACGGTAAAGTCAGGGCTCGGGGGTTTAAGACTGTCCATTGACCAGTACTTAGTATATAGGGCATCAGGTATTAGGGTCACTTGGGACCCAGTGTCTAACAATGCCGGAACTGCAATACCATCTAAGATGATGGACAGGTAGGGTCGCCCACCCACATACCTGCGGTTCCAGTCTAAGGGGCCTGACGGGTATTCTCCTGGGTGTTGGCCCTTGGACCCAGGTTCTGCCCGTTTAAAGGACACTGTGGAGACATATGACCTTTCCGGTTGCATCGGTAACAGGTGATCTCTCGACGAGGAGGGTGTTGATCAGAGGTCGCTCCTGGGGGTGGCGTTGTCCTCCTCCGGGGGGGCGACGTCTTCTTTCTTCTCCGGTGCATCCACGGGACGTCTTCTGGGCAGTCAGCTAACAAGATCTTCCCTTCTTCCTCTTTCCGCAGCTGCAGGGCACTCATCACAGCAGCCAGATTTTTAGTCAGCTGGCGCACCTCTGAGCGCAGACAGTCCAATTCACTAGGAGGTGTCACCTGCGCTTTGGCTTCAGCCACTAGCGGGGAACAGGGGGTTACTGCCGGTTCCAGAGTGACTTCAGCCTGATGATGTTGGGTTGCCACCTCAGGTTTGCCCAGGGGCCGCAGCCCTTTTATTGCCATGTCCTTTAGGGCATCAAAGGTAGCATCCGGATGATCTAAGGACCACCAGTTTACAGTTCTGCGTTCCTCTTGGGATCTCAATCCCTGGATAAATTGTTCTTTCAGCATTTTATTCTCATCGATAGCATTTAAATTATTAATCTGCTTAAGAGCTCTCAGGGCTCCTTGTAGTCGGCAAGCGTAGTCCCGGATGCTGTCACCTGGCTGTTGTGAACAGTGATAGAAGGCCATCCGGAGATCCGTTTCCGTGCGGTCTTCAAATATGGCATGCAGCTTAAGGAAGATCGCAGGTACCGACTCCTGATCAACGGTATCCCAAGTCTCCACTTCCCTCTCAGCAGCGCCAGTTAGCTGCCCTATTAGCACAGCAGCTTTTTGTCTCTCAGGCATGGAGTACATTTCTAGGATGCTGCATAACTTCCGCTTGAAGCCTGCTAATGTGCCTGGCTCACCGCTGTACTGAGGAAGCCATTTCGCCCCAGGCATATATGGGAGCGTTAGTGGCATGATCGGGACTACCGGACTGGGTGCTGGACCTGCACCCCCATCTGGCGCTACAATACCAGGCGGTGCGGGATTGGGGCCTCCGGCCGGGGCTGCACTGTCAGCCGGTTGTTGAGACATCTTAGCGCCCCCTTGGTTAAACGGAGCCTACCGGTTTCAGATGCTGCTACTTCACAGGCACAGCAGTGGGAACAGGACCTTCGTCGCAGGCGCTCTGATGTCAGAGCGTTCACTTCCTGTCGCAGGACCTGCCGATGAGTCAGAACCGGGGGCGTGTCCAAGACTCTGCGCGCTCTTTCAGGTACGCCCACCTTCTTCTCCAGCGCTTCAGGGCGCGAATATGGCGGCAAAGATGGCAGTATTTGGCGCCAAAAAGTGCAAACAGTCTTTTTCATCAAAACACTCCACAGGCACACAGGGCTCGCAATGCTGCAAGTTGCGTATCCTGTTCGTGACGCCAAAGTTTTGTGTCGACCCGCCATCACAATTGTGGATTACCAGGGCAATGGGGTACTCAGAGCCGAGCCCATGGAAGTCTATGGGGATGTCACAGGTAGCGGTGGCTCGGTCTGTGGCCCTGGCGGTCTGGCGTATGTTGGGGGAATATTTACAGGGGATAGATATATTTACAGTTCGTGACGCCACCTGTAGTCTCTGGTAATTTATACCAGCCTGCTGTAGATCTCTGAGGGGATGGTGAGGCAGCTAGATGTCGGGTCCCCTACAGGTGGGACTCTTCCCTCAGGTCGATGGTTATGGTGGGGTTGTGCAGGCATGCAATTAAATAACTCAGTCTCACACCGTCAGCGTCTTTCCATACCTTTTACTTGTAAGATGGTAAGGCAGGTCCCAGGGAGGCTGATGGGGTTGATGGAGGATGAGTTTTGAGGCAACGGCTGAGCAAGGCAGGGGCCTCCTTTACTTTCCAATGATGATGAGTCCAACCAGCATAAAGCGTAGTTCACTCCTGAAACTTCAGCTATTTCAAAGCTGTACTGCCCGGTCAGTTTTGTGGTGGAGCCTTCCAGTGATGAAACTAGGTTCTTCTATGCTTGGCCTAGCTCAAAGTTCCTATTCCACCTGACCCCTGTTACGTACTGACACTTCAAGGGCTGCTTTCTGTTACCTAAGGTCCAGTAAGCCTCTGGTTTTTCTACCACTATGCGTGAAGCTATAGTGATGCTTCGGTCTCCAGTGACCGGTGACAATGTGCAGGATACTTCAATCCTAAAGCACTTCTGATTTCCTTCCACTGTGCCTTTCGACTTGCTCAAACTCTCAATCTCAGCACTGACTAGGCTAAGGTGAACTGGCTCACCTGTACTAGCCTCCACTACTGTACTGTCTCTCTGAATCGACAGGAATCTTGGTGCTCCAGACAGGCACTCCTTCTCCCTCCCTTCACCTCAGGAGACACTACTCGACTCTCTTGTGCTAAAAACCACACCCCTCTACACCCCTGCTGGGTGTGTCCGAAGTATATGTGATGTCATGTAGAGCCCTTAACCGTTACCTCTCCACTCATCCTCCTGGTATTGTGTACCTTAAATACCAGGGCTACACATTATGGCAAGAAATAAGCAGCTAAGTAAAGAAAAACAAGTGGCCATCATTACTTTAAGAAATGAAAGTCAGTCAGTCCGAAAAATTGGGAAAACTTTGAAAGTGTCCTCAAGTGCAATTGCAAAAACCATCAAGCGCTACAAAGAAACTGGCTCACATGAGGACCGCCCCAGGAAAGGAAGACCAAGAGTCACCACCTCTGCTTCTGAGGATAAGTTTATCCGAGTCACCAGTGGAAACTCTCCATAAGTGACCCCTTTTGGAAACTAGACCCCTAAGGAATTTATCTAGATCTGTGGTGAGCACTTTGAACCCCCAAGTGCTTTACACAAGTTTATAACGTAGAGCAGTAAAATTAAAAAATATTTTTTTTAAAAAAATGATCTTTTCACCCCAATTTTTATTTTCTCAAGGGTATCAAGACCCCAAAAGTTATTGTGCAATTTGTCATGAGTACGCTGATACCCCATATGTGGGGTAAACTACTGTTTAGGTGCATGGCAGAGCTTGGAAGGGAAGGAGCGCCGTTTGACTTTTTCAACGCAGAATTGCCTGGACGCCATGTCGCGTTTGGAAAGCCCTGATGTGCCTAAACAGTGGAAACCCCCCACAATTGACACCATTTTGGAAACTAGACCCCTCAAGGAACTTATCTAGATGTGTGGTGAGAACTTTGATCCCCCAGGTGTTTCACTAAAGTTTATAACGCCCGAGCGTGAAAATAAAAAAATCATATTTTTTCCACAAACATGATCTTTTAGTCCCCAATTTTTTTTTTCCAAGGGTATCAGGATAAAGTGGACCCCAAAAGTTGTTGTCCAATTTGTCCTGAGTACGCTGATACCCCATATGTGGGAGAAAACTACTGTGTGAGCACATGTCGGGGCTCGGAAGAGAAGTAGTGACGTTTTGTAATGTAGACTTTGATGGAATGGTCTGCGGGTGTCATGTCGCGTTTGGAGAGCCCCTGATGCCTAAACACTGGCAACCCCCACAAGTGACCCCATTTTGAAAACTAGACCCCCAAAGGAACTTATCTAGATGTGTTGTGAGCATTTGAACCCCCAAGTGCTTCACAGAAATTTATAACGCAGAGCCGTGAAAATAAAAAATCATTTCTTTCCTCAAAAAATGCTTTTTTAGGCCACATTTTATATTTTCACTACGGTAAAAGGTGAAATTGGACCCCAAAAGTTGTTGTCCAGTTTGTCCTGAGTACGTTGGTACTCCATATGTGGGGGGAACCACTGGGCACACG
The DNA here is from genome assembly GCA_033576555.1 of Oophaga sylvatica. Taxonomy (NCBI): domain Eukaryota; kingdom Metazoa; phylum Chordata; class Amphibia; order Anura; family Dendrobatidae; genus Oophaga; species Oophaga sylvatica. The sequence goes on along the minus strand of JARQOD010000004.1, from coordinate 251,168,341 downwards.
TCGGGGCTCGGAAGGGAAGTAGTGACGTTTTGAAATGTAGACTTTGATGGAATGGTCAGCGGCGTCATGGTACGTTTGCAGAGCCCCTGATGTGCCTAAACAGTTGAAACCCCCCACAAGTGACCCCATTATGGAAACTAGACCCCCAAAGGAACTTATCTAGATGTGTGGTGAGCACTTTGAACACCCAAGTGCTTCACAGAAGTTTATAACGCAGAGCTGTGAAAATAAAAAAATCATTTTTTTTCCACAAAAATAATTTTTAGCCCCCAATTTTTTAATTTCCCAAGGGTAACAGGAGAAATTAGACCCCCAAAGTTATTGTACAATTTTTCTGAGTATGCTGATACCCATATGTTAGGGTAAACCACTGTTTGGGCACACTTCGGGGCTTGGAAAGGAGGGATCACCGTTTGACTTTTTGAACGCAAAATTGGCTGGAATCAATGGTGGCACCATGTCACGTTTGGAGACCCCCTGATGTGCTTAAACAGTGGAAACCCCTCAATTGTAACTCCAACCCCTAACCCCAAACACCCCTAACCCTAATCCCAACCCTAACGCCCAACACACCCCTAGCCCTAATCCCAACCATAACCCTAACCACAAGGCTAACCCTAATCCCAACCCTAACCCCAACACACCCCTAACAATAATCTTAACCCTAATTCTGACCCTAACCCTAATTCTAACCCGACCCCTAATTCTGACCCTAACCCTAATTGCAACCCTAACCCTAATACCAACCTTAATACCAACCCTAATCCTAACCCTAATCCTAACTCTAATGCTAACCCTAACCCTAATTCTAACCCTAACCCTAACCCTAATTCTAACCCTAATGGAAAATAAAAATATTTTCTTTATTTTTTTATTGTTCCCTACCTATGGGGGTGATAAAGGGGGGGTTATTTACTATTTTTTTTATTTTAATCACTGTGATAGGGTCTATCACAGTGATCAAAATGTACTTTCAATAAATGAATGAATCTGCCGGCCGGCAGATCCGACGGGTGCACTGCGCCCATGAATCGGGCAAGAGAGACGCCGGGAGGGACACGGGGACTCCGTAGGTACATGGGAGGGATCGGAAGCTGGATCGAAAAGCGGGGGGAGCGGAATAAAGAGGAGGAGCAGATGCTGACAGCGGTGGCGGATCGTCACTCGGTGTGGGGGGGTCGGATCTTGGTCTCCAGCCATGGCCGATGCTATTGCAGCATCGGCCATGGCTGGATTGTAATATTTCACCAAATTTCATTGGTGAAATATTACAAATTGCTCTGATTGGCTGTTTCACTTTTAACAACCAGAGTGATTGTAGCCACGGGGGGATTAAGCCACCCCCCTGTGGTGAAGTACAAAGGGTCTTGTGCCTGCGGGTCGGATGACCTTTCAGTGACCCCGGTCACCCGACCCGCAGGAACGGGATTTATACCATGACGCCTACGTAGGCGCCATGGGTCGGGAAGGCACAGGTTTTCATGACGCCTAGGTAGGGAAGGGGTTAAAGAGAAAGAAAAAATATTTTAAAAATATAAAAGAAATTAAAAAAAATAAAAGTTCAAATCACTCCCCATTCACACCATTCTAAATAAAACAATAAAATAAAAAAACTAATACACATATTTGATTCGCGGTGTTCAAAATCGCCCGATCTATCAATATATAAAAAGATTTAATCCGATTGGTAAACGGCGTAACTAGAAAAAAAAAATCAAAATCGACAGAATTACATTTTTTTGGTCGCCGCAACATTGTATTAAAATGCAATAATTGACGATCAAAATATCGTATCTGCACCAAAATAGTATAGGTAAAAACGTTAGCTCGGTTCACAAAAGATAAGCTCTCACACAGCCCCAGATCACCAAAAAGACTCTACAGGTCTTGGAAAATGACAACTTTTTTTTTTTTGACAAACTTTGGATTTTTTTTTTCATAACATAAATAAAAAACAATCTACACGTTTGGTGTTTGTGAACTCGTAATGACCTGGAGAATCATAGTGGCAGGTCAGTTTTAGCATTTAGTGAACACGGTTAAAAAAAAAAAATAGTGGAATTGCACTTGTTTTTGCAACCTCATAACACTCTGAATATTTTTCCTGTTTTCCAGTACACTATGTGGCAAAACCAATGGTGTCGCTCAAAAGAAAAACTCGTCCCGCAAGAAAACAAGCCCTTACATGGCCATATTGACGGAAAAATAAAAAAGTTAAGACTCTGGGAAGAAGGGGAGCGAAAAACAGAGACACAAAAAAAGGAAATACCCCTGGTCCTTAACGAGCTTATGGGTGGCCTGTGTATGGTTTTTCTAGGTGGTACAGAACAGTCATGTTTTGCGAAAAATTGGTATGTCAACAGAGAAATGCATTAGCATATGCCCTATTGATAATATTTTTAACCTACAGTACCTCATGTATGGCATATTATAGGGGGCTTTACGACCTTACAGTTTCATGTGCCACTTTACTGGCATCACAATGGGATACAGATTACTTTTAGGAGGAAGTAGGACTGTTAATCAGCACAACCCTGCTGAATGCATACACAGGAGTGTAAATCGTTCTTCTGTTCTGAATAGGTAGTTGGAATAAAAGTACGCTTTGTAAAGGCAGCTGATCAGGATTCTTCTGATTTCTAAAAGGGGACTGATGATAAGATAGGCCTGAATAGAAAGTAGAAAAGATGTAAATGAAAGCTTATGCTAGTGTATGCTATGCCATATATACCACATGATGTGTGACTGAAATATCTTATGTGCAGTTCTCCTTTACGACTGTGTGGGTTTGCTGGAAGTAACCTGACTTGAATATGTATTTGGAAATATTGATCTGCAGAACAACACATGAACAATGTCAAATTGTTAACGAGGTCTCTTAGGGAATATCACTCACTAAGATCTCAACGGCCACCAGTCGATATGTTGGAGTAGAAAGTATCAAGAAGACAAATCGTCATCTTTGTTTCTTGAGCGTAAATAGCTTTTTAGTTTTACAGAAGCATGGGATACAGCATGATATCATAGGACTACCATTAGCACGATGAAGAATTATTGATAGGCATAAATTTTCCAATTTGCTTTGTGTATAACCAAAGAACTAAATGAGATCAATCATGCCGATATTAAGCAGATCATGTCAAACCTCTGCTTAGAAACGTAAGTCTTAGCAATAAAGGGTACAATACAGAAGAAATATGCATTGGCCCATGGCAACAATCGTAAAATTCAGCTTGAATTTTAAAAAAAAATCTAATAAATCTGAATTAGCCCATAAATAATATTAGAAGGAACAACACAATTCTGAATGAAGAATTTTCAATCTTCAGCTACTAACACAGGTATTTTAAGGGAGAAAGCTGGAGGGATGGATGGATGGATGGATGGATGCATACATGCATGAATATAGATAGAAATGATGATTATTGTACTTGAGGTACCAAGAAACTTGGCAGGAGAAAAAAAACATTCATCAGAAAATACTAAAGGAGTTGCCTGATATAGGAAAAAAAACTTATTTTTAAGGTATGTATGCATTTAAAATAAAAACTGGTGTCAATTCCTTCCAGTGACCCAATGATCAATGCTCCATTTGGAATTTAGATGACTGCTGCAGCCTTTGACTGGCAGCAGTGGTCAGGTGACTCTGAGCAGTCCATTATTAAAAAATATCTGATAATGTGTTGTTCTAGTCCTCTGACTTCAGAGCAGAGCAGTCATCGCTTCTAGAGTCGATGCAGACATCCAAAGCAGTCTAGATCTGGTAGTTGAGCTGGAAGGGAAGTATGCCAGAAGTTTTTTTAATTAAGCAAATGCACGCCTTGAAAAATGCTTTTTTTATACATACTGTATATAAGAACCATTTTAGCTACTTTCCAATATCTGTCACAAAGATACAGTACAGACCAAAAGTTTGGACACACCTTCTCATTCAAAGATTTTTCTGAATTTTCATGACTATGAAAATTGTACATTCACACTGAAGGCATTGTGGCAAGACGACTCGCTCGGCTCTCCAGGAGGTAGACTCAGGACACACGTTCTCAGGTTTTCCTTCTGCTGGTTTATTATCAGCCATAAACTCATGCAGGTTTCACAGGAAAAGTAAACATGACCCCTCTGGGGTTAAACAGGAAAACCATAAAAAAAAAAAACAATAACTCAGTCCATAGATGAGTGGGTTCCACCCGCTCTCGGTAGCATCAACTGCACTGCTAAAGTCCTTGTGGCAAGCTCTGCAGCTTCCACCATACTGTCTGGAGACTTTCCTCTCCAGACCACACTTCAGAGAAAAAAAACAGGACTGAGCTTTTATCCATTGCTCAGCCACACCCTGAGGGGAGGTAGGGGGAATGCCTCCCGCCCTCTTTCACATTCCCATAAAACCGCACCTCCTTTAACAGAGTAAACCTACCAACATATAAAATGATGGCAGATAAATAAAGTAGGTTTTAGTTCACACAGGAGAGCATCCTGTGTGACACATACCTCCCCTCACATTTAAAACCAGTGACACTGTCACATATTCCCCCCTCTGCCCAAAGCCGGGGGTTTGGGCAACTTCTGACACCAGACAGGGAATCCTAGAGAGGGCATCTGCATTCCCATGTAACTTCCCTGGCCTATGCTCCACGTGAAAGTTAAAACCTTGAAGCTGTAGGAACCATCTAGTTACCCTAGCATTTTTTCCCCTCTTTTCCCTCAACCATCTCAACGGGGCATGGTCTGATACTAATTTAAACTTCCGGCCTAGTAGGTAATATTTCAGTGTATCCACGGCCCATTTTATGGCTAAACACTCTTTTTCTACTATGGCGTAGTTCTTCTCGCAGGAGGACAGCTTTCGGCTTAGATAGAGAATGGGATGTTCTTCCCCATTTATTTCTTGGGAGAGTACGGCCCCTAGACCAACCTCTGATGCGTCAGTCTGGACCACAAATTCTTTCTTAAAGTCTGGCGCGACCAGGACAGGCTGCTTGCACAGTGTTAGCTTCAGCTTTTGAAATGCGGTCTCCGTTTCTTCCGTCCATTTCACCATGGTTGATTTGGTGCCTTTTAGAAGATCTGTTAGTGGGGCGGCAATCGTGGCGAAATTCGGGATAAACCGCCGGTAGTATCCCACCATTCCCAGGAATGCTTTCACCTGCTTCTTTGAGAGCGGTTGCGGCCAGGTTTGAATTGCCTCCACTTTCTTGATCTGCGGCTTTATTTCGCCTCTCCCAACAACATAGCCCAGGTACTTGGCCTCCTCTTTTCCGATGGCACATTTTTTCGGATCTATGGTAAATCCTGCTTTCCTTAGCGCGTCCAAAACGGCCTGTAGTTTGGGTAGGTGACTAGCCCAGTCTGGGCTAAAGACCACAATGTCGTCGAGGTAGGCTGCGGCATACTTCTTATGTGGGGCTAGGATCCGATCCATAGCCCTCTGGAAAGTGGGTGGGGCTCCCTGTAGTCCGAACGGCATCCGCTTGTATTGAAAACAGCCATCAGGTGTTGAGAAAGCCGTCTTCTCTTTAGCCATCTGGGACATGGGGATCTGCCAGTAGCCCTTCGTCAGGTCAAGAGTGGTGATGTACCTCGCCGGTCCAAGCCTCTCGATGAGTTCGTCGACGCGGGGCATCACACTTGGATACCTCATTTAGCCGACGGTAGTCATTACAAAACCTCCACTCTCCATTGGGTTTCGGCACGAGGACGATTGGGCTCGACCACCCACTCTTTGACTCCTCTATTACCCCGAGGTCTAACATCCTCTTCACCTCAGCCGAGATCACCTCCCGGCGTGCTTCCGGAATCCGATACGGCTTCAAATTCACTCGTACATGCGGTTCTGTCAGCACGTCATGCTCTACCACTTGTGTATGCCCTAGCAACTTTGAGAACAGCTACCGATTCTGCTGTAGTAATTCTCGACACTGTTGCTTCTGGGCCGGTGATAGAGTCTCTGCAATAGTGACCTCCTCCCAAGGTTCCTTGCCTTCTGGTGCGGCTCCCAGGCAAGGAGTTTCCACACGTTCACGGTCCCGCCACGGCTTGAGCAAGTTTACATGATATATTTGATGTGCCTTCCTTCGGCCAGGCTGGTGGACTTTATAATTAACCTCACTGACTTTCTCCACCACCTCGTATGGACCTTGCCATTTGGCGAGGAACTTGCTCTCGACGGTAGGGATCAGCACCAAAACACGGTCTCCGGGCTGGAACTGTCTTAGTCTCGCCGACCGGTTATAGACCCTCGCCTGGGCTTCCTGCGCCTGGAGGAGATGTTCCTTTACGATGGGCATCACCTTTGACATTCTCTCCTGTAACTGGTTCGACATGTTCGATGATGCTCCGGTGTGGCGTGACTTCAGCCTCCCAAGTTTCCTTGGCGATATCTAGGAGACCTCTTGGATGCCGCCCATATAGGAGCTCAAATGGAGAGAAGCCAGTGGAGGCTTGAGGAACTTCTCTGACCGAGAAAAGCAGAAATGGGAGCAGGTAGTCCCAGTCTCTCCCATCCTTTTCAACGACCTTCTTGAGCATCGCCTTTAAGGTCTTGTTGAAGCGTTCCACTAGGCCGTCCGTTTGTGGATGATAAACCGAGGTCCGCAGCTGAGTTATCTGAAGGACTCTGCAAAGCTCCTTCATCACCTTGCTCATGAAGGGGGTTCCTTGGTCTGTTAGAATCTCTTTTGGTAGACCTGTCCGAGCAAAAATATGGACCAACTCTTGGGCTATACTTTTACTGGACATGTTCCTTAGGGGAACCGCTTCTGGATACCGAGTCGCATAGTCCATGACGACCAGGATATATTGGTGGCCCCGAGCTGATTTGACTATGGGGCCCACGAGGTCCATGGCAATCCTCTCAAAGGGAACCTCTATCACAGGTAGTGGAACTAAGGGGCTACGGAAGTGGGAGGATGGAGCGGTTATTTGGCAGGTGGGGCAGGACCTACAAAAGTTTTGAATTTCTCGATAACACCCTGGCCAATAAAACCTCCTCAGTATCCTCTCCTGAGTTTTCTCGATCCCTAGGTGTCCCCCCAGAACATGTGAATGGGCCATATCTAGCACCCGTCGTCTGTATGGCCCCGGTACTAACAGCTGTTCCACTATCTCACCGCCCCTCAGTTTGGCCACCCGATATAGCAACTCCCCCTGTACTGCAAAGTGTGGAAATCTGGTGTCGGCCCCCGGCTCTTGGGCAACCCCATTACATACAGTAACCTGGTCGAACGCCCCTTTTAAAGTCAGGTCTCGAACTTGAGCAGTCCCAAAGTTCTCTCTGGACATATCTAACGCAGGTAGGTCGGCCTCCTCGGTCACCGTCTCACCCTCATCACCGACAAGGACGCACAGTGGGAACTCCTCTCTCTGTGACTCTGTCGGGGGTTCTTCTTCAAGGATCTCGCTTTTCCCCATGCTACTTAGTCCAGTTCCCTTCCCCCACAAGTCCCAGAATAAGGAAAAATCACGGCCCAATATGACGGGATGTATCAGGTCCTTTACCACCCCGACTTCATGGGACTGGGCACCACAGTCTGTCCCCACTGTTACTGTGGCCACGGGATAGTCCTTGGCATCACCATGGATGCACCGAACACCCAGGGTTTTGGAAGGGATCAACTGGTGGGGAAGGGATGCTCTGATCAAGGTCACCAGACTCCCGGAGTCCAACAGCCCAAGCACTTTTATTCCATTAATGGATACTGCACACGCCTGCGGTCCCTCGCCGGGTCGACAGTCCACGCTACAGGCTGGATAGGCATAATAGGAGACCCGTCGGCCTAGACTGCAGTCCATGGGCTCAGGGGATATTTTACACCTGGCGGCTACATGTCCAGGGTTGTGACATCGCCAGCAAACTATATCTTTCCCAACTGTTCTAAAGGCACCTTCAATAGGAGTGGGACGCCCCCAGTGGTGGCTCTAGACCCCTTCCGTGGTGAACCCACCCCCTTTTGGGTATCCCAGTAGGGAGAAATGACTGCATCCGGTTTCCCAAGAGATCTCAACTACCTGGTACCTCTCTACCAGGCCGATAAAGTCATCTGCGTTCTGGGGATCACCCTGGGCAACCCAGGTCTGTACTGACTTGGGAAGGGAATGCATGAATCTGTCAATCACCACCCGCTCAACCATCTGGGCCGGAGTGGAGGAGTCCGGTTGTAGCCACTTCTGAACAAGATGCGTAGGTCAAACATCTGTGAACGAGGGGGTTTGTTGCTAGCATACGCCCAGTGATGAACTCGCTGGGTCTTACTGCCATATTTACTCCACAGACGTGCTAAGATCTCTGTCTTTAGTTTGGGATACTCCTTAGCATCTTGCAGTGCCAAGTCAAAATACACTTTTTGGGGTTCACCCGATAAATATGGCACCAGAACCTCTGCCCACTGTGCTGGTGGAAGTCTCTCCCGATCAGCCACCCCTCAAAAACAGTCAGAAATGCTTCTACATCATCCCCAGGGGTCATCTTCTGCATGGCCTGCCTTACCGCCTTCCTGACGTGAGAATCATCAGTCGGCCCTGGGGCTGGGGTGGCCGCCCGGCTCTGGATGGCGTCCGCCATGAGCTGTATCTGCTGTTGCGCCTCCTGCTGGTGCTGCTGCTGCTGCGACTTTTGCTGCAACTGGATCTGCTGAAGCAACAGTTTGGTTGTCTCCTGGTGCTGCTGCTGTATGCTCTGCTGGGCCTGCTGTATGCTCTGCTGGCTCTGTACGTGTTGCTGCTGCATGCTCTGCTGGCCTGGACCAGGTGCTTAACGAACTCCTCCATGCTGCCGGACTTCTCTGGCTGGCTGGCAGCCTTCACCCAGGACATCCACCGGTCTTTGTAGCAGGTACACGTGTTCCTGGAATCCTGCACGCACTCTCACACCAACTGTGGCAAGACGACTCGCTCGGCTCTCCAGGAGGTAGACTCAGGACACACGTTCTCAGGTTTTCCTTCTGCTGGTTTATTATCAGCCATAAACTCATGCAGGTTTCGCAGGAAAAGTAAACATGACCCCTCTGGGGTTAAACAGGAAAACCATAAAAAAAAAAACAATAACTCAGTCCATAGATGAGTGGGTTCCACCCGCTCTCGGTAGCATCAACTGCACTGCTAAAGTCCTTGTGGCAAGCTCTGCAGCTTCCACCATACTGTCTGGAGACTTTCCTCTCCAGACCACACTTCAGAGAAAAAAAAACAGGACTGAGCTTTTATCCATTGCTCAGCCACACCCTGAGGGGAGGTAGGGGGAATGCCTCCCCCCCTTTGATATTCCCATAAAACCGCACCTCCTTTAACAGAGTAAACTTACCAACATATAACATGCTGGCAGATAAATAAAGTAGGTTTTAGTTCACACAGGAGAGCATCCTGTGTGACACATACCTCCCCTCACATATAAAACCAGTGACACTGTCACAGCATCAAAACTATGAATTAACACATGTGGAATTATATACTTAACAAAAAAGTGTGAAACAACTGAAAATATGTCTTATATTCTAGGTTCTTCAAAGTAGCCACCTTTTGTTTTGATTACTGCTTTACACACTCTTGGCATTCTCTTGATGAGCTTCAAGAGGTAGTCACATTGCTGATAGCAATGTACAGTTAGTGTTTAGTGACAGGGGGAGGATTTTCTTGTGTGCAGCAGCGCTGATTATTAGGCTGCCTGATAGCTGTATTGCTGTGTGTACACTGCTTGCAGACTGCTTTTTACACAGCACTAATACTTTTATTATTTTTTTCTGCACAGTTACCGAGCGTTCATTTTTTCCCACACTGTGTAGAGCTGTACGCTCCTCACACACTACCGTGTACCAGCTGTGTGTGACTCCGGAAATATATATAGATTGAAATTTTCCCATACACCGTATACACCTGTCATTTCTGATACAGTACCGTATATCTGCTCTTTGTATTACGGTCAAATCCATACTGAGTGAGCGTCTGTGTGTGACTCTGGAAATCTATACGTAGATTGAAATTTTTCCGTACACTGTATACACCTGTCCGCTTCTGATACAGTACCGTATATCTGCTCTTTCTATTAAGGTCAAATCCATACTGAGTGAGCGTCTGTGTGTGACTCCGGAAATCTATATGTGCCAATCTTGTGGTTTTGGGCTATAAAAGATCACCCTGTCAATCCATTAAAGGAGGAGATTTACTTGACACGAGCTGTGTGTGTGTGTCTCTTTATTTCTCCCAAAGATAGGTGTGTTGTGAATACCTTGGAGGTGACTTCTGAGCTGGGGCTCCCTCCGGTGGTTGCTGGGGGTAATGAACTAATTACGGAATGGCCTTCAGCTGGTTCTGAATGGTATGTTATAAGTGACCTGAGTTCCCAGCAGCCTTGCCGGTAATCAATTGTTCCTCCTGCTTTTGCTTGGAGCACATCTTGCTTTCCTGCTCTCATTCAGATAAGTGTTTTGCTTTTTTTTCCTCTATTGGATTTTCACTGCTGGTTTGCTGCTTGCAGTGGACTGCAGCCTGGTCCCCTTTTGGGGTCTTGCGCTGCAATTGTGCTCATTGTGTGCTTGCATTTTTGCTTTGTTCCTTTGTCACTTTTTATTTGCTGTGTTGCTGTGTGTTACACCAGAGATCTGATTTAGGTGGTAGAGATCGTGTGATCTCAAGTTTTTTGTTAATCAGAAGTGTTGGTATTTTTGTCAGGGTTTTTTTGGGTTGCAGTCAGAATTCTTTCCTGTACTTTTCTATCCAGACAGATTGGGCCCCAGCGTTTGCTCATTCTCTTTTCTGTCTGTGTCCGTGTTTTCTTCTTGTCTAACCGTCATTACATGTTCGGGGGCTTCCTATTTCTTTGGGATTCTGCTCCGGAGCGGATAGCATTCATCTTTCTGCCTTTAGGTGTAGCTATCTATCCGGCTGTGACGAGGCATCTAGGATTACCGTAGGTGCGCTACACGGCTACTTCTAGTGTGGCGGTTAGTTTAGGTTACTGCAATCCAATAGTTTCCAGCCTCTCTGGTGTATTGCTACTTTGACTATTTTTTGCAGTTTCTCCTCAGCTACCGAAACATAGCATAGGTGCCTATCTGAAGCAATACCTGAGGTTGGACCAAAAGGGATAGATCCCTCATCTCTATCACCACCTTACATGGTGACACAGAGGAAGGTGCAGATGAAATTGAAGAGGAGGTGATGGATGACCCAGTTGTTGACCCGGATTGGCATCCATTGGGGGAAGAGTGTGCCGCTGGCAATAGCTCAGAAGAGGAGGAGGATCCGCAGCAGGCATCGACATCGCAGCTGCGGCGATCTGTAAGGACCGTAGCAGTTCAAAAACGTGTTAAAAAAAAAAAGTTGCAGGACAGCTTGGCCAGATGGTCAAATTAGCACAGCATGCAAGCCCTGAAAATTTATCCCATTGTAGGAAGAGTGCAGTGTGGCACTTTTTTGACCAAAATCCTGTTGATGAGGCAAAGGTTATCTGTAAGAAGTGCGGATAACCTTTAGCCGAGGGAAAAATCTCAGAAATTTGAATACCCGTTGCATGCTTAGACATTTAAACACCATGCACTTGCAAGCGTGGATGGACTACAAAACCTCAGGTAGCACACGTGCACCTGCTCCGACTGAAGGTAGCCAGCAATGCTACATCGCTTCCCCCACTGTAAGCCCACCGGTTAGCACACCACCAGCAAGAAGTGTTGAGGTGTCGTCGCAAGGCCAAAGCAGTCAAGGAATCCCAATGTTTTTTCAACAAAAGACTGAATCTAGGCCATCACCCCACCAACACCATCACCAACCCCTCTCAGTCCGCCATGTCTACCGCTAGTTCCCCCATATGCAGCTCTCAAGTCCAGCTCACCCTCCCCCATATGCAGCTCTCAAGTCCAGCTCACCCTACTCTGAGTAGGACAAGAAAGTACTCATCCTCTCATCCTACACTGACTTTGAACGCCTACATTGCCAAACTGATCTCATTAGAGATGATGCCCTTCCGTTTGGTTGAGCACATGGCCTATGCTGTCCCACGCTATGACCTACCTAGTCGGCACTTCTTTTCTAGAAAAGCCATCCCTACCCTCCACCTGCATGTGAAAGACCGCATTGTCCATACACTCAAACAATCAGTGAGTGGAAAGGTGCACCTCACAACAGATGCATGGGCCAGTAGGCATGGCCAGGGACGTTTCGTGTCCACCACTGCACACTGGGTTAATTTGGTGGATGCAGGGTCCACAGGGGACAGTGGCGGTGGGACAGTGCTGCATAGCCCATGGTATAGGCAACAGTTGGCTGTAGGCGTTCGACCCTCCTCCTCCAGAAGCAAAAGCTCGTTGACAGAGCGCAATCGCACAAGCACTCCATCCGCAGCTGCCAGTGTTGCACACGAGGTGTCCCACTATCGAACAGCTAGTGGTAAGCATCAGCAGGCTGTTTTAAAGATTATTATTATTATTATTATTGTTTATTTCTATAGCACCATTGATTCCATGGTGCTGTACATGAGAAAGGGTTACATACAAATTACAGGTATCACTTACAGTAAACAAACTAACAATGACAGACTGATACAGAGGGGAGAGGACCCTGCCCTTTCAGGCTTACATTCTACAGGATTGTGAGGCAGGAGACAGTAGGTCGGGGGGTTGCAGCAGTTCCGGTGTTGGTTGAGGCAATATCTCCGGTAGTGGTGAGGAGGTAGCAGGGTCATGCAGCTGTGCTTCCGAAGAGTGATTTCAGGTCCGTCGAGATCATGGTTGATGTCGACGTGTTGGCAAAGAATTCACAGGAGGGGATTGGGAAGCTTGAGGTTGGTGAGAGCGAATATGAGAGAGAAGATTCTTGGATCGAGATTACGTGAGAGAATCGGAGTTATTCAGATAGGAACAGATTATAGATGCCTTGTAGCATTTATAATTTGAACTGGATACGCTGAGGGAATGGGAGCCAGTGAAGAGATTTGCAGAGGGGAGAAGCGGAGTAGTAGCGAGGAGAGAGGTGAATTAGTCGTGCAGCAGAGTTAAGGATGGACTGGAGAGGTGCGAGGGTGTTAGCAGGGAGGCCAGAGAAAAGGGTGTTGCAGTAGTCGAGGCGGGAGATGATGAGGGCGTGCACAATCATTTTAGTAGATTGAGGGTTGAGGAAAGGACGGATTCTTGAAATATTTTTGAGCTGAAGGCGACAGGTGGTAGAAAGAGCTTGGATGTGCGGTTTGAAGGACAGGGCAGAGTCAAGGGTTACTCCGAGGCAGCGGACTTCTGGTACGGGGGAAAGCGTGATGTCGTCAATTGTGATAGATAGGTCAGGTAAGGAAGATCTGTGGGATGGGGGAAAGATTATGAGTTCAGATTTGTCCACATTGAGTTTGAGGAAGCGGAGAAGAAGGAGGATATGGCTGATAGACACTCCGGGATTCTGGATAGCAGAGAGGTGATGTCTGGGCCAGAGAGGTAGATCTGAGTGTCATCAGCATAAAGGTGGTACTGGAATCCGTGGGACTTTATGAGTTGCCCCAGGCCAAGTGTATAGATTGAGAAGAGTAGGGGTCCTAGAACAGATCCTTGGGGGACTCCAACGGAGAGAGGGTGGGACGAGGAGGTAGTGTGTGAGTGGGAGACGCTGAATGTGCGGTTGGAAAGGTATGAGGAGATCCAGGATAGGGCGAGGTCTTTGACGCCAAAGGAGGAAAGAATCTGTAGTAGAAGGCAGTGGTCAACTGTGTCAAAAGCAGAGGACAGGTCAAGAAGCAGGAGTATAGAGTATTGTCTGTTCGCTTTGGCTGTAAGTAGGTCATTAGTAATTTTGGTCAGGGCTGTCTCAGTGGAGTGATGGGGGCGGAAACCAGATTGTAGAGTGTCAAAGAGCAAGTTAGAAGAGAAGTGGTAGGAAAGCTCAGCGTGGACATGCAGCTCCAGGAGTTTGGAAGCGAATGGGAGCAGCGATATTGGGCGATAGCTGGACATAGCGGTTGGGTCGAGGGTTGGCTTTTTAAGAATAGGCGTGATTGTGGCATGCTTGAAAGCAGAAGGGAAGGTACCGGAAGTTAGTGATAGGTTGAAGAGGTGGGTTAGGGATGGGATAATAGTGGTGGTGAGGTTGGGGAGGAGGTGGGTTGGGATGGGTTCAAGTGCACAGGTTGTGAGGTGCGATTTGGAGAGAAGACAATTAAGCTCTCCTTCAGTTATGTTGGAGAGGGAGGTTATGGGGTTGGGGCATTGGTCTGGTATACAAAGTGGTTGAGGTGGTTGAACAATGAACACTTGCCTTGTTTGGTCGATCTTATTTTTGAAGTGTGTGGCAAAGTCCTCAGCAGAGATGAGGGAGGTAGGAGGGGGCAGTGGTGGGCGGAGGAGGGAGTTAAAAGTTTTGAATAACTGTTTGGGGTTGTAGGATATGGAAGATACGAGGTTTGTGAAGTAGGCCTGTTTAGCAGAGGTGAGGGCAGATTTGAAAGAGAGTGTTGCTTGTTTGAATGCAGTGAAGTCGTCTTGCGAATTTGTTTTTTTCCAACGCCGCTCTGTAATCCTGGACACTTGCGGAGCTTTTTAGTGGTGTTATTGTGCCAAGGTTGTCTGTTGGTACGTTGCACTCTGCCATGAACGAGAGGGGCGACCGTGTCAATAGCCGATGTGAGAGTGGCATTGTAGAAAGCAGTGGCACTGTCTGTATCGTGGAGTGAGGATATTGATGCCAGTGAAAGAATAGAGTCAGAGAGTGTGTGGATGTCTAGGTGTGCAAGGTGTCTGCGGGGGTGCACGTGTTGCTGGACATGGGTGACAGGAGAGGAGGACAGGGATGAGAAAGTGAGTAGATGGTGGTCGGATGAGGGAGAGGGGAGGTGGTGAAGTTAGATAGAGAGCAGAGGCGGGTGAAGACCAAGTCTAATGTATGACCATCCGTGTGGGTGGCTGAGTAGGACCACTGAGTAAGTCCAAAGGATGAAGTAAGGGACAGAAGTTTGGAGGCTGCTGACTGAAGGGTATCAGTGGGGATGTTGAAGTCACCCATGATGATGGTGGGGATGTCAGTGGAGAGAAAGTGAAGAAGCCAGGTAGTGAATTGGTCGATGAAGGCAGCGGTCGGGCCTGGAGGTCGGTATATGACGGCCACTTGGAGGTTGGAGGGAGAGTAGATGCGGACAGAGTGGACTTCAAAGGAAGGGAGGATTAGGGAGGGAAGAGATGGGATTGGGTTAAAGTTGCAGTTAGAGGAAAGGAGAACACCCACTCCTCCACCATGTCTGTTTCCAGGGCGAGGAGTGTGGGTGAATTGGAGGCCACCGTAACACAGCGCAGCAGGGGAGGCGGTGTCAGAGGGTGTCAGCCATGTTTCTGTGAGGGCAAGGAAAGCAAGATTGCGAGAGAGAAAGAGGTCATGAATCACATGAAGCTTATTGCAGATGTAGCGGGCATTCCAGAGTGCTCCAGAGAGAGGGAGCAGGGGGGTGGGTGTCAATGGCACAGGTTTTACGTTGGAAAGATTGCGGTAGTTCCTATTAGATAGGGAGCGGTAGGAAGGAGTACTAATGGTGGGTATGAACTGTGGAGGTCCAGGATTGGGAGATATGTCACCAGCAGTGAGGAGGAGCAGAGAAAGGGAGATGAAGTCTTTGGGTGACAACAGACACACCGCGGAGGTACTGGCCGACTACATTTAGTGGGAAACTGAGTCATGGCTGGGAAGTCTACATCTTGAGCCAGGCAAGGTAGTCAGTGATAACGGATGTAATTTTGTGGCGGCCATAGCTCTGGCAAAACTCAGACACATACCTTGCCTGGCTCACACCTTGAACCTGGTTGTGCAGTGCTTCATAAATAATTATCTGGAATTACCAGCCCTGCTACATAAGATGTGAAGACTGTGCTCACACATCCGTCGCTTGCCCGTAGAATGCAGTCGTATGCAGAGGCTGCAGCGATCGCTCCACCTCCCCAAGCACTGCCTAATCATAGACGTTGCAACAAGTTGGAACTCCACCATGCACATGGTTGAGAGGCTGTGCAGAGGCAGGCTGTAATGCATTTGTGGGAGGATACACGGGCAGGCAGTTTGAGGGCAGACATGGAGTTGTCGGGTGTGCAGTGGTCAAAGCTGAAAGACCTCTGTAAAGTCCTTCAGTGTTTTGAGGAATGCACATGGCTGGAAAGTGCAGACGAAGCCATCATAAGCATGAGCATCCCACTTATGCGTCAGCTCATGCAAACTTTGAAGCACATTAAGGATCAGACGTCTGCAGCGGAGGAAGAGGAGGATGATTATTTTGAGGAGGAGGCTTCTCACGGTCAAGAGAAAATGTTGGCTTGCCAAAGTCAGGTACAGGGTTTGTGCGTGACTGGAGGGATGTGGATTTGGCAGAAGTGCTCCTCCACCCACCACTGGCAGTGCATCATTGACACCTGGAACATTAAACCACATGTGTAATTATGTCTTGCGGATCCTAAAAAGGGACCCCTGCATAGCCAAAATTATGAAGGATGACGACTACTGGTTGGCCAGCATCCTCAATCCACACTATAAAGGCAAATTACAGAACATCATGCCACAGGAGAACCTAAAGCTAATATTGATGAACAAACAAGCAACTCTGGTAAACCGTTTGTTAGAGGCATTCCCAGCACACAGCAGCGTTGCAGGTTCTACCACGAGCCATACTGGGCCAAATGGAAGAGGTGTTCGTGGAGCACACAGCTGAAGTGGCGTTGGAGATGTTATGGGTCTGCGGAACACACCAAATATATAATGTAGAAAGGTGCGTTCGCAGCCCGGGGTCCACCGTGCAAGCGGAGCCTGCTGCTAGTAAAAATGGCGCGAGAAGCAAACTCTGTTATCCCGCAGAGTCGCCAACATAAACGCCGTAATGCGCTGTGGCAATGAGTACGAACTCTGTTACTCCACAGAGCCGCTAGAAGGAGAGCCGCAGCGCTATATGGCGATGTGTGCGCACTCACTAGACACAACTGAGTGGCAAAGAAAACACGCTAGGGCGCTGACTAGCGTTGAAAGCGAACCCTGTTACGTCACAGGGCCGCTGAGAAAAAGCACTGTGTCCTGTAAGGCTCTCAGGTACACAGTTAAGTGCTAAGCGTACATAAAGCGTGAACATGTGCTAATGTCCTCGCGGGAGTCGCCCGCAATCTATGGCGTCTGAACGCCAGACCCTGAATACGGCAATCAAAACTCCTCACCGGTTATGCCGGTAATCTAGGGCATCTAGGACACCGACCCTGACCAGCTACCATACCAAACTCCTCACCGATTAAGTCGGTATTCTAGTGGCTTATTTCAGCCGGGTCCCTATCCACACATACACATGACCACACTGGCGCATAGCATACAATGGTTGATATTAGCGCATGGCGGCCCAGCCATGCTACCCTTTTATAGCAACAGCTACAGGACCATCCAGGAACAAGGACCAATGAGAAACTGTTACAAACACATGTAGCTACATGACCTTCCTGGCGGACCAATAGGAGCCGCTGCAGCACCTGAACATGTGACCCCTGATCTCCAATGAGAGATCTCACTCTGGGCATGCTCAGAAGGGAAAACGCAGGACTTTGTCCCAAAGACTGGCTATAATAGCAGATCCAGGAAAGGCAGCAGCAAGTCACTGCACAGTAGTGGAGTGGGCAAGACGCTTGGACCGACGTCTCTGCTGAGCAGGCTCCACTGCGGCCGGAGATGAATGGGAGACCGCAGCGAGACGGGTTCGAGACTCCCCTTGTGCCGCAGCGGGAAATCGAACCCTAACATTACCCCCCCCTAGGGCCCCCCCTTCTTTGGGCCTCACTGCGCTCAAAGACAGCGATGAGCTGCGGAGCGTGAACATACTCGGCAAGCTCCCAGGATCTATCCTCAGGCCCATAACCCCTCCAATCCACCAAATAAAATTTTTTGCCTCGTACCACCTTGCACCCAACAATGGCGTTCACCTCATGATCGTCGGTAGATGAACCCGACGTCCCGGCAGATGACTCGGAAAACCGGGAAATGGCCACGGGTTTCAAGAGGGACACGTGAAAGGTGTCAGTGATACCAAGGCGAGGTGGAAGGGCTAGGCGGTAAACCACCGGGTTCACCTGCTCAAGAACTTTAAAGGGACCCAAAAAGCGAGGTGTCAACTTGGTGGACTCTACCCGCAGCCTGATGTTTCGGGCAGAAAGCCACACTAGGTCACCCGGAGCAAATGTAGGAGCGGGGCGCCGATGGGCATCGGCCGAAGATCTCGTCCTCTCTTTGGAGGCCTGAATGGCATCCTGAGTGCGGTCCCAAATGTCCCGTGCCTCCACAGCCCAGTCTGCCACCCTGGAATCGGCGGAAGACACGGGCATAGGCACTGGTACCCGCGGATGCTGACCGTAGTTCAGGAGGAATGGGGTCTGTCCGGTGGAGTCAGCCACAGCATTATTTAGAGCGAACTCAGCCCACGGTAGCAAGGATGCCCAGTCATCCTGCCTGGCAGAGACAAAATGTCGCAAGTATATGACCAAGGTCTGGTTGGCCCTCTCTACCAACCCATTCGTCTCGGGATGGTATGCAGAGGAGAGATTCAACTCAATGCTGAGTAGACGACACAGCTCTCTCCAGAACCGAGACGCAAACTGGGGACCTCGATCACTGACAATTTTGTCTGGCATAACGTGTAGGCGGAAAATATGCCTAATGAATAATGCTGCCAAGGCCCGTGCAGACGGTAACCGTGGTAACGGCACTAAGTGCACCATTTTGGAGAAGTGGTCGGTTATCACCCAGATGATGGTGCAGCCCCGAGACTTGGGTAAGCCCACCACAAAATCCATCCCGACCATCTCCCAAGGCCTGTCTGCCACCGGTAAAGGAAAAAGTAACCCAGCTGGCCGTTGTCGAGGGGACTTATTCTTGGCGCAGGAGACGCACGCCTGAACGTATTCCCTGACGTCACGGGCCATCTGCGGCCACCAGTATGTCCTCGCCAGCAACTCAGAAGTCCTTTTGGTCCAAAAATGTCCACCCACCCTGGACGAATGTGCCCAAGAGAGTACTTCCAGTCGCAAATTGGTGGGCACAAAAGTCTTGCCCGAAGGCACAGACTCAAGCGAAACCGGAGCCACCGTTCTTAGGCTTTCTGTGGGGACAATCAGCCGAGGCTCCTCCTCCACCTCCTCAGAGGACACCACGGAGTGGGATAGAGCATCTGCGCGAATGTTCTTCTCACCGGAGAGGAAATGGAGGGTGAAATGGAACCGGGAGAAAAACAAGGACCATCTGGCCTGACGGGAATTTAGCCGCTGGGCTGTCTGCAAATACACCAAGTTCTTGTGGTCTATGAACACTTGGAAGGGGAAGAGAGCCCCCTCCAGAAGATGTCGCCACTCGGAGAAGGCCAACTTCATAGCCAGTAACTCCCTGTCCCCGATGGAATAATTCCTCTCTGCTGGTGTAAAGGTTTTGGAAAAGAAGAAGCAGGGATGCTTCCGACCCTGGGCATCCTTTTGAAAAAGGACTGCTCCAGCACCAACAGAAGAGGCATCCACCTCTAAGATAAACGGTTTATCGACATCGGGGTGATGTAAGATGGGAGCACTGGCGAAATGCGACTTGATGGAGGAGAACGCCTTGGTGACCTCCTCTGACCACAACTTGGGATTAGCTCCCTTCTTGGTGAGGGCTACCAAGGGAGCTACCAAAGTGGAGAAGTGGGGAATGAATTGGCGATAGTAGTTAATGAACCCCATAAAGCGTTGCACCGTCTTAAGGGAGTGGTGTTCTTGCCAATCCATCACAGCCTGTAGTTTGGTAGGATCCATAGCCAATCCCTGGGTGGAGATGATATAGCCCAGAAAAGGTAGAGACTCCTGCTCAAACATGCACTTCTCCAACTTCGCATATAGGGAATTTGCTCGCAAGAGGTAGAAGACCTTGCAGACATCTCTCCGGTGGGAGGCCATATCTGGAGAAAAGATGAGAATGTCATCCAGATAGACTACCACCGAGGTGGTCAACATATCCCGGAAGATGTCGTTCACAAAGTCTTGGAAGACAGCTGGAGCATTACAGAGCCCAAAGGGCATTACCAGATATTCATAATGCCCATCCCTGGTGTTAAATGCCGTCTTCCACTCGTCCCCCTCACGGATGCGAATCAGGTTATACGCACCCCGCAGGTCTAGCTTAGTAAATACCCTTGCTCCCCGAAGCCTGTCAAAAAGCTCAGAGATTAGCGGCAAAGGATACTTATTTTTCACGGTGATAGCGTTGAGACCCCTATAATCAATGCACGGACGTAGTTCTCCGTTCTTCTTCTGCACAAAGAAGAACCCCGCTCCCGCTGGTGACACCGACTTCCTAATGAATCCCCTTGCCAAGTTCTCCTGAATATATTGGGACATGGCCTCTGTCTCAGGAAGAGAGAGGGGATAGACCCTTCCTCTAGGAGGCTCAGCTCCAGGCAAGAGGTCGATAGGACAGTCATAGGGGCGATGAGGCGGAAGAGTCTCCGCAGCCTTCTTTGAGAAAACGTCGGCATAAGACCAATAGACCTTGGGAAGAGGAGAGAGGTCTATGGGTATCTCAGTGGTGTTGACCTGCACGCTGTCCCTAATGCATCTGCCTTTACATAAATTACCCCAACCCAGAATTCTCCCTGAAGCCCACTCAATATGGGGAGAGTGGTGGCGGAGCCAGGGTAATCCCAACAAAACCTCATCTATACCCTCAGGGAGGATAAAAAATGATATATTCTCCTGATGGGAAGAAGACATAGACAAGGTGAGTGGAACAGACTGATGGGTGATTTGTGAGGGCAGAATTGCTCCGTTCAACACCCGAACCGATACTGGTTCAGCCAGCAACACCAAAGGCATGGTGTGGCGAGAAGCAAAGGAGGATGACATAAAATTTCCCTCTGCCCCAGAATCCACACACAGCTTGACGGGTAGGGTGGTAGAACCGTGGGTAATTATCCCCTTGAGGAGCACTTTAGGGGCAAAACTCAAGGCGTCCAGTGACCCTGTTCCTACGGTTACTGGGCGCGACCGCTTATTCAGCCGTTGTGGACATCGGTTGGCAAAATGTCCCTGCTGCTGGCAAATATAACAAATCGGGGATGGACGAGTGACCCGACATTTAGATCCTGCAGGAGCAACCTCCTGAAGGTCGGGCGCCTGAACAGGCGACTCCAGAGGGTTGGTGAAGGTAGGAGCCAACCGGACCCTCTGCCTACACTGGACACGTTCCAGCCTCCGCTCGTGGAAACGGAGGTCGACGCGGGTGGAAATAGCGATAAGCTTCTCCAGTGTGGCAGGAATCTCCCTGGTAGCCAAGGCGTCTTTCACATGACCCGCCAGTCCTCTCCAGAACACGGGAATGAGGACTTTATCTGGCCACTCTAATTCCGAGGCCAGAGTCCGAAATTGGACAGCAAAATGGCTGACCAAAGCCGAACCCTGGGTACTTGCCAGCAGTTTGAGCGCCGCATCGTGGGTGACTTGAGGTCCTAGAAAAACCTTTTTCAGAGCCTCCAGAAAACGAGAAGCGCTCTGCACCACACGGTCGTCGCGCTCCCACAGCGGCGTTGCCCACTCCAACGCTCTGCCCGACAGAAGAGCTATCACAAAGCCCACTTGTGCCCGATCCGTGGGGAAACGTGCAGCCAGAAGCTCGAGGTGTATGGAGCACTGACTTACGAATCCCCGACATCACTTGCTGTCACCAGCAAACTTGTCTGGAAGCGGGAGGTGGGACAATGTAGGGACAGAGGTGGCAGAGGACAAACTGGCTGCAGCTACACTAGCAGCCTGAACAGCGACTGCGGTAACATCCACAGCTGAGGTTGTGCGCTCAAGAGCCGCCAACCTACCCTCCAGCTGCTGGATGTACAGCTGTAATCGCTGTTCATCCGCCATTTTACTAGCCAGACCCTGGCGCTAATATTATGTTATGGGTCTGCGGAACACACCAAATATATAATGTAGAAAGGTGCGTTCGCAGCCCGGGGTCCACCGTGCAAGCGGAGCCTGCTGCTAGTAAAAATGGCGCGAGAAGCAAACTCTGTTATCCCGCAGAGTCGCCAACATAAACACCGTAATGTGCTGTGGCAATGAGTGCGAACTCTGTTACTCCACAGAGCCGCTAGAAGGAGAGCCGCAGCGCTATATGGCGATGTGCGCGCACTCACTAGACACAACTGAGTGGCAAAGAAAACACGCTAGGGCGCTGACTAGCGTTGAAAGCGAACCCTGTTACGTCACAGGGCCGCTGAGAAAAAGCACTGTGTCCTGTAAGGCTCTCAGGTACACAGTTAAGTGCTAAGCATACATAAAGCGTGATCATGTGCTAATGTCCTCGCGGGAGTCACCCGCAATCTATGGCGTCTGAACGCCAGACCCTGAATACGGCAATCAAAACTCCTCACCGGTTATGCCGGTAATCTAGGGCATCTAGGACACCGACCCTGACCAGCTACCATACCAAACTCCTCACCGATTAAGTCGGTATTCTAGTGGCTTATTTCAGCCGGGTCCCTATCCACACATACACATGACCACACTGGCGCATAGCATACAATGGTTGATATTAGCGCATGGCGGCCCAGCCATGCTACCCTTTTATAGCAACAGCTACAGGACCATCCAGGAACAAGGACCAATGAGAAACTGTTACAAACACATGTAGCTACATGACCTTCCTGGCGGACCAATAGGAGCCGCTGCAGCACCTGAACATGTGACCCCTGATCTCCAATGAGAGATCTCACTCTGGGCATGCTCAGAAGGGAAAACGCAGGACTTTGTCCCAAAGACGTCTGCTCCAGCACTGGCTATAATAGCAGATCCAGGAAAGGCAGCAGCAAGTCACTGCACAGTAGTGGAGTGAGCAAGACGCTTGGACCGACGTCTCTGCTGAGCAGGCTCCACTGCGGCCGGAGATGAATGGGAGACCGCAGTGGGACGGGTTCGAGACTCCCCTTGTGCAGCAGCGGGAAACCGAACCCTAACAGGAGACAGGGGTTTCATGACCATGCTGTGGTCTGATTTTTCGAGTAACGCTCACACGACTGGTAACACTGAATCGATTGCAACAGACAGGAGACAGCAGTTGTCAACTATGGTTAAAAATTACCTCTCCTCCCCTATCGATGTTCTCCCTCACAGTTCATTCCGCTGTGACTACTGGGTCTGTAAACTGGACACGTGGCCTGAATTTGCACAATATGCCTTACAGGAGCTCGCTTGCCCTGCTGGTAGTGTGCTATCAGAAAGAGTCTTCAGTGCTGCTTGATCAATCCTGACAGAAAGAAGGCCCTGGCTGTCGACCCAAAATGTAGGTGATCTCACCTTCATTAAAATGAACCATGCCTGGGTTTCAAAGGAATTTGTACCACCTTCCCCTGATGACACATAGGTTGCCAGCAAAATGGCTCGCTTTGTCCTCCTCTTCATCCGACTTCTCCAATTCCTCCATTTGCAGCTGCTGAACGTCCAGCCTACACCTCAACATATGCCAGTTTTTCCACCTCCCTAACTGGGCTGTACCCCCCCAGGGCCGGCTTCAGCACCTGGCTCACCCGGGAAGTGCCGGGGCCCTGAGCAGGTGGGGGGGCCCACTCGCCATCAGAGACACCGGCGTACTATGAGGGGCCCTGTGCCAGTGCCGGCACCCATGAGTGTGCCCCCCCTGCTTGCTCGGGGCCCCAGCACTTGCAATACTTACCTCTCCCTGCTCCACCGCTGTGAGGTCTTCCGCGTTTCCTGACAGTGACATTCAGGTCAGAGAGCGCGATGACGTCATGTCTGTGTGCCCTCTGCCTGAACAGTCACAGTGCAGAGAGCTGGAAGACGGCGACGCTGAGGAGTCCAGAGTAGAGCAGTGCCCAGCGAGGAGAGGAATTTCATTTTTTAAAATGTTTGGAGCAATATATTGGAGCATTATACACTCGAGAATTATATATGTGGCCCATCATACACTTGAGCATCATAGATAGGGCTGATTATACACTGGAGCATTATGTATGGGGCCCATCATACACTGGAGCATTATAAATGGGCCCATCATACACTGGAGCATCATATACGGGACCCATTATACACTGGAGCATCATATATGGGGCCCATTATACACTGGAACATCATATATGGGGCCCATTATACACTGGAGCATCATATATGGGGTCCATTATACACTGGAACATCATATATGGGGCCCATTATATACTGGAGCATCAGATGGAGCCCATTATATATGGAGCATTATATATGGGGACCATTATATTGGAACATTATATGGGGCTCATCATACACTGGAGCATCATATATGGGGCCCATCATATACTAGAGCATCATATGGGGTTCATTATTTATGGGGCATCATATAGGGCCCTTTATATATGGAGCCTCATATGGAGCACATATGGGGCCTATTCTGTATGGAGCATTATATGGAGCCCTTTCTGTGTGGCGCACTATGTGGTGCCCATAATACTGTATGGAGGACTATACTGTCTGGTTTTTGAGCTATTGTAGAATTTACAATAGATATCACTCATGTAATGTAAGAAGTGAAGTATTTGTCATTGTACTATACCTATATTTCTCTGCCGTATCGGAGCATCATGAATTGTGGTATGTGTTAAAGGGGCCCACTGAGACTCTTTCGCCAAGGGCCCACGAAAAATTGGAGCCAGCCCTGCCCCCCCCACAACTTTAGCCAAATAACCCCCGTTTTCAATGCGTTACTATTATTATAAAGTTAATTAAGGTTGACAAGCTTAAGTAATAAGAATTGATGTCGTTGGCATTGAAATGGGCACTGTAGGTGTGTTTACTGTCCTCCACTCACTGCCGACTTTTATTCCCCATTGACTTGCATTGGGGTCGGATTTCAGACTCCGACTCAACTTTTTCCGTTAGTCTGCCGACTTCGTTCGACTCGACTTTTGGAAAAGTCGAGCCGACCGATACCCGACTCGACCCTCCCGGAGGCAAAGTCGCTCATCTCTAGTAATTGGCTCTCATTATTGTATGTTTGCCATGTTTTTTACTGTGTTTTTCCTGTTTTTTTTGCATTTTACATGAAGCAATTTTAAGAGTTTTTTTTTAGTACAGAATTGCTAGAATACTGCACTCAAAATCGCAATAACATTTTGTAAATACATTTTTTCAGGCTCCAGATAGAAACCCAAGAGGAAAAAGTGCACCCAAAACACACAATTGAAGAAAGCCCGTGACGTTCAGATTCAGAACACTACTAACCTTTAGATTAACTCAAATATTTAATAGTGTTTTTTCACTTGACAGGTTCCCTTTGCACAGCATCTTTAAACCCACAATAAGCACACGTTTTTATAAAATCACTTCCCTTTTGCTATTAGACATAGCAGATTTTATGGACAAAACAAAATGCAGAGTTTACATCTGTAGGAATTTGACCTAAGAATCAAAGTACTGTAAGGCCGGGGACACACTTGCGAGTGTGATGCGAGAAACTCGTGCGGGTCACTCGCATCAATACCCGGTACTGCCGCCGTCACTCGGGACCGGAGTGTGCAGCTGCATAGAAATACCTCGTACATGCAGCCGCATGCTCTGGTCCCGAGTGCCGGGTGTTGATGAGAGAGACTCGTTCGAGTTTCTCGCATCATACTCGCAAGTGTGACATCGGCCTTACTCCAACTCTAATTATCACCTCTAAGCAGGGATACCAAGATGTTACCCCAGCAGCCCTATGTCACACAATCGTCCGCTGACTCTATTCACTTAGTGGACTGCTTAGTGCAGTTTTGATAAAATTACTGTTTTCTCTGATGCAGATGTACCAGTCCTCTGAATGCGGAGCTCTGTATAACCACCCACAGGGGAAAGGTTATACAGAGCAGAAGCTCTACATGGCATGAGGCACATAGTCCTCTACTGATAATCTCCTTCTGACAAAGCAATAATTTTGTTGAAACTACAAAACAAAGCCCAGTAAGTGAAACATCACTAGAATCTGGATGTCTGCCCCTTCATCATGTTGTTTTTAGACTAGGTGGCAATAACCAGGTGACAACATCTCTTTAAAGGGGTTTTCACTACTAGGACAACCCCTCCTCATTGCTCATGTTTTGCCTCTTTAAATAAAAAACACTTATACTCACCATCCGTACCAGAGCCGTTCCAGTGGAGTCAGCATTCGTGTTCTCTGAGCTTACGTGAGGTTGTAACACCACACAAGCCCCTGCGCCCAATCAGCGCCACTGTTCCACCCTTCGGACGTTTTGAACATCAAGAGGAAGTCAGTACTATGGCTGCTCTCTGGCTTCCTCTTGATGTTCGATTTGTCCGAAGGTGTGAACAGTGACATCAGCACTTATTGGACTGATTTTAACCCCTTCACCCAGAAACCTGTTTTCACCTTCCTGACCAGGTCAAATTTTACTGTTCTGACCACTGTCACTTTATGAGATAATACCTCTAGAACACTTCAGAATTTTGGCAAAAATTTGGAAATGTATGCAATTTTCAAACTTTACATTTTTATAGCCTTAAACCAGTTACTCATGCTCTAGAAAATAATTTATAAATAACTGTCCATATGTCTACTTAACATCAACAAATTATTAAACATTAACTTTTAACCCTTTAAAAAATTATCAGCAATTTCTCATTTTTCCATTAAAATTTACAAAACCATTTGTTTTAGGGATCTCATCACACTTGAAGGGACTTTGTGGGGCCTGAGTGACAGGAAATACCCAAAAGTGACACAATTTTAAAAATGGTACCCCTCAAAGTGCAGAAGTTTATTAGCCCTTTAGGTGCATCACAGCAATTAAAGCGATGATGAAGGAAAAAATTAACATTTTAATTTTTCCCATAAAAATGTTCATTTAGCCCCAAATTTTGAATTTTATCAGGGTAACAGGAAAAAATGAACTGTCCACTTCCTGAGTATGCCGACACCTCATACATGGATAAAAACTAGTGTTTGGCCGCACAGCGGGGCTCATCAGGGAATGAGCACTATTTGACTTTTGGAGCGCAAAATTGGCTGGAATAGATAGCGGTCACGTTTGCAGAGCCCCCGATGTACCTAAACAGTGGAAACCTCACAAAAGTAACCACATATGCCTTATTATAGAGAATTTTCCATCTGTGGTTTCATCTGAATCACGTATTTCAGAGATTTACACGGAAACCCCACGGTAAGTGCTTAGCACAGAACGTAGGATAAATGTGAGCCAAACTTTACTGAGATCTTTGGGAGGCAAAATGAAAAAAAAAAATCAACAGCTTGTCAAGAATTGGCTTTTTTTTTTTTTTACTTTCCTCATGTGGTATAAGTGGTTAGACAAATTCATTATGCGAGTCGGTGCGATTACAGAGATACCAGATTTATATTTTTTTATGTTTGGCTGCTGTCACTAAAAGACGCTTTTTTACGATGCCATATTTTGAGAGCTATAATTTTTTCTATATTTCTGCCGACATAGTCATGTGATGGCTTCTTTTTGGGTGGGACGAGTTGATGTTTTATTGGTACTATTTTTGGTCTAATAAAAAATTTTTAATCGCTTTCTATTCCAATTTTTTGGGGAGGCAGAATAAAAAAATGAAAATCAAGAATTGTTTTTTGTTTTTTTATTTCATTCATCATGTGGTAATAGTGATAAGGCAACTTTATTCTTCGGATCAGTATGATTTCTGTGAGCACTCGCAGTGAGCTTGCATGATCATGACGCTGTACATGTACGGTCATTTGTAGGAATGCACCTCCCGCAGTGCTGTACATTTAATTTACGGCTGATGTCTTGAAGGGGTTAAAGATGATCTGTCACCAGTTTAAGTATGTTAAACTGGTCACATGATAGAATAGAGGCTGCAAAGATGATTCATTTCTCTCTCTCCATTGTGGATTTATTAACTTGTAAGGTTTAGGTTATAATTTATATATTTGGTTCAACTAGGTATTACCAGAGATTTGTAACTGGGATTTGGGAACGTGTACTTCTTTTTCTGCATGAAGCTGATCAATCATAAGAAGGCAGCAGAACAGTGGAGAAAAGAACACTGTACACAGTGTGGTGTAGTGACACCTGATGCAGCTAGGGGGCGCTGTGTTTGGCCCTCGGGATATGCATGGAGACATGTCATGGATGGACGGTATGTATCGCAGAGATGGGTGGCTCTGTGATGGAAGCCTGTATATGTTTGTTCAGCAGATCTACTGCTGAGAGTTGTGCTATGTATTGGGAGGCTTCCAGGTGACTAGGAGAGCTGGGTGGGTCCAGTAACCTACAAACCCACTCAAGGAGTATGTGTTTGAATTCCTGGGATAAAACCTATATATAATAGTGGGTTGTGGTAAAGGACCTGTGATGAGGTCATGATCAGGTGACCTAACAGGTGATCCTGACCTCATCTGTGGGTGGGGTTACACCTGTAAAAGCCAGTGCTGTGCACATGAGAGAAGAACATGGTGGAGACTGGGAAGTGTCTCTAATGTCTGTCTCAAGGGATTCTGTCTGAGACTGGGAAGTGTCTCAAGGGAGTCTGGCTGAGACGAGTGAAGAGTGTGTCCTGCACAGGGCGGCCTGGAAGGTTCCTGGAAGGTCTGCCGGTGTTGGAAGATTCCTGGAAGCACGTGGTGAGACTTGGAGCTTGGTAGCCAGGGTATTGGACTGGGGTCCTGAATAGCACCCGGACAGGACACATGTGTGTGCAGAGCCTGTGACGGTCTCACACTGAGAACCATGCGGTTCTATTGCGTTTGGCTGGAGTCAGCCTGGAAAGGACTGCTTTTGTTACAGTGTGTCGGTGCAGCAGAAGCGAGTCCAGACCACCTGGAATGGCACCTGGCGGTCCCTGCTGGCTTGCAGCCGCTTAGTTAAGCCCGTCCCAAGAAAGGGTGAGTCTGGAATCAGTGATTAATCCAGAATGGAATGCATTTATGTTTGTTATGTTTTGTTACCGGATTTAAAGAGACAGTAAAATAGCGATTTTTGTACATAATGCCTGTGTGTTGCCTCGTTACTGCGTGCCCAGCCTCAGCCTACCAGAGCGAATCCCTACAATTGGTGCTCGAATGCGGGCATACGCAGTGAGGTCAGGCTGTTTTTTTTTTGTGGATGTTTTTTTTTTACTCTGCATAACAAATGCGAAGGTGACAAGCGGCTGGCTGTAACCCGGTGGGGTCACGAAGGTGACAAGCGGCAAGACAGCGCAGCGTGCAGAGTCTTGTGGTAGCAGGAGCTACAGTGACTTGCAGCAAGAGGTTCTGCAGGAGCTGCAGTAACAGCCACAGCAGCTTATGATCAGTATCTGGAGGTGCTGGAGGTTTGTGGCTGTAACGGAAGCGGCGGCAGTATCAGCAGGAGCTGGTGTGGTAATTTGACAGTGTGAACAAGGTCACACAGACTCTTAAAGGGCCAGTAACAGCCCAAAGGAAATAAAACTGCACTGTGGGGATTGTGCCTAAGAAAACTGTGGGGGAGTCCACAGGGTGTATCCCAGAGTGGGGTGGTGGTCAAAAAGGGGCGGCAACCCACCAGCAGGAATGGGAGGTAAAAAGGGGGTGGAGTATCCCAACAGAAAAGGGGAGGCGACTTCCGATGGTTGCCAGGGGCAATCGTGTTATGTATGTCCAGTCTGTCAATCGAATTATCCTCCAGGTGAGAGGCTTCGTGTGTGTGACCTGCTAATGAATGGTGAGGAGGAGGTACACGGACTGGTCGATTCAGGAAGTTCGGTGACCCTAGTGAGGACTGCACACAATGACTTTATATCCACAAGAAAGATCAAGGTAACCTGCATCCATGGGTCCACTAGAGACTATGTAGAGGTCTGTGTGATACTAGAGACGGTTATGAACTGTGATACCCTTAAGGCAGCTTTAGTTCCAAACTTAGCTTGTCCTGTAGTTATAGGCCGGGACTCTAGGCTGTTCTCAGAATTGTGGGAAGGGGGAGGTCCTCTACAGCCACTGAATGGAGGGATCTGTACGGTTGGGGCGAGGTGTATTAGTACGGTGACACATCCCAAGGCTGACGAGTCGGACGGTGACACAGGAGGAGGGGATGCGTCTACCCGACTTGCTGACCTGATGTCCTCTGAAATGTATGACAACAGAACCCATGACAAGGTGGTAGATATGACCTCTAAAACGGACACCCAGTTAGAGGGTGACGGGAGGGGCCCCGAGAGTGACTCCTGTACAGACTGTGACTCGACTGCGAGGGAAAGCGAGTGCAGTAAGGTGGAGCCGAGTAAAAATGGCCATTCTTCCTCTCGCCGCAGGGGCCGCAGAAAGGCGGGACAGGCTACATCCGCTAAGAAGAGAAATGATGAGGAAGAGTCAGGGTCAGGTACTGGTCAGGTTACTGTCCTTGATAAAGAGGCCATGTTATCTCCGACAAATCCCAGCACAGAGGTAGGGCTGGAGGTAGAACAGACCTGTAGTAGATCCACATCTGCAATGCCCAGAAAGGGTGAAATGGCTCAGTATGATGAAGGCTCCAGAGTACCGGAGGCAGAGCTGGAGCTCTCTGAGGTTACTAAGAGTCGTGAGACAGTTGAAGCTGCGGATGCCGGAACAGGCAAAACTCTGAAGAAGCAGAGTGTGAGTGGACAAGAGTGCCCATCTGAAATTGTGATTAAAGAAGTGATGGTGCGACATGTGCTGGCTAAAAGAGAGCAGGACCGGGAGATAGAGCTGTGTAAAGAAACAGTGAAAGAGGCAGTCGAGCAGGAAAGGGTCCTGAGACGAATAATTGAGCACAGAATGGAGGAGCTGGAGAAGGAAGTCTCTAAGCTCAGAGAGGTCCAAGTGAAGCATCAGCAGGAGCTTCTCCGGAGGGAGGAGTGTCGCTGTTTGGCAGAGGAGCGAGATAAAGTTCTCCGTATGCTCAAGATACAGGAGGAGACTGGTGTCCAGCTCCAGAAATCTACGGGAGAAGAAATCCAGCAGGGGAAGTGCCATGCAGATGGCCACACAAAAGAGATCGAGGTCTTGGAAAACCGTACTAACGCTCAGGACGAGGAGGTACAACAGTCTCTCCAAGAAGGTGACGGGTCCGTTTTCAAGTGTGTAATAGAGATACCCGAAGACAGGCGAGAAGTGTGTGCCATTGAGGAGGTACATGAGGCCTTTAGAAAAGCGGTGGAAGCATGTAGTGTGAACTGGGTGCCAGAGAAGAAGCAGTTGGTTATACTGTCGACTAGGGAAGTCACGATGAAGCGAGTGGCTATCCTGAGGGACATGCACCTACATTGTCTCCGCACGAAACATGTGATCCTGTTGAGAAATAAAGAAGCCGCTCGACGTCTGGAGCAAGCAAGAAAGGCTCAAAATCAGATTGGCTTGATGGAAGACATCATTCAAGTGCCCAGAGGTCTGGTGAAGAAGGTCATCGGAAGACTCGGGAAAATAATGCAGGAGATGGTGAATAAGTCCGGTGTGACGAGAGTCAGGATTCCGGCTAATGACGAAGTCCAGGTAGTGGCTAAAGATGGGATGGTTCCGTTCCTCGTTGTCGGATCAAGGAGAGCCTGGAGAATATCCGGATGCTCCTGGAGTATCGTGTGTCCTACCTGAGAGAAGTAGAGCAATTACGACTTGAGAGGGACCAGGTCAACAGAGAGCTGCAGGAAATGGAAAGAAGATGGCTGCCACCTTCAACCCGTGGTATTGAGAGGCGAAGAGGTTCGCTGAAGACGAGAAGTCCTCAAGCTGGAGATAATACAGGAAATAGGTCGCCTGATGGAAGAGGTAGATGTATTGATGCCTCAGTTAGCTCAGTGATGAGTGACCTAAGTAGTAGAACCTATAGTGGGAAAAATGAAAAGGACGTAGTGGTACAAGAGAATTGCGAAACTGTACTGACCGCTGGGGATGCGGGTGGTCTGACAGGGGGGCGTCAACAACAAATGTGACAGAGTCGGAGGACGGACGCCTAAAAAGGAGATCAGTGGCAGGGCCCGACTTAGAGAGACGGTGTGACTGGCAGAGACGACCGAGAAGGGTCTCTGGTCGAATAACAAGTGTTCAACCCCTCAAGTTTGAACAGAGGGGGGAGGTATGTGGTGTAGTGACACCTGATGCAGCTAGGGGGCGCTGTGTTTGGCCCTCGGGATATGCATGGAGACATGTCATGGATGGACGGTATGTATCGCAGAGATGGGTGGCTCTGTGATGGAAGCCTGTATATGTTTGTTCAGCAGATCTACTGCTGAGAGTTGTGCTATGTATTGGGAGGCTTCCAGGTGACTAGGAGAGCTGGGTGGGTCCAGTCACCTACAAACTCACTCAAGGAGTATGTGTTTGAATTCCTGGGATAAAACCTATATATAATAGTGGGTTGTGGTAAAGGACCTGTGATGAGGTCATGACCAGGTGACCTAACCAGGTGATCCTGACCTCATCTGTGGGTGGGGTTACACCTGTAAAAGCCAGTGCTGTGCACATGAGAGAAGAACGTGGTGGAGACTGGGAAGTGTCTCTAATGTCTGTCTCAAGGGATTCTGTCTGAGACTGGGAAGTGTCTCAAGGGAGTCTGGCTGAGACGAGTGAAGAGTGTGTCCTGCACAGGGCTGCCTGGAAGGTTCCTGGAAGGTCTGCCGGTGTTGGAAGATTCCTGGAAGCACGTGGTGAGACTTGGAGCTTGGTAGCCAGGGTGTTGGACTGGGGTCCTGAATAGCACCCGGACAGGACACATGTGTGTGCAGAGCCTGTGACGGTCTCACACTGAGAACCATGCGGTTCTATTGAGTTTGGCTGGATCAGCCTGGAAAGGACTGCTTTTGTTACAGTGTGTCGGTGCAGCAGAAGCGAGTCCAGACTACCTGGGAATGGCACGCTGGCGGTCCCTGCTGGCTTGCAGCCGCTTAGTTAAGCCCGTCCCAAGAAAGGGTGAGTCTGGAATCAGTGATTAATCCAGAATGGAATGCATTTATGTTTGTTATGTTTTGTTACCGGATTTAAAGAGACAGTAAAATAGCGATTTTTGTACATAATGCCTGTGTGTTGCCTCGTTACTGCGTGCCCAGCCTCAGCCTACCAGAGCGAATCCCTACAATAGATACAGCAGAGCTGAGTTACGAGTCATTCCAGGCATTGCTCCATTATGTGGTGGCCAGTTTATCATTCTTCAAATGGTGAAAGGTCCCCTTTAAATAAAATGTTATCAACAAAGTTTTATCAAAGCTAAGTAACGGGAAGTATTCAAAACGCAGTCAAATTTTATAAAGTCATGTGCAGAATACATGTGTTTTTTCTACAGAAATGCACTAAAACTCCATATGCATTTTTACAAGCAAATTTTCAAAAACGCAGCACAGATCAGTTTACTCTGTGTAAAAAAAAAAACACAACGGAAATGAGATATAAATCCTATCCACTTTGCTGAAACTGTAAGATGCTGACATGTTTGTGCAGAAAAAAATATGCGATGTCAAAAATATACCAAATACTAATTGTAGGGACTTAATCTTATAGTGAATCTGTAAGGGTATTTACTGCTATTACCTAATAGGAGCACTTAATCATAGAATCATAGAATGGTAGAGTTGGAAGGGACTTCCTGGGTCATCGGGTCCAACCCCCTGCTTAAAGCAGGATTCACTAAATCATCCCAGACAGATGTCTGTCCAGCCTCTGAAGACTTCCATTGAAGGAGAACTCACCACCTATCGTGGCAGCCTGTTCCACTCATTGATCACCCTAACTGTCAAAAAGTTTTTTCTAATATCTAATCTGTGTCTCCTCCCATTCAGTTTCATCCCATTGCTTCTAGTCTTTCCTTGTACAAATGAGAATAAAGATGATCCTTCTACAATGTGACAGCCCTTGAGATATTTGTAGACAGGTATTAAGTCTCCTCTCAGTCTTCTTTTTGCAAGCTAATCATTCCCAAATCCTGCAACCGTTCCTCATAGGACATGATATGCAGACCGGTCAGGCGCTTGTAATCAGGCCTTCATTTCCCCTACTTGTTAGAGCATTCACACATCCGTTTCATGGCTTCAGGCGCGATCCGGCCTTTTTGTAAAAAAACGGATCCGGTTATTTATACCGCTGGTTCTGTTTTTTTGTCATTGACTTTCATTAGCGCCAGATCGCACCACATGTCCTTACGTTTCGTACGTTGTTTTCTGGATCCGGCATAA
This sequence comes from Oophaga sylvatica, assembly GCA_033576555.1. Lineage (NCBI taxonomy): Eukaryota > Metazoa > Chordata > Amphibia > Anura > Dendrobatidae > Oophaga > Oophaga sylvatica. The sequence continues at coordinate 251,134,268 of JARQOD010000004.1, read as the reverse complement.
ATTTAATTTCCGGCGGCTGGAGAAAACGGCCAGATGAACATTTTTTGTTTCCGGCTGAAAAACTGGACAGCGCCTGAAGCGGCGCATCAGGCTAGTTGTTACAATAGAAGTCTATGGCTGCCGGATCAGGCAAAGGACTGATCCGTCTGCCTGACTCAGTTTTCTTCCTTTAAAAATCAAGGTCTCTCCTCGTTCCAGGCTTGCTCACACTGCATTTCTCGGGTTCAAAAGTTCAGGCCGGATCCAGCTAAAAACCTGATCCGTCGCATCAGTTTTTTACAATCTGCGCTGGATCCGTCTTTTTAAAAATTGGACGGATTGTGCCTGATTCTAAAAAACGGATGTGTGAAAGTAGCCTTAGAAAGCAATGCTTTATCCATGCGCTTTTTACGTCGATAGTCATTCATTCCTGTAAGTCGCTTGTATCACACCCACAAAAGCATGATTGACAAACCGGAAGGTGCATGTCCTTCTCCTTCTCCCTGTTTACACTGGTTTACCATTGTTGCTGCTGTGGGTGTCATATAAGTGAAATGAGACACGCTGCTATTGGACTAGTCTGCAAACGCTAACACCAAGATTAAACATTGTTTTTTTCAGACACTGCACTAACAATTACTTGTGATAAAGGCATAATTAAAAATGTTATTATGACAGCTCCAATTACTTTTTAGGGTTAAATCCCCATGACTGGTTCCCTTTTATGTCATATAGAGACATATGCCAATGTTCAAAAATTATCAATGACACAATGTTCATCTATCATCATCGCTACAGTCATGGCCAAAAGTTTTGAGAATGACACAAATATTATATTTTCACATGATCTGCTGCCCTCTGGTTTTTATGTGTGTTTGACAGATGTTTTTATCACAGACAGAAATATAATTGTAAACATATGAGTAACAAAAGCTTATATTGACAGTTAGAATGAGTTAATGCAGCAAGTCAATATTTGCAGTGTTGACCCTTCTTCTTCAGGACCTCTGCAATTCTCCCTGGCATGCTCTCAATCAACTTCTGGACCAAATCCTGACTGATAGCAGTCCATTCTTGCACAATCAATGCTTTCATTTTGTCAGAATTTTTAGGTTTTTGTTTGTCCACCCGTCTCTTGATGATTGACCACAAGTTCTCAATGGGATTAAGATCTGGGGAGTGTCCAGGCCATGGACCCAAAATCTCTATGTTTTGTTCCCTGAGCCATTTAGTTATCACCTTTGCTTTATGGCAAGGTGCTCCATCATGCTGGAAAAGGCAGTGTTGATCGCCAAACTGCTCTTGGAGGGTTGAGGGAAGTTGCTCTTGGAGGACATTCTGGTACCATTCTTTATTCATGGCTGTGTTTTTAGGCAAGACTGTGAGAGAGCCGATTCCCTTGGCTGAGAAGCAACCCCACACATGAATGGTTTCAGGATGCTTAATAGTTGGCATGAGACAAGACTGGTGGTAGCGCTCACCTTGTCTTCTCCGAATGAGGTGTTTTCCTGATGTCCCAAACAATCGAAAAGGGGATTCATCAGAGAAAATAACTTTACTCCAGTCCTCAGCAGTCCACTGCCTACACCTTTTGCAGAATATCAGTCTGTCCATGATGTTTTTTCTGGAGAGAAGTGGCTTCTTTGCTGCCCTCGAGACCAGGCCTTGCTCCAAGAGTCTCCGCCTCACAGTGCGTGCAGATGCACTCACACCTGCCTGCTGCCATTCCTGAGCAAGCTCTGCACTGCTGGTAGCCCGATCCCGCAGCTGAAACACTTTTAAGAGATGGTCCTGGCGCTTGCCGGTCTTTCTTGGGCGCCCTGAAGCCTTTTTGGCAACAATGGAACCTCTCTCCTTGAAGTTCTTGATGATGCGATAGATTGTTGACTGAGGTGCAATCTTTCTAGCTGCGATACTCTTCCCTGTTAGGCCATTTTTGGGCATTGCAATGATGACTGCACGTGTTTCTTTAGAGATAACCATGGTTAACAGAAGAGAAACAATGATGCCAAGCACCTGCCTCCTTTTAAAGTGTCCAGTGATGTCATTCTTACTTAATCATGACAGATTGATCTCCAGCCATGTCCTCATCAACACCCACACCTGTGTTAATGGAGCAATCACTGAAAAGAGGTTAGCTGGTCCTTTTAAGGCAGGGCTGCAATGATGTTGAAATGTGATTTGGGGGATAAAGTTCATTTTCTAGCCAAATATTGACTTTGCAAGTAATTGCTGTTAAGCTGATCACTCTTTATAACATTCTGGAGTATATGCAAATTGCCATTAGAAAAAGTGAAGCAGTAGACTTTGTAAAAATTAATATTTGTGTCATTCTCAAAACTTTTGGCCATGACTGTACATTAGATAAAGAACAGAGAAGCATGGCATAGGCATTACTGGCCTCTTAATACAACTCGCCCTGGCCAGGGTCTTGCAGTCAGGAAGAACCAGGAGGAGTATGTGGCCCAGCAGTCACCTGTTCTGGTGATCAGAGAAGGTCCCCATGAATAGGTGATAATCGGTACAACTTTTTATACACTTAAATAACTCTTGAACTCATGGACTTATACAATGTTGTTTGTAAAACTGTAACTTGGAAAGGAAGTTTTAAATGAACTTTATGGAGGAAGAAGGAGAAGAACTGGCAAACTCGGCATTTGTAGCTCAAATTTTATATAATGTTTTTCTAAAATCTGTGGCTTTATACCACTTCTACAATTGTCTATTAGGCTACCCAATTAACATTGCATATTGCGTAGTTGTCCTTTTTTCACTTTCCATTTTCTGGCTTTAATGCCATGTAATGATCTTTGTAAACATGTTTCAGATTTTGTAACGCGTTGTAATGCAAATGTTAAACTTTAGAAAATATCAATAATACAGAAAATCACAATACTAAGTACAACTGTTCAGTAAGCAATACTCAGCAAATCTTAAAGGGAGTCTGTAAGTATAAAATGACTGTTTAAACCATGCATGAGCACCCGCTGTACCCTTGGCATGGCAAAGCGGTTCAGGGCACCCTCCCACCCAATGCACCCTCCCACCCACTTGTGTACCATCTATCTCCCTCAGTATTAGACACCAATTTAATTGTATGACATGATATGAAAAGCAAGTGACTTTTTGATTGATATGGGACATACATTATGGAAATGTTATATTCACATTACAAAAATAAAAACAAACTGTTATTTACATATACAGTCTAAAATTAATTAGCAAATTATGATATAAGGGTTTTATATAAGTTGCATTAATCAAATGAGCAAAAGCAATTTCTTGGATAGACATAGCTTTTTGTAGTTAACTGTGTTTCTCGCACTGGTAAATCAGCTATCATTTTTTTATATTACCATGGATTCAGTTTGCTCGCTAATAGTGTGGGATAGCTCTATGGCTTTTATGCGCAGTTTGCTGTTCAAGGAGATTACTATATATAAATCTGAGCTACACAAGAAAGGAGAGAAAACTAGCAGTTATTACTGTAGAAGAAAAAATTCTCTCTCTCCCATCAGAGGAAGGAAGGAAGAAACGGGAAGAAGCCCAGAATGCATATAAAAATATTCTTACACATAAAGCCCAAATATAATATTCTCTTATGGACAAAAATATTTTACAGGATCAGGTCACCCTGGGAAATATTGTATGTATTTAAAATAATAAAAACACAGAATAAAATTGAATAGGATTTCCTTGCTGTTCTAGGACAAAAACAGTAATAGTCTTTAAAACCTGGCAAAGACCCAACAAAAAAAGCTCTATAGTACAATTTCACTATTTAATACCAGAAAAAAAATTCAAAATATTGGCCTAAGTTATTAAAATGAACTTGTTATTTCACTCATGCTGCCCAAACTAAGGCCCCGTTTTTTATGTCTGTATGTGGTCTATTTTTAAGGACCGCAAAATGAACACATGCACACTCAATATGCGCCGGCCCGAATTTGAATTGCGCAATTGCGGGAAGCCGAACGCCCTCTGTGGGACTCACAGACGGTGATACGTAACTGATGCCGAGGAGCGGGGGGAGGACATGGAAAACGTCGCCCTCCTGACCGGACTGCCATGATTGACAGCGAAAATAACCAACTTTACAAAGGTATTTTGATATGAAAACGGGGGTATCAGGATATATCATACATAACGATAGCTTTGTTATGGGACGCACTATTCAGCCATATCTTTAGTTGATATGGCAAAATTGGGGTGACAGATTCCCTTTAAATCACCCTCATTTCCCAGTTATAAGAAATGGAAAAAGATATTTAAAATCGCCACATTGGCAAATGTCAAATCTATCAAAATATAAATATATTTAAAATCTACAATATGATACATGATAAACGCCATAAAGGAAGAAAAATTGATATCAAAGAATTGCTGTTTTTCCTTTCACATCTCACCCCCGAAAATGCAATAAAAAGCTATCAAAATGTTCTTTATTGCCCAAATAGGTATCAATAAAATTATCAGTTTGCCAGGGAAGCCATCGACAGAGAAAGGAAACCATTATAATTTTATAAAATGCCAATTTATTTTTTTTATATTCCAGAAAAATTTTTATGACTTTAAAAAAAATCACAAGTTTAGCATCCCCATTACTGTACTGCCCTGAAGAAAAAAAAAGTTGACAAGGTAATTCTTATTGCATAATGAATAGCATAAAAACATAACTACAATGTCAACATTTTATTCATTCTTTCTTTCTATACTAATTCATGGCACTTGATATTTTTTTCACATTCTGCAGTAAATTAAATGGTAAAATGAATGGTGCTATTCTAAACTACAACTTGAAGGAAACTACAACTATGTGAAAATGAAAATTAGTCGTGTCGGGTAGAGTGTAAAGGATATCTAAGAGAGGAGGGATAGGGAGGTGCAGTATTTGTAGAAAATAAGCAAATATTGTACTTTATCTTTGCAAAAAGAATTTTAAAACATGTCACAATAAACGATCAGTGATATGTAATCTGGCAAATGCAGAACACATGAAACCATTTACTAAAGGGAAGGAACACCTCCATAACGGTTGACATGTTTTATGTATCTTTGGACTGTAATACAACTGAATGTTGTAAAATTCATTGACCAAGCAATTAATCAGAGACTCTTATCAAGGTCTTGCTGGTTTAATCCTCATATTATATTCTGGTAGAATATGCTTCTTGGGGATATGAAAAGTTATATTGCTTGAGTTTGGAAAAAGCATGGATGCATTTTTCTATTTATCGTGTAGTCTCACTTGTTCCTGAGCATTAGGGGTGCTTTTATGGCTTTGTTCACATGTCGGTTTCTGTTTTCCATATGTCTGTTCTGTTTTTAGACAGCAGGCAGAAATGTATCTTCTGTTCTGAAAATAAATAACAAAAGGGAAGCAGAATACCCCATATAAATCAGTGGGGTCCCTCTGCTTCTATTTGAAACATGTCAGTACAGGGTGGGCCATGTATATGGATACACCTAAATAAAATGGGAATGGTTGGTGATATCAACTTTCTGTTTGTGGCACATTAGTACATGGGAGGGGGAAAACTTTTCAAGATAGGTGGTGACCATGGCGGCCATTTTGAAGTTGGCCATTTTGGATCCAACTTTATTTTTTCCAATGGGAAGAGGGTCAAGTGACACATCAAACTTATTGCGAATCTCACAAAAAAAAGGTGTGCTTGGTTTTAATGTAACTTTATTCTTTCATGAGTTATTTACAAGTTTCTCTTTGTTTATAGCCATTGATATGTCGCAGAGGTTAACGCATGAGGAGCGGACAGAAATTGTGTTGATGTCTGGTGAATGCAGTACCCGTGTCATTACAGCAGATTTCAATGCAAGACACCCTACGAAAGAAAACTGTCACCATTCCCATTTCATTTAGGTGTGTCCATATAAATGGCCCACCCAAAAAAGTTTGTCTCATCACTGAACATAATGTTCTGTGTAAACTGAGGGTCCTGTTCCAATTTTTGTTTTGCCCATTCTGCAAATTCAGCGCGCCGATCTGGGTCATCCTCGTTGAGATGCTGCAGCAGCTGGATTTTGTAAGGGTGCCATTTGTGAGTAGCTAATATCTGCCGAAGGGATGTTCGACTGATGCCAGATCGGCACGCTGAATTTGCAGAATGGGCAAAACAAAAAAATGACTACCATCTTGGAAAGTTTTCCCCCTCCCATATACTAATGTGCCACAAACAGGAAGTTGATATCACCAACTATTCCCATTTTATTTAGGCGTATCCATATACATGGTCCACCCTGTACAAGTTGCTGATTTGTTTCAAAGTTATAAAGGTAACAAGACAAACATAAAAAGAAATGTGAACTTGGCTCTAGCATTTATTATTTCTTGTCAGGCATAACATAATTGTGGCATTTTTGTATTGACATAGTTTTCTAGCGCTCTGTCACTTAACATAGGCATAATCGTCATGACTCGGGCTTCATAAAAATGGCATCTGATGTAAATATATTGATAAATCAAGTATACATTGTCACAATCTAATACAACCATGCTGTATGCTGAACTGTGGTTTCAAGGTACATATTTGATATATGTCAAACAAGTAATACATCACCACTGCCTGGCACCTATGTTATAAAATATAGATCTCCTGTGACCTCAAAATAAGTTACGTCTACAGAAAAAATGTGCATTACAGATTAATGTCTAGACATTATAAAGAACAGGTAGGAAGCAATGGTTTGTGGACTTTATAAGCAGACATTCACCATTACTGTGCCCTCTGAGCTGGAGAAAGAATACAATCAGACGCTAGATTAATCTTTATGAAAATGATTTATTATATACTCATGTAGCTGCCTGATATCTGGAGCATTAAAGCACATCTCTTTCACTGTTGATAACATATTGATGGTTAGAAAACATGAAGATGCACAATATAAACTGTTCCCCAATGCTCTAACAGGAGCGATATGCAGAGGCGTAATGATCGCGGTCGCAGAGGGTGTGACCACAGCGGGCCAGTGCTAGATATTAGCGCATATTTTAGATGGATGTGGGTCTGAGGATGCACATTCAGCTGAAATGCATTGCAGCGCAGAGACCCACTAGGTCCCTACACTGCAACACACAGTGCTGGCCAATCAGAGGCTGGCAGCTGAAGTTGGCATGAAAGTCCCCAGCTGCGCATGGCATTGACATCATGCGCTGACCGTCACTTCTATGCAGAAGTCAGCTGCCATCTCCTGTGCCAACTACAGAAGAGTGCGCAACATGGCAGGGGAGAGGTGGAAGGTAAGTAGAATGGTTTATTTTTTATGTGCTAAAGAACAGCTGCAGAACTAGGGTGTACATATACCAGAATGGGAAATTTATATACACAGGATGAGGCCCAAGATAAAGGACATATATGAAGATGGCAGGCATATACACCAGGATGAGGCCATCATAGGGGACATATATACAAGGATGGGGAGATATATATTAGGAAGGGGCTGAGGATGGGGACATATGTATCAAGATGGGAGGCATAAACACCAGAATGAGCACATGATAGAGGACATATATACCAGGATGGGACATATACGAGGAAGGGGGACATATACACTAGGAAGGGGCCGAGGATGTGGGACATTACTAGATACAGGAGGGATGGGAGGTAACACATAATTAAAACACTATAAAGGCCCATACATCTGACCAACATGGGTCAGAGACAGGTTCAATTCTTGCATCGGGGTCAATCGGACGGACGGTATGAGGATCTATTGCTATAAGTGCTCAAACGTCTGTCATTCCCAGAACATGTAATGTAATAAAACATATCTAAAAAATGTTTTGCTGGTAAAGAGACACTTTAATAAACATCAAAACACTAAGAAACACATGTATTCCATATAACACGATTATCAATATTAATGTATCAATAGGATTACTATTAGTATCTTGAAACCAAAAATATAAGAGCATAGCATTGATATTTTTTTCTGGAAAAGAAGATGGTATGACAAACACGTTTTAAATGTAAAACTAACCTTGACAGATATTGTACTATGCTGGCAATGAAGTGAAAAAAAATCCACTTACTATAAATATTTAGTGATGGAGAAAGTATTCTATTGCACGCATTAAACAAACCCAAAGAATGTCCAACTGAAAATGTACTAAGGGTCATCCTTTTCATAGAGGAAATGTCAATATTTTAATTGAACTGGACTGAAACTAAAGTTTGTCTTGCTGAGTCCAGCCCCAAGAAATTAAAACTGATTGAAGCACATACCAGAGTAATATGTCCAGAATCTGTACAGATTCTCATACTGTGTAACTGACCTTCTTCTTCTTGTCACCGTGCAGTTTCTTTTTATCAGCAATTCACCAGCACTAGTACTTCGTTACCCTCATTTCCCAGCATGCATTGCTCCCAACATTGTCTGATGTCTTTTCTTCCCCACAATTACAGTCAGTTATGCCTTTATGCAATTGGAGAGAACAACGACCAGAAGCTAAGACAAAGCCCTCACTTCCTGTAATCAGATTCAGTTTCTCAACTGCTAGAGATGGATTATACTTGACAACAGGCAGTGAACATCAAGTCATACCATATACAATGCAAATTAACGGAGACAAAAAGGATAATAAAGAGCCCAAACTAAACATGTAAAAAATCTATTTTATTTCACAAATTTTATATGATAAGCCTATATTCCACTGCAATAAGTTGTTTCAATCTTGAAATCATCGACTCCATCAATTTTCAGAATGTCTTGATCTTACAATACTTTGATCACAATTGCAGTCAGGATCACTTTTGTTGCAGAATCCGTTTCCTGATAAAATCCAACAGGTTTTCTATCATTTTGGCTGGTTTTCATGCAACTTTAAAAATATATGCACAAATCCAGTTTTTCAGGAGAAAGACACTTCAGGACATGTTGTATTTTTTCCTGTATCATCTTTTTGGTTGTTTTTGCTGTACTCGTTTCTCGGCCAGAAAAAATGGTTAGGTCACTTTTTTTAACCACTTTGCATATTTGGAAACTTTAAGTGGTTAAAAGAGGCTTAACAGACTGACCATATGTCTAGCAAGTCGTTGTTACATTGCTATGCAAATCTTCCCTCTATAGCGTTTATTGAGTGCTTTTTTCAGGTGGGTTACAGAGAATAAATCTTCCCTCTATAGCGTTTATTGAGTGCTTTTTCAGGTGGGTTACAGAGAATAAATCTTCCCTCTATAGCGTTTATTGAGTGCTTTTTCAGGTGGGTTACAGGGAATAAATCTTCCCTCTATAGCGTTTATTGAGTGCTTTTTCAGGAGGGTTACAGAGAATAAATCTTCCCTCTATAGCATTTATTGAGTGCTTTTTCAGGTGGGTTACAGAGAATACCTACTTGAAAAAGTCCTTGTGTACACATACCCTAATAACGTAGGGCTGTGTTGTGGCAAAAACTCTATGATGTACTTGTTATTATGACAGGTGATATCGAAATCTATGCTAAGAGCAAAACATCTAGTTTTCACATGTGATTTGAATTAAAAGGATATTTATTTAGAATATAAGTTAGAATTAAAAAGGGATAAATTTGTAAAAAGACGTATATGGAGACCATAGGGGTAAAAAGTCTACTTGCCCCCCAAAGAGCAAAGTATTTATCTCAAAATTCATTCACACAACCATTAGTCTTCTGCACACTCAAATCAACATAACATAGCCCATCAGCAATAGTAAAACAGTACAAAAACAAAATATAGACAATTATTACTTTTCAAAGGCTTTCATCCACCTGAATCTCAAACAACGTCAAGATGTCTGGTTTATGTGCTACATAATTAACTAGAAGACAATATCTTACAGAACATTCCAAAGATGTGTGCAGGCCTAACTAGTTTATTTATCTGAAGTTATCAATCATGATTTATATAGCTGGTATATAACAAGAAATATATTAAATTATAGATTATAATAGCTATAATATTTTCCTTATTGCAGGATAGCAAGTCTTGCTAGAACTTGCCACCGCCCCTTGATAAGAACTGTTGTTAGCAGTTTTGCATTCTGGACAGCCAAATGATTTTCATTTAATCCTGCCTTCAATAGAGTGGAGTGTTTCTTGTCAATCATTCTTAAAGTATCCTCCAAACTTTGCTATTGGTTGGTGTTTTGGGACTTTTTGGATGTACATAGAGGGAACCTGTCACCAGGAATAATGGTGTTAACCTGCAGATATGGGGCTAATCAGAAGATATGGGGTTAATCTGCAGGTTAACAGCGTTATGATGCTGTCCGGCACCTGCATGCAGCCGAATGCAGCGGGAAAATGATCTTTATTCTCCCCTGCCAACATTCGGTATTTAGTCATGGGGAGCGGCACCAGTGCTGGTTCAGTTACCGCTCTGAGTATACATAGAGGCCGCTGCAATTGCGCCCCGGCCCGCCGCAATGTAGAGCCAGTGTTAGTCAGGGAGTGGTTACAGCAGCCGCTCTGTATACTCAAAGAGGTGACTGAAATGACGCCTCTCCGCTCCTATGACTTAATACTCAATAAGCATATATTACAGTGTTAGCTCAGGTCAAAAGGCTGGTGGATGCACAGGACGTTGCAGTGTATTGCAGACATAACACAGACTGTAAAATACAATCTTGTTCATGGCCCCGCAGACTAAAATTAAAAACAAATATGGATATGGAAAAGATAAATATTGAAATTTCCAGGCAAGGACAGGAAATATACAATAATATTCATTTGTAAGTACTAGTTTTTTAGACTATGACAACTTCATTTTAAAATAAAAGTAATCTACACAATGTTACATCATCATCTATCTCAAATGTGATCAAGTAGTCAGAAAATACAATGACCCCTTTAATTGTTGCAGTATTTTGAAAAGTGGAAAAAATAACTTAGTATACAGCTCTGGCAAAAATTAAGAGACCATTTTCAAATGTTCAGTTTGTCTGATTTTTCTCTTTATAGGTATATTTTTGAGTAAAATTTAAATTGTTCTTTCTTTTAGTCTATAAACTTCTGACATGTCACCAAATTTCCAAGCAATACATTTTGTATTTTTTTTCTGGCAAAGAAAAATGGTCAAAATTTAAATAAAAACCCAGTGCTTTCAGACCTCAAATAATGCAAAAGAAAACAAGTTCTTATTCATGTAGAAACAACAATACTAATGTTTTAACTCAGGAAGAGTTCAGAAATCAATATTTTGTGGAATAACCATGATTTATTAATCACAGCTTTCATGCGTCTTGGCATGCTTTCCACCAGTCTTTCGCACTACTTTTGCGTGACCTTATGCCACTCCTGGTACAAAAATTTAAGCAGTTCTTCTTTGTTTGATGGCTTGTGAATATCCATCTTCCTCTTGATTACATTCCAGAGTTTTTTCAATGGGGTTCAGGTCTGGAGATTGGGTTGCCCATGACAGGGATTTGATGTGGTGGTCTCTTAATTTTTGCCAGATCTGTATTTTATAGTCGAAAGATTTACAACTTGAAAAAGATTTTGAAGGAATCTATTCAAGTTATAAATTCCATCTGAGGTTGATCCGTGCCCTTATTTCCTTTGCTGAAAAATAACAATGTCTGAAGTCATTTTAAAGATATTGCTATGTTTTTAGTCATTCTTTTGTTATTATATTCCATATTCAGTTGTTTTTTACATATAATTGGGTTTGACAACCCATGTAAAGGGTCTATTTTAGCAAACTGGATATGCAACATTCTCTGATACCTTTTGTTATTAATTAGCTTTTATTAAATTGTTTAGAATTCCTTCAAATTATGGGTCTTATTGAACATTCATCTCCCCTGAAAATGTGCAACTGATTAAAAGGGTAAAACTTTTAGCATTTTTTTAAATATTTGAGTGCCCTTTTAACTGTAATCAGATTTGTAGAGGTCTTAGTTGTGGACTATATTTTACACAGTTATAGTGCAAAGGATTGCAGCATTGCTGGAGCTATAGGAAAATACTTTCCACCAGCACAACGAAAACTAGGACTCCTACAATTATAAGCCAGTTAGACCCCACTGATCCAATTTTAAAACACTTAGTAAATATTTGAGAATATGCCTAAAATTAGATACTGAAAGTGGCCTTGACTTAAGTATCTCATTTTCTATGAAACCAACGCTAGAGATGAAAAATAATATGGTCACAATACAGACTAGACAGAAAGAATGTAACAGTGTCTCCTTCAAGTAATCCATTTGCCCAGGCTATGGCACAGAGCCATTTTTAGTTTGTTTGTCTACATATACTGACATGTACAAACCTAAGTGTTGATTCATTTAGTTAATCTTATCCTTGCTAGAGGCTGATCATCCTATAGGTGCAAGGGTGAATCAGAAGTGAATCTTGCTGCCCTTTAGTTGGAAAATATGTGTACTATTAACTAATAGCTAAAAAGGAGGTGAATATTATGTTTAAATACTAGTGATGAGCGAAAGTACTCTGATAACGTGTTATCCGAGCACGCTCAGGTGTTATCCGAGTATCTTTGGCGTGCTCGGATAATATATTTGTGAGCCGCAACACTTGCAGGGATTGCCTAACAGGCAATCCCCTATGTGTTGTGACTGTCGTAGGCTGCTTTCACATTTGCGTTTGAGCGACCTGCGCCTGTCTGCGCACAGCCGCCGCTAAGCTCCGCCCCCAGCCGCGCCTCCTCCCGGCGGCTCCGCCTATGGGCGCATGACGACGCATGCGACCTGCGTACCCTATCTTTATCATTGGGTACGCAGGCCGTGCGCAGGTATGCGTTTGGCGGCGCATGCGTCATTTTGACGGTGCGCCGAGCGCACCAAAAAGCAGCATGCAACATTTTGGTGCGCTCGGCGCACCGTCAAAATGATGCATGCGCCGCCAAACGCATACCTGCGCATGGCCTGTGTACCCAATGATAAAGATAGGGTATGCAGGTCGCATGCGGCATCATGCACCCATAGGCGGAGCTGCCGGGAGGAGGCGCGGCCGGGGCGGAGCTTAGCGGCGGCCATGCGCAGACAGGCGCAGGTCGCTCAAACGCAAATGTGAAAGCAGCCTTAACAGCCACAAAACGTGAAGCCGCAGGAATCAAACATATTATCGGAGCACACACAAGATACTTGGACAACACCATGATACGTTATCCGAGCACATTCACTCATCACTTTTAAAAATGGAAGGTAAAATAATTTTTTCTTTTTCTAATATGTTTAATATTATAAGATAAACAAAGGAACAAGATAAATTTATGCTTGCCCAGACTCTCAATTTTAATAAGGGTTTTGATCAACTTTAATTTACCCTACTTGGCGCCTAGTGCTGGCCTTAAAGCATGAATGTGAATAATATAACGCAGAGGATGAAGGAAGTACACATTTCCCAAGGCCACCACCTGTGAATCACCCATACATTCATAAGAGCAGGTAAGATTACATTTACATTGCGGTAATGATATGTGTTATGTTTTCCATCAGAAGGTTGCATTTGAATTCCTTAAAATACATGCTTCTCAGCATATCTTTCAATTTTAATAAGGAACTTTCCATAAGTCAATGAGGTTAAGACCTCAGTTGTGATTGGTTCAGCAAATAATTGTGGTGTAAGTTTTGATGTATTGTAGAATAATTTTCCGCCAAGAGAAGGACTTCTGAGTATGGATTGGCGAACCCGTGAATGTTCAGCTCAGTCGGGTTCGGACGAACTTTATAAAAAAGTTTGGTTCGGGTACTAGAATGGTACTGAACTTGACCAAGAACCTGGATTCAATTTAAGAGAATGGGGGGCCCGAACATCCAGTGGTACAGTGTGTGACAACCTGGGAAACGCCAGTTCTGACCGGCGGTAATCTTACTGAAGTCACGCAGGTCACAGCCGCTGGCTATCGCGGTTACCATGCTATCACACAGAGGACAGTGTGTGGGCAAGCAGCTGTGACCAGCGGTGAAAAGGTTACCACCAGTCAGGTGTTGGCTGATGACTACTACTCATCGTATGTCTGCTCTTGCTCATAGCAGCGAGAGCAGACTACGCTTATAAGAGTACTCACCAGCTGGCAGCTGTGCATGGTAAGAAAAAATGTCAGTGAGATATATAATTAGTGCAGTGTGTGTATGTAGCTTACTGTACATGTATTTAGCTAATAAATAAAAGAAAAAAATGGCTTGAGGTCCCACTTATTTTTATTAACCAGCTGAGGGAAGGCAGACAGCTGAGAGCTGGTCTTAATAGTCTGGTAAAGGGGCAATAAACATTGAGAGTCCCAGGCTATTATCACCTCAGAGCTGTCTGTGTACCTTTAACTTGTTATTAAAATTGGGGACGCTCCCAAAAATACGTGGGGTCCCCATATTTTTAATAACCAGCAAAGGCTGATATCAATTTCAGAGAGCTGCAGGCTGATATCAATAGGCTGAGAAGGGTCAATGGATATTGACACCCTCCTAGTCTAAAGCACCAGCTCTCAGCCACCCCAAAAATAGTGAATACATTAGATGCGGCAATTCTGACACTAAGCCTTGGCTCTTCGCACTTGCCCAGGTGGATTGACAACTAGGGTAATGGTTTTTGCGTTGATGTCAGCTGTGTAATGTCCGATGACATCAAGTCCAGAGGTTATAAATGGAGGGGTGTCTATAAAACAACCCCATTACTAACCTTGTAAGTTTACAGCAAAAAACACATACAGAGAAAAGTCCTTTATTAGTACAAAACACTCCCGACCCTCTTTTACCCATTTATTACCTTTACAAAATAAAACAATTCAAAGTGCTCTGCCATACATCCATCCCATGCAGCAAAAAATGATAAAGGTCCTAGGAGAGCAGGAAATAAGACCAATACAAGGATATTAGTGTTGAACCACAACGTGTTTCAACGGTTAAAACTGTCTTCATCAGGTTTAACCGTTGAAACGCGTTGTGGTTCAACACTAATATCCTTGTATTAGTCTTATTTCCTATGCTCCTACGACCGTTATAATTTTTTGCTGCATTTTATATCCTCTTAGAAGGTTGGCGGCTGGAGCTGCGGTGGACTTCATTTTTTTTGTTTCTAATTGCGGCCCTCACAGCGCTCCCTAGTGACCGCTTTATTTTACCCTTGATTTCATATATCCATCCCATGACCATCTCCAGCTCTGCTATATCTGGATGGTGTGTTGATCGGGAACCTGAGAAATGCGACCACTCAGCACGCCAGCCAGAAACACTGATAGTAGTGTGTGAATTCAGCTGCTGCAAAGAGAGCAACAATTAGTAAGGCTATCACAGTTCATAGCCGATGAACTGTGGTAACTTTACTGACGTCAGTGCTCTTTGCAGCAGCCGGATTCACACGCTACTGTCAGTGTGTTCCAGCTGGAGTGCTGAGCGGTCACATTACTCATGTCACCACTTAACACACCATCCAGATGTAGCAGAGTTCGGGATCATCGTGTGACATAGGATAAATTTATGGTGGATTACTTTGGATTATTATTTTTAACAGTAATAAATGGGCAAAATAGGGTTGGAGAGTGTTTTGTACAATTAAAGGACTTTTCACTATGAGGTAATAGCGGTGTCTTATAGATGCCTATCCATTACTGATCCCTGCGCTTGATGTCAGCTGACATTAAAAAGCTGACATCAGCGATAAAATATGACCCCGCTTGCCAATGCTCCAGGGTAAGCAGTAAGAGCCGAAGTTAAGTGCCGGAATTAGCGCATGTAATGGTTGCGCCATTTCTGGGGTGGCTGAGGGCTGATGTTATTAGTCTGGGAGGGGGACAATATTTATTGCCCATTTCCAGACTAATAATATCAGCATGCAGCTGTCTGCTTAGCTTTTGCTAGTTATTAAAAATAGAGGTTGACCCCACATAATTTTTTTGGGGGGCTCCTTTTTTAATAACCAGTAAAGGCTACACAGACAGTTGTGAGCTGTAATAATAGGCTGGGTAGATCCATGGATATTGGCCCCTTCCCAGAATAACATTAGCTCACAGCTGTCTGATTTTCCTCAGCTGGTTATTAATAATAGGGGGACCTTACAATGTTTTTTATTATTTATTTAAATATATTTAAAAAACAGCATGGAGGCCCCTCTATTTTTGATAACCAACCAAGGTAAAGCAGACAGCTAAGGGCTGCAGACCTCAGCTGTCTGGCTTACCTTAACTGGTTATCAAAAATGGGAGGGGACACCATACCATCTTTTTTTATTTGAATAAATATAATAAAAAAAAGGTGTGAGGGCCACTTTATTTTTGATAACCAGCCAAGGTAAAGCAGTTGAGGGCTGCAGCGGACAGTGTTATGAATGTTTTAGAGATGAATTCTGAGCAGAGGCTCCCTCTGGTGGTTACATACAGTACTGAACCATTCAATGAGGATTGGCAATCAGGAATTACAGACTGGCTGGATATAAGGGAGGTTTCCCCCCATCATGGTTGCCGGTGATCAATTGTTCTTGTCTCAACGTTGTTTCCTGGTTCACTTGGAAGCTTGCTGAGTCTTGCCTCTTCTCCTGCTCTCAGATAAGATATTTTCTGTTTTTTGTTTTTGTGCTTGCCATTTGCATTTTTCTCTGCATTTCTGTGAGGTTGGCCAGGTTCCCCTCCCCGGGGGGCTTGGGCTCTTCTCGGTTCCTTTGGAGCCACTGTTGTTTGTTCATTTGCCTTTTCCAGTTTTTTCTGTGGCTGCGGCTTAGTTTTGTTACACCAGAGAACTAATTTAGGTGGTAGAGGTCGTGTGATCTCAGGTGTTTTTGCAATTAGTAGCGTTGGTTTTTTTTAGGGTTTTTTGGAATTGCAGTAAGTATCCTTCCTATCCTTTTCTGTCTAGGCAGATTGGGCCCCAGCGTTTGCTCATACTATTTTCTGTCTGTGTCTGTATTTCCTCTTGTCTAACCGCCATTACATGTTTGGGGGCTTCCTATGTTCTTTGGGGATCTGCTCCGGGGCAGATAGCTTTCCTCTTTCTATCTTTAGGTGTAGTTAGCCTCTCAGGCTGTGACGAGGCGTCTAGGACCAACGTAGGAACGCTCCACGGCTACCTTTAGTTGTGGTGGTTAGTCAGGGTACTGCAATCCAGTAGATTCCAACCTCTCTGGTGTATTGCCGTTTTTGCCTGCTCTCCTCAGCTACCAAGACATAACAGTATCACCGGCCAAAACTGAAAATTATATGGTACTCACAGAAGGGAAAAATAGTGTGGAAAGAAAAAAAGTTGTCAGAGTTGTCAGAGATTTTTTTTTTTTTCCTGCATTTTTTTTTCCTCTTTTTCTCTGGGTGCTGAGGATTTTTTTTTTGTCTCTCAATGGAGTTTGCACAGTTGTCTGGCCGTGTGGATCAGCTTGCCACTGAAGTTCGGAGTATTGCTACCTATCTTGCAGGGTTGCCGGTTGTGGAACCTAGGATCACCATGCCAGATTTGTTTTGGGGGGATCGAGCTAAATTTCTGAATTTCAAAAATAACTGTAAGTTGTTTTTTGCCTTAAAACTTAAGTCCTCAGGGAATGCAGCACAGCAGGTTCAAATTGTCATCTCTCTCCTGCGCTGCGATCCTCAGGATTGGGCTTTTCCCTGACACCTGGGGACCCTGTTTTAAGTAATGTTGATGCATTTTTTCTGGCTCTGGGGTCATTGTACGATGAACCTAATGTCACTTATCAAGCTGAAAAAACCTTGTTGGCATTAAATCAGGGGCTTGAGGACGCTGAGTTGTACTGTCAGAAATTCCGAAAGTGGGCAGTTCTGACCAAATGGAATGATGATGCTTTGGCAGCCCTTTTTCGGAAGGGTCTGTTAGAGAATGTAAAAGATGTTATGGTGGGTTTCCCTGCTCCCTCTTGTCTCAATGATTCTGTGTCATTGGCGATTCAAATTGACAGACGTTTGCGTGAGCGTAGAGGTATGCGTGGAATGGTGTTGCCTTGTGAACCAGCTTCTGAACCCATGCAGTGTGATAGAGTGGCTTCTGGGGCACAGCGTCATGAGTTTCGAAAACGCAATGGGTTATGTTTCTACTGTGGTGATGCATCTCATGCTATTTCAGACTGCCCTAAGCGGGGAAGACGTTTTGCATGCTCAGTTGTCTTGGGTAGTGTTCAGACTAAATTTCTGTTGACTGTTACCCTGATTTGCTCCCTGTCCACATTTTCTGCTCAGTAGTGTTGAGCGATACGATAATGCAATATCGGCCGATATTAGCTCTATCGGCCTTTCGATAATTCGTTTCGATGTTTTCGTCTTATCGAATACCGGAATCGGAAGTTCCCATAATTATTTGCGAGGCAATGTGATTTTATTCAGCCAATAAGGAATCCTAAGAAGTGTGGGCACATCCTGTACTGCTGCGGTCATGATAACTAATGGCATGGCTGTGATTGGATGCTGAAATGATGTCAGAATGCACTATAAAAGGCGCCGCCGCCATTTTAGCGTCACTGTGCTGTGAATTCAGTAAGGGACAGAACGCTGCTGTGCTGACTCTGAGGGACAGTTAGAGATTGCGATTTAGTGTACTGTGCTGTAGGCAGGCTAGCACCAACCGCTGTGTAAAGCTTCCTTTTGCCTGCAGTGTTGTTTTAACAGCTCTGCAAGGTGTGTGTGAGTGCAGGTGACGCTGCAGTTTGCTCTGCATGCAACGCTGTCTGTAGGCATCTGCACCTGTCACTCACAGACTCTTTTTTTTTTCCTTCAGTGTAATTCTTGCTGCTCCATGCAATTTAACTATTAGTGTGACGTGCTTCCATCCGTATCCAATACATTGGTTGCAAACACTATAGAAGTAGACAAAGGAGTAGCCTTTCACAGATTGTGATTTGTGAACAGTTGTGTTTCAGTGTTCACTTCAGTCTCTGCGTAATAACCACACTTAGGCCTTAAGTTATAACTTTTCTGACTTTCTTTATCAATCTACCAAGATGAAGAAGTCAGTGAGTAAGGCACGTGGTCGTGGCCGTGGAGTTTCAGCAGGGAGAGGACGTGGGGATTCTGTGTCTGCTGCCGCCCTCAGTGACACAGCATCCACCATTTATCCCCGTGAGCGTTCCTTTATGCGCACTTTGGTAGGAGCTCGGCGTGCCCCCTTGCTGCGGGAAGAACAAATTGAAGCCGTTGTTGGTTGGATGGCAGCCAATGCATCGACTTCAATTCCTTCCACCTCCTCTCAGGAACACAACACTGTTGAGCAACCATCTGTCTGTTCACCGCCTGTCAAATTGCCCAGGCAGTCAGAGAGTTCTGTACAGGAGCCAGCTGAGTCTCTGCTTCTGTTCTCAGAATCTGTTGGCTCGCAAACACGGGCACAGGCAAGCAGCATTCTGCAATTTGAAGAAGAGGGAGTATGCAGTGATGCGCAACAGTTGTGTCTCTCTCAATCTGAAGAGGCGGGTGAGCCAGTGCCAATGGACAGCACACCGCAGAACGCATCTTATGATGATGATGAGACTCAGGTGCCAGGTTTTGTGGAGCATGGTGCTGCCCAGACCATCCAACAGCAGCAGGTGTTGGAAGAGGGTAGTGGAGATGATGAAGTCCGAGACCCAACATGGCGTGAGCAACAGCAAGGTGGTGGGAGCAGCTCTGAGGAAGAGATTGTCCCAACGGTACAAAGAGGAGGGAGAGGTAGGCTGCAGACTCGCTTGCCTGTAGCCTCCAGTTTGGCACCTGTTGGGAGCAGTTCTCTTAGAAATGTCAAAATTGGCGCTCCCATGACTTGCACTGCGTGGTCCTTTTTTGACAGACTTGTAGATAATATTTGCTATGTTCAATGCAAGCTGTGTAAGCAAAAAGTTAAAAGAGGTAAAAATATCAGGAATCTGAATACCACAAATATGTGGACACATGTACGGACAAAGCACGTAGCTGAGTTCCAAAGACACGCTGGAGATGTAGGCCAACCTACAGCAGCACCTACATCTTTACGTCATGTTCGAGCCTCTACCTCCAGCTCTCACACACCTGTTTTGGCTTCCTCACAGGATCTCCATGGAAGAACCTCGGTCACGTTGTCCATAGACAAACTGTTATTCCACCCACTGCAGCAAGTTCACAGTCATCGTCACACTCCCAGTACAAAAAACAGCCATCGGTAACACAGTCATGGGATAAAAGACAGCCATACTCGGCAAACCATCCACGAGCACAGGCTCTGAATGCTGGCCTTGCAAAACTCCTGTCCCTTGAAATGCTGTCATTCAGGCTGGTGGAGACTGACAGTTTCAGGAACTTTATGGCATTGGCAGTCCCACAATATAATGTGCCAAGCCGATTTTATTTCAGCAGGCAAGCTGTCCCTGCTCTGCAAAAACATGTCGAGGGAAACATTAAACATGCGCTACTAAACGCCGTGAGTAGCAGGGTCCACCTGACCACCGATACGTGGACCAGTACCCATGGCCAGGGACGATACCTTTCCCTCACTGCCCATTGGGTCAATGTTGTGGAGCCGGGTACAGATCTTGCCAGTGGCGCTGTACGTGTTCTGCCAACTCCAAGGATTGCAGGAATCCAGTCTGTGCACATTGATTCCTCCTCCTACTCCAGTTCCTCAGAATCATCGCTGCACGAGCCGTCACGGTATACCTCCACATGGACCCGTGAACGCTTACCTGTTGCGACCGATATGAGCACAGCCGTGGCCAAACGTCAACAGGCCGTCCTGAAATTAATTCCCATGGGGAATCGAAGCCACACAGCGCAGGAGCTCTGGGATGCCATCAAGCAGGAGAGCGACGTGTGGTTTTTGTCAGCTAATCTGCAGCCAGGCTTGGTAGTGTGTGACAATGGCCGAAATCTGGTGGCAGCTCTGGGCCTTGGCAACCTCACTCACATACCATGTCTGGCACATGTGCTCAACTTGGTCGTGCAGAGTTTTTTGAGGGACTATCCGGATCTTGATGCACTACTGCACAAGGTCCGCCTAGAGTGCGCTCACTTGCGACGTTCCAGCATGGCCAGATCGCGCATTGCAGCTCTGCAAGTCAGATTTTGCCTTCCTGAACATCGCATCATATGTGACGTACCCACCAGGTGGAATTCCACGTTACATATGTTGGAGCGGTTGTGTGAGCAGCAGCCAGCAGTAATGGAGTATCAGCTGCAACAGGCGCAATCAACTCGCAATTTGCGCCGTTCACACTTCACCACTACTGAGTGGGCCTCTATGAAGGACATCTGCGACGTTTTGCGTGCGTTTGATGTCTCAACGCGGATGGCGAGTGCAGATGATGCACTAGTCAGCATGACTGTCCCCCTTATCTGCCTGCTTCAGAAATCACTGAAAGCACTAAAGGAAGAGGTTTTGAAACAGGTGGAGGATGAGGAGTCACAAATTCAATTACCTTCAGGACAGTCAGCGCAACGTGGTTCCTCAGAAAGGGCTGGGCAGGGCTCACTTTGTGAGGAGGATGAGGAGGAGGAGGAGGAGTCAATGGAGGAGGAAGAAATCCCTACAGAGGAAGGTACACAACGCTGTAGTCAGTATGTAGAGCGAGGGTGGGGTGATACAGAGGAGACAGAGATGACACCTCTTCCAGAGGACAGCCTTTGTTGGCCAGTTGGGAGTCTGCAGCACATGGTTTATTTCATGCTTCAGTGCCTAAGAAACGACCGCCGCATCGCCCACATTCTCAGCACGTCAGATTATTGGGTGTACACCCTCCTAGACCCTCGCTACTGGGACAACTTACAAACCCTCATCACACCGGTGAACCGGGACCGTAAAATGCAGGAGTACCAAGACACACTGGTGCAATCCATACTGTTGTACATTCCAGCCGAGAGAGATGCTGCTGCTGCTGCTGCTACTGCTTTACAAAGCAGCTCTGTGCGTCGAGGCAGTGTAGACACCTCTACAACAAGAGGGAGCAGAAGCAGCGCCTCTGCACAGGGCAAGAACTGTATGTTACAAATGTGGCAAAGTTTTGTGACAGCGCCAGCAAGGTCTACACCATCCGAGACGGCTCCAGTCACCAGGAAGAAACGTTTCCGTAAGATGGTGACAGACTACTTGGCTTTCCCTCTAAGTGTACTCCCAGATGCCTCTTCCCCTTTCAAATTTTGGGTCTCTAAGTTGGATACATGGCCAGAGCTTAGCCAGTATGCATTGGAGGTGCTGGCTTGCCCTGCTGCCAGTGTATTATCTGAGCGTGTCTTTAGTGCTGCAGGTGGTGTAGTAACAGACCGTCGCATGCGACTATCCTCAGAGCATGTAGACCGGCTTACTTTTCTGAAAATGAACAAGGCATGGATCTCACCTGAATTTGCCTGTCCGTTTTCAGATTAAATAACTGTTTGGCAACGTTTTCCATGTCTCCGGTTATGTTCATCTTTCTACCACCTGAACTCTACTCCCTGGGCTACAACACCGCCATTTGTTGCTCGTAAGTAATTGGCAGGGGTACTGACTCCTGGCCAGCCTGGTTACAGCACGACAGCTGTTTCCTGGCAGTGTGAACGTCAATTATCCTCCAATAAGTTGTGCTGTCGTGTTGCATTCGGGTTAGCCGACTCTATGGTGCCTGCAGTTTAGGTGATTCCTATGTGTGCTGTGGGATATGTAAATAAAGGCGGTTTCCATTGTGACAATAGGATAAGCACCCACTGTAGGACTGTGTGATTCTGTAACTGCGGACGGCTTGCGTCCTGTCAACTTACATTTTCATGGGTGCGTTCTTCTACCCGTCCGGGGTCCAGTACCGTCAAGTGGTTCTCCCCAGTGCCTTTGGCCTAGGTGCCTCCATCTCCGTATCCGAGTTCCAGCAACGTCTGCTGGTCCTTGGTAGTGCTTTGGAGCACAGGTACCTCCTGCTTAGTAAACCGTGTCACAGTAACGTCAGCTGGTACTCGGTTGTGACATTGCCTCTTTTCCTTCTGCTACCCGTCCGGGGTCCAGTACCGTCAAGTGGTTCTTCCCAGTGCCTTTGGCCTAGGTGCCTCCATCTCCGTATCCGAGTTCCAGCAACGTCTGCTGGTCCTTGGTAGTGCTTTGGAGCACAGGTACCTCCTGCTTAGTAACCGTGTCACAGTAACGTCAGCTGGTACTCGGTTGTGACATTGCCTCTTTTCCTTCTGCTACCCGTCCGGGGTCCAGCACAGTCAGCTGGTCCTCGTTACTTCCATTGTCTCTTGCTCCATCTGATACCCGTCAGGGTTCCAGTAACGTCAGCTGTTTCTCAGAAATTAGACGACATTAAAGACCACCCAGAAAAAGATGACGACAACAAGGACGACGAGCATGAAGCCAACCAGCCTGAACACCATCACAAAGAAAAAATAAAAGATTACCAAGAAGAAGATCACCAACAGGACAAAGAAGGTTAAGACAAACTACAAGATACAGAACAAGAGACAGAAGAACAATAAGCAAAAGATCAAAAAGCAGAAGAACATGAAGTATAAGACCAAAATGAAGAGCAAAATATATGCTATAAATTCTAAGCAGAAGAAGACTAAGCAGTGTATGGGGGTGAGTCCGTTCCTCCTCGTGGTGCCCCTGGAAAATGCCTGCTGCTGCAGGCTAAACTGAACACGGACAAATACTGTTGTAATTTAAATCTTTTGTGACAGCAAGAACGGAAGGATGAACAATTCATACTTTTACAGATTACAAGTACAGGAATCTCTGTCACAAATAAGAATATGATGAAGAAGATGAAGAGGAAGAAGATGAAGAATTTGAATATGAAGAAGATTAATTAGTTTAATAATAACAATATGAGTAATGTAAACAAAAACATGAATAGCAAGAAGTTTAAGAAGAAAATTAATAAGGTGAAGATGAAGAATAATTTGATGAGAAAGATGATGCTGCTGCTGAAGATTATGAAGGAGAAAGTGTGGCACTGGCAAAAGTTAAAAAGGTGAAGAGCATGGAAGTTGTGAAACATACATATTTGCCAAAATATAAAAAAGGTTAACAACATTGTCAATTTGTTAGTCAATCCAAACGTATTTCCAAAAAAAAATATATGAATGCTATTCCAATGCATTGGGTTAAACATGTATGCCTTTATTGTCTCCTCAACCTCCCCCAATACATTCTACATTAGTCTTTGTTGTTTTCCTTCATGTACAATTAACCAACAAGGCAAGAATGTTTTTTTTTAATTTCGATATTTTGTTCCCATAGACTTACATGGGACTTCCGGTATCGAAATCGGATATCGACGATATTTAGTGCTATCGGCGATACAATTTCGATACGATATTTTTAGATATCGAGCAATATCGCTCAACACTACTGCTCAGGCTTTTGTTGATTCGGGAGCAGCTATTAACCTGATGGATTTTGAATTTGCTAAACGTTGTGGGTTTCCCTTGATACCCCTACGGAAGTCTATTCCCCTACTGGGGATTGATTCTACCCCTTTGGCTGAGAATAAACCCCAGTTCTCTACTCAGGTGATAATGAGGGTTGAACCTGATAATCAGGAGAGTTGCAAATTTTTGGTGCTGTATAATCTGCATGACATTATTGTACTACAGTCATGGCCAAAAGTTTTGAGAATGACACAAATATTAATTTTTACAAAGTCTACTGCTTCACTTTTTCTAATGGCAATTTGCATATACTCCAGAATGTTATAAAGAGTGATCAGCTTAACAGCAATTACTTGCAAAGTCAATATTTGGCTAGAAAATGAACTTTATCCCCCAAAACACATTTCAACATCATTGCAGCCCTGCCTTAAAAGGACCAGGTAACCTCTTTTCAGTGATTGCTCCATTAACACAGGTGTGGGTGTTGATGAGGACATGGCTGGAGATCAATCTGTCATGATTAAGTAAGAATGACACCACTGGACACTTTAAAAGGAGGCTGGTGCTTGGCATCATTGTTTCTCTTCTGTTAACCATGGTTATCTCTAAAGAAACACGTGCAGTCATCATTGCAATGCACAAAAATGGCCTAACAGGGAAGAGTATCGCAGCTAGAAAGATTGCACCTCAGTCAACAATCTATCGCATCATCAAGAACTTCAAGGAGAGAGCTTCCACTGTTGCCAAAAAGGCTTCAGGGCGCCCAAGAAAGACCAGCAAGCGCCAGGACCATCCCTTAAAAGTGTTTCAGCTTCGGGATCGGGCTACCAGCAGTGCAGAGCTTGCTCAGGAATGGCAGCAGGCAGGTGTGAGTGCATCTGCACGCACTGTGAGGCGGAGACTCTTGGAGCAAGGCCTGGTCTCAAGGAGGGCAGCAAAGAAGCCACTTCTCTCCAGAAAAAACATCATGGACAGACTGATATTCTGCAAAAGGTACAGGCAGTGGACTGCTGAGGACTGGGGTAAAGTTATTTTCTCTGATGAATCCCCTTTTCGATTGTTTGGGACATCAGGAAAACGCCTCATTCGGAGAAGACAAGGTGAGCGCTACCACCAGTCTTGTCTCATGCCAACTGTTAAGCATCCTGAAACCATTCATGTGTGGGGTTGCTTCTCAGCCAAGGGAATCGGCTCTCTCACAGTCTTGCCTAAAAACACAGCCATGAATAAAGAATGGTACCAGAATGTCCTCCAAGAGCAACTTCTCCCAACCCTCCAAGAGCAGTTTGGCGATCAACAATGCCTTTTCCAGCATGATGGAGCACCTTGCCATAAAGCAAAGGTGATAACTAAATGGCTCAGGGAACAAAACATAGAGATTTTGGGTCCATGGCCTGGAAACTCCCCAGATCTTAATCCCATTGAGAACTTGTGGTCAATCATCAAGAGACAGGTGGACAAACAAAAACCTAAAAATTCTGACAAAATGAAAGCATTGATTGTGCAAGAATGGACTGCTATCAGTCAGGATTTGGTCCAGAAGTTGATTGAGAGCATGCCAGGGAGAATTGCAGAGGTCCTGAAGAAGAAGGGTCAACACTGCAAATATTGACTTGCTGCATTAACTCATTCTAACTGTCAATATAAGCTTTTGTTACTCATATGTTTGCAATTATTATATTTCTGTCTGTGATAAAAACATCTGTCAAACACACATAAAAACCAGAGGGCAGCAGATCATGTGAAAATATAATATTTGTGTCATTCTCAAAACTTGACTATAGGTTTCCCTTGGTTGCAGTCTCATAATCCTGTTTTGGATTGGAAATCTGTGTCTGTAACCAGTTGGGGCTGCCAATGTGTTAATGCCAACACTCCTGTTTTTTCTGCTTCTCCCCAGGCTCAAGATGTGCCTGACTTTTTGACTGATTTTTCTGATGTGTTTAGCGAAAGTAAATCTGCATCCTTGCCCCCCCATAGGAGCTATGACTGCGCTATTGAATTAGTGCCTGGTAGTAAATTCTCTAAAGGTCGCCTTTTTAACCCCTTAACGACCGCCGATACGCCTTTTAACGGCGGTCATTAAGGGTACTTAAACCACAGCGCCGTTAATTAACGGCGCTGTGGAAAAAGTGAATAGCGCCCCCCAGAGGCATGAATCGGGTCGGTTTTTACCGACACCGATGTTGCGATCGCCGTTATTAACCCTATAACGGCGACCGCAAAAAAAAAAAAGTTGTGCCATTTAATTTTTCTGTCCTCTGATGTCATCTGTCCTCTGATGGTAGCCGAGACCCCAGAGAACATGATCCAGGTCGGTATTCACCGATCCCGGTGTTGCGATCACGGCTATGCAAGCATAGACGCGATCGCAAAAAAAAAAAAAAAAAATGATTTCTCTCCCCTCTGATGTGATCGCACATCAGAGGGGAGAATATGAGGGTCCCCGTGTCCCCCTGAACCCCCCCTTTACTTACCGGTGTCCTCTGGCAGGTCCCCCTGGCCTCCGATCCTCACGGTCTTCTTCCTGCAAAAAAAAAATGGCGGGCGCATGCGCAGTGCGCCCGCCGATCTGCTTGGCGGCAGATTCAAATTTTTTTTTCATTCATTCTCCAGAAAGTGCATTTTGATCACTGTGATAAACTATCACAGTGATCAAAATAAAAAAAAACAGTACATAACCCCCCCATTTATCACACCCTTAGTTAGGGACATATAATAAAAAATAGAAATTATATTTATTTTCATTTTTCTGTTAGGGTTAGGGTTATAATTAGGGTTAGGGTTATAATTAGGGTTAGGGTTATTATTAGGGTTAGGGTTAGCATTAGGGTTAGCATTAGGGTTAGGGTTATAATTAGCGTTAGGGTTAAGCTGGGTTCATACTGCGTTATGGCAGTCCGTTAGACGGACTGCGTTACACCGCGGTATAACGCGGTGTAACGCAGTCCGTTAACGCTGCCATTCACCCCCATTTGAGGGCGCATCGCAATGCATGCCGTGAAGCGGCATGCGTTTGCGACGTGCCATCATTCAGTGACGGAGCCTCGGACGCAGGCTGCAGCGTTTGGGCTCCGTCACCGCTAGCGCAGATGAATCATCTGCTGATTCCTCTACGCTAGCGGGTATAGCATAACGCGATCGCGTTATGCTATACCGTTACCAGCCCGTCAACGCTATGTGTTGAACGGGCTGGTAAAACGCAAAATGAACCTAGCCTTAGGGTTAGGGTTATAATTAGGGTTATAATTAGGGTTAGGGTTAGAATTAGGGTTAGGGTTAAAATTAGGGTTAGGGTTACAATTAGAGTTAGGGTTATAATTAAGGTTAGGGTTACAATTAGGGTTGGAATTAGGGTTGGGATTTAGGTTAGGATTAGAGTTGGGATTAGGGTTAGGGGTGTGTTGGGATTAGGGTTGGAGTTAGAATTGAGGGATTTCCACTATTTAGGCACATCAGGGGGTCTCCAAACACGACGTGGCGTTCAAAAAGTCAAATGGCGCTCCCTCCCTTCCGAGCCCTGCCGTGCGCCCAAACAGTGGTTTACCCCAACATATGGGGTATCAGCGTACTCAGGACAAATTGCACACCAATTTTGGGGTTCTAACTATTCTCCTGTTACCCTTGGGAAAATAAAAAATAGCTGGCTAAAAAAATCATTTTTGAGAAAAAAAATGATTTTTTATTTTCACAGCTCTGCGTTTATAAATTTATGTGAAACACTTGGGGGTTCAAAGTGCTCACCACACATCTAGATAAGTTCCTTAAGGGTCTAGTTTCCAAAATGGGGTCACTTGTGGGGGGTTTCCACTGTTTAGACACATCAGGGGGTCTCCAAACACGACGTGACTTTCAAAAAGTCAAATGGCGCTCCCTCCCTTCCGAGCCCTGCCGTGCGCCCAAACAGTGGTTTACCCCAACATATGGGGTATCAGCGTACTCAGGACAAATTGCACACCAATTTTGGGGTTCTAATTTCTCCTGTTACCCTTGGGAAAATAAAAAATAGCTGGCTAAAAAAAATAAAAAAAATCATTTTTGAGAAAAAAAATGATTTTTCATTTTCACGGCTCTGCGTTTATAAATTTCTGTGAAGCACTTGGGGGTTCAAAGTGCTCACCACACATCTAGATAAGCTCCTTGGGGGGTCTAGTTTCCAAAATGGTGTCACTTGCAGGGGGTTTCTACTGTTTAGGTACATCAAGGGCTCTGCAAACACAACATGACGCCCGCAGAACATTCCATCAAAGTCTGCATTACAAAATGGCGCTCCTTCCCTTCCAAGCACTCCCATGCGCCCAAACAGTGGTTTCACCCCACATATGGGGTATCAGCATACGCAGGAAAAATTGCACAACAACTTTTTGGGTCCAATTTCTCCTGTTACCCTTGGGAAAATAAAACAAATAGCGGGCTAAAGAATCATTTTTGAGGAAAAAAATGATTTTTTATTTTCACGGCTCTACGTTTATTAATTTCTGTGAAGCACTTGGGGTTCAAAGTGCTCACCACACCTCTAGATAAGTTCCTTAAGGGGTCTAGTTTCCAAAATGGTGTGATTTGTGGGGGGTTTCGACTGTTTAGGCGTATCAGGGGCTCTCCAAACGCGACATGGCGTCCAATTTCAATTCCAGCCAATTTTGGTTTGAAAAAGTCAAATGGCGCTCCTTCCCTTCCAAGCCCTGCCGTGCGCCCAAACAGTGGTCCCACCCCACATATGGGGTATCAGCGTACTCAGGACAAATTGGACAACAACTTTTGTGGTCTAATCTCTCCTGTTACCCTTGGGAAAATAAAAAATTGGGGACTAAACGATCAGGTTTGTGGAAAAAATATGACTTTTTATTTTCATGCCCGGGAGTTATAAACTTCTGTGAAGCACTTGGGGGTTCAAAGTGCTCCCACACATCTATATAAGTTCCTTAGGGGCTCTAGTTTCCAAAATGGTGTCACTTGTGGGGGGTTTCCACTGTTTAGACACATTAGGGCCTCTACAAATGCGACATGGCGTCCAGCCAATTCTGAGTTGAAAAAGTCAAACGGCGCTCCTTCCCTTCCAAGCTCTGCCATGCACCCAAACAGTGTTTTACCCCCACATATGGGGTATCAGCATGCTCAGGACAAATTGCACAAAAACTTTTGGGGTCTTATTACCCTTGGGAAAATAAAAATTGGGGTGAACAGATCGTTTTTGTGGAAAAAATATGATTTTTTATTTTCACGGCTCTATGTTATAAACTTCTGTGAAGCACTTGGAGGTTCAAAGTGCTCACCACACATCTAGATAAGTTCCTTAGGGGGTCTAATTTCCAAAATGGGGTCACTTGTGGGGGGTTTCCACTGTTTAGACACATCAGGGCCTCTACAAACACGACATGACGTCCAGCCAATTCTGCGCTGAAAAAGTCAAACGGCGCTCCTTCCCTTCCAAGCTCTGACATGCACCCAAACAGTGGTTTACCCCCACATATGGGGTATCAGCATGCTCAGGACAAATTGCACAAAAACTTTTGGGGTCTTGTTACCCTTGGGAAAATAAAAATTGGGGTGAAAAGATTGTTTTTGTGGAAAAAATATGATTTTTTATTTTCACTGTTCTATGTTATAAACTTCTGTGAAGCACTTGGAGGTTCAAAGTGCTCACCACACATCTAGATAAGTTCCTTAGGGGGTCTAGTTTCCAAAATGGGGTCACTTGTGATGGGTTTCCACTGTTTAGACACATCAGGGCCTCTACAAACGCGACATGGCGTCCAGCCAATTCTGCGTTGAAAAAGTCAAATGTCGCTCCTTCCCTTGCGACCTCTGCCGTGCGCCCAAAAAGTGGTTTACCCCCACATATGGGGTATTGGCTTATTCAGGAGAAATTGCACAACAAATTTTGTGGTTCATTTTTTCTTTTAACAGTTGTGAAAATAAAAAAAAATAGGTTCCGAAGTAAAATTTTTGCAAAAAAAGTTAAATGTTAATTTTTTCCTTCCACATTGCTTCAGTTCCTGTGAAGCACGTAAAGGGTTAATAAACTTCTTGAATGTGGTTTTGAGCACCTTGAGGGGTGCAGTTTTTAGAATGGTGTCACTTTTTGGTATTTTCTATCGTATAGACCCCTCAAAGTGACTTCAAATGTGATGTGGTCCCTAAAATAAAAATGGTGTTGTAAAAATGAGAAATCGCTGGTCAACTTTTAACCCTTATAACTTCGTAACAAAAAAAAATTTTGGTCCCAAAATTGTGCTGATGTAAAGTAGACATGTGGAAAATATTATTTATTAAGAAATTTGTGTGACATATCTCTCTGATTTAAGGGCATAAAAATTTAAAGTTTGAAAATTGTTAAATTTTCTAAATTTTCGCCATATTTCCGTTTTTTTCATAAATAAACACAAGTCATATCAAAGAAATTTTACCACTAACGTGAAGTACAATATGTCACGAAAAAAAAATCTCAGAATCAGCGGGATTCGTTAAAGTGTTCCAGAGTTATAACCTCATAAAGTGACAGTGGTCAGAATTGTAAAAATAGGCCCTGTCATTAAGCTGCAAAATGGCTCTGTCACTAAGGGGTTAACTTGTCTGTACCTGAACATGACGCTATGCGGTCTTATATCAAGGAGTCATTGGAGAAGGGTCATATCAGACCATCCTCTTCACCCTTGGGTGCTGGTTTTTTCTTTGTGGCCAAAAAGGATGGTTCATTAAGGCCGTGTATTGATTATCGTTTCTTGAACAATATCACTGTGAAATACCTATATCCGTTACCCTTGATTTCTGACCTGTTTTCCAGGGTAAAAAGTGCTACTTGGTTTGCAAAGCTTGACCTCAGGGGGGCGTATAACCTTATTCGCATTAAGCACGGAGATGAATGGAAGACGGCGTTTAATACCCCAGAGGGGCATTTTGAGTACCTAGTGATGCCCTTTGGGCTCACTAATGCTCCTTCCGTCTTCCAGTCCTTCATGAATGACATTTTCAGGGATTTTGTGGGTAAATTTCTGATTGTTTATTTGGATGATATCTTGATTTTTTCCAATGACTGGGACTCTCATGTGAAACATGTTCGGACTGTGTTCCAGATTTTGAGAGAGAATGCTCTGTATGTGAAGGGATCAAAGTGTCTTTTTGGCGTACAGAGGATCTAATTTCTGGGATTCATTTTGTCTCCATCTGTTATTAAAATGGACCCGGTCAAGGTTCAGGCCATCTGTGATTGGGTCCAACCTACTTCATTAAAGGCTCTTCAGACATTTTTGGGTTTTGCCAATTTTTATCGTAAATTTATTGGTAATTTCTCTGTTATTGTTAATCCATTGACTGATTTGACCAAAAAGGGTTCTGATGTGGTGAATTGGCCTCCTGAGGCAGTCTCTGCGTTTCAGGAACTTAAACAGAGATTCATTTCTGCTCCTGTTCTACGGCAGCCTGATGTTTCTCTGCCATTTCAGGTGGAGGTTGATGCCTCTGAAATTGGGGCAGGTGCCGTTTTGTCCCAAAGAGATCCTGAGACCTCTAAAAGAAACCCTTGTGCTTTTTTTCTCTCGAAAATTTTCTCCAACTGAACGTAATTATGACGAGGGTAATCGGGAGTTATTGGCCATGAAGTGGGCTTTTGAAGAGTGGAGACATTGGCTGGAGGGAGCCAAACATCAGGTGGTGGTCCTCACGGACCATAAGAATCTGGTTTATCTGGAATCAGCCAAGCGACTTAATCCTAGACAGGCCAGGTGGACCTTGTTTTTCACACGTTTTAATTTTGTGGTTTCCTTTCTTCCTGGCACTAAGAATGTTAAGGCGGATGCCCTCTCGAGGAGTTTCCTTGCGGACTCTCCTGAGTTATCTGATCCTGCTGTTATTTTGAAATTGGGTGTAGTTCTTTCCGCCATCTCGCCCAATTTGAGACTGGCTCTGGAGGGGTGTCAGGAGGATAAACCCGAGCGCTGCCCTGTTGGGAAATTGTTTGTCCCAGACCAGTGGAAGAAGAGTGTGATGTCTGACATTCATTGTTCCACGTTGGCCGGTCATCCCGGAATTTTTGGTACCAGAGACTTGGTGAGTCGGTCCTTTTGGTGGCCTACTTTGTCTCGTGACGTCAGGGAGTTTGTGCAGTCCTGTGGGACTTGCTCTCACTCCAAGCCTTGCTCTCGCTCTAGTGGTTTGTTGATGCCATTGCATGTGCCCAAGAGACCATGGACCCATATCTCTATGGATTTTATTTCCTACCTCCCTGTTTCTCAGAGAATGACCGTTATCTGGGTGATTTGTGATAGGTAATGGCACAAGATGTATCATCTTGGAAAACCTAAGTTGCCTTCCTCCTCCGAATTGGTGCCTTTGTTCCTTCAGCACGTGGTTCGGTTACACGGCATTCCTGAGAACATTGTGTCTGACAGAGGAGTCCAGTTTGTTTCCAGATTTTGGAGGACTTTTTGTTCTAAACTTGGTGTTCAATTGTCTTTCTCCTCTGCTTTTCATCCTCAGACCAATGGACAAACTGAGAGAACAAACCAGACATTGGAGACTTATCTGAGATGCTTTGTGTCTGCTGATCAAGATGACTGGGTCTCTTTTTTGCCTTTGGCCGAGTTTGCTCTTAATAATAGGGCAAGCTCTGCCACTTTGATGTCTCCATTTTTCTGCAATTTTGGGTTTCACCCTCGATTTTCTTCGGGACAGACGGAGGCTTCTGTCTGTCCGGGTGTTGACTCTGTTGTGGAGTGTATGCAGCAGATTTGGGACCAGGTAGTGGAGAGGTTGTCCCTCTCTCAGGAGAAGGCCCAGCAGTTTGCCAACCGGCATAGGACTGATGGTCCTCGGTTTAAAGTGGGGGACTTGGTCTGGTTGTCCTCAAAAAATATCCCTATGAGAGTTGCATCTCCTAAGTTTAAGCCT